>JAQMYF010000022.1:40298077-40335305 GCA_030014195.1 Neosilurus mollespiculum | reverse complement strand
TATCAAATGCCGGCCATGTCTCTCACTGTCTGTGGTGAGAGGCATGTAAAAGAACCATTGCTGATTTTCGTCAAAAGTCGGCTGCATAGCCCTTAGCGTGTTTCTACCCTGCGATGGCCTGGCGAGCTGTCTCTGAGGCGTACTCTGCCCTCACCCAGAGTCGGCTGAGATGGGCTCCAGCCTCTCCGTGACCCTAATTAGGATTAAGCGGTTCAGAAAATGAATGAATGAATTATTATTATTATTGTTGTCACCATATAGACAAAACAACAACATTGTTGAAGTGATACAGTAAGGTACTACCTATAGAGTACAATATATTTCTTAAAAACAAGATGAGCAAGAAACAGTGAAACAATCCTGTTTCTTATGCTGCCCAAACTTGCTGCCCACCTGCAGTAATAAAGGTTAATGAGTATGGGTAGCACTGAATATATGGGAACAAAGCTTTATGTGAAATCTGCACACACACACACACACACATGCCAACGCAACATAATCAGTCTCTCATCATCATCATCATCATCATCTCCTCCTCTGATGGCTCAGTTCTCCTCGACTTGACATTGCACTGCTCTCATCCCCTTTCTTCAAGTGTTTGATTCATATTTAATACTACTTTATGGCATAAATAAAGGATCATGTAATGTAGCCTGACAATTCCTATTCTTGGTGCTTCATGCCTCCATCTGTCAGCATAATTCCTTCACCATCCTGCCCATCTTTCTGCTTGGTGCACTTTCCTGCATCCCCTATTAGCACATCTGCTTCTTTCTTCCTTCTCACAGTTTCTTTCTGTGTTTTATTTATTTATTTATTTATTTTTTTGAGTGTATATGTGTGCACAATGCGTTCCTAACAGAGACACATGACCATGTAGGAGGCCCTAATCACAGGGGTGCATCTATCGACTAATTACCGTGATTTAGCACCATCACTGCCACACAGCGTCACTCTCCATGCCACACAGGCCTGGTATGGGCAAACAGCTTGAACTGCCCACGCTACTTCCGCACGCTTTCCACAGACCCAAAAGTAAACCATTCCTGCTCAAACGTGTCCCGCGGAACAGAAATAATAAACAAATAAGAGAAATAAACCTGCAGTTTACCAGAATTATAATTATTACTTTGCGAAATACAATGAAAGAATGCCAGAGATGAAAAGAAAGCAATTTATTTTAACAATATTGACAGAACACAGATCAAGAAGCGTAGGATAGATGAAAGAGTGTATTCAGAGGGAAGCCGAGGCCCCCAACATGACCTGTAATTGAGCAGGCAGGCATAAGATCCAGAGAGCATCTGCCCTCTAATTACAGCACAGAGAGGTGTGCACAGCCTAAAGCATCCAATATAGATAGAAAGCAGGGCAGGTGGTGCTTGTGCAACCGCCATCCATCAGAATATGAAAGAAGGAGTGAAAAAAAACCCTGATTACATCAGAGCAAGAAAGATCTGCCATGGCCACATTGCTGAGATTTGTTATATTGAAAAGTTTTTAAATTGTGAATTGTGTTAGCATTCAATACGGTGAGGTTAATACAGGGTGAACCAAAACAATCTCCCACATTTCAAAAGTAAAGGGGGGGATAAAGCAGTTAAAGATAATCAAATTATTATTTGCCGCCATGAAAGTTAGTGAGGGAGCAGAGGTGGTGCTAAAGTCTGTTGGTAGCCCAACCCCAACAGTCGCTTACATTTTGGATTGCGTTGGCTGTCGACTCCGTGATCGTTGCACAGAGGGCCTTTCGAAGATGTTTCAGTACTCCACCGAATCAAAACGTATCAGATCAGAAAACCGTTTTGCAGTAGGTTGACAATTTCAGTGCAGCAGGCTCAGTTTTGAACAGAAGTCTGGTATCAGTAAGATGGAGCTTCGGCACACGCAGCTCGCAGATCATTAAAAATGCTGAGGAAAAGGGACGCAATTTAGAAGGAGGTAGTTGCTGTTCCACCAGACATGACCCATCAGGCCATGGATGCTTTCAGAAATCACTTCCAAGAGTACAAGTGTACAATGACGGCTACCACTTGGAGGATGATCATCTTTAAAACATGTATAAAAGCTGTACTGAACGAATTTCTAGGAATGAGGTACTAAATAAAGCTGGCCACCACAACTTCGCCGCACAAGCTGCTGCTCATGCTGCTTCACAGAGCACGTTACCTTAATCAGAGGAAAACACTACCCGCCCTCTTCTGCATACATGAGCTCACAGCATACTATCAGGATTAAAAATGTGGGCAGGAAAGAAAAAAGTATGCCATCCTTGGCTCACATTTCTGCTATCCAGGCAGGTTTTGGTGCAAATTCCAAATCAGTATGCAAATTAATGGACTCATTAACGGTTTGAGGTCACATGACCTTCAAATTGTTGGCCATTTAAGACTGCTCAGTATCATCAGTACTGAACACACTAATCTGACAGACTTCCACCGTGATACTGAAACCCCAAGTCAAGTACACACTTATGAATGACTCAGTTCTTGTTACTGTAGGTGTTTGAAAGCAATAATCACCCCACTATATCATGTGTCGAGGAGCAGTCAATAAACTGAAAGATTTGTGTGTCAAGCCACAACACGACTGTGAAAAACAAGACGCCGGGTGCCAGCTGAACAGAGTTCTTAGTGAGAATTAAAGGGCCTACTTGGCTCAGCCCGGCCTCTCCATTTGGGTAATTGGGACGTTGCTTTGACTGCCTGCAGCATTGACGTTGGTCCAAAGAACGACCCCTCCACTCATCCGCTCGCCTGGGTTCTAGGAAATAAACTGGGACATGTCAAACCATTTAATGTTGTATAACATAATAACTGCACTTTTATTTTAAAAAGGAGGGGGGAGCTCCTGTTTTTTATTTATTTATTTATTTATTTTTTATTATTATTCAAATAACAACAGAAAGATATCTATGCTGTTTAAAAAAAAACAACAAAAACAAAACTTTAAAACTAAATCCTGAAAAATGTTCATCAGTGATCAGCAAGAAGCTCCTTTCTTTTTTACGGTGACAGAAAAGTCACACAGCGAGGACAGATGCTCCTCAAAATAAAGTCTTCAACAGAAAAGAGACGGTGCGGTGTTGACATTTTGACACGTCGAGTTGTCTCCAATTGAGGTGTTTCGACGCTGCTGTGTCTGAACGCCTACGTCTCGTTTAATAAGCCCGTTAATAGGAAAGCACTTTGCACATCACTTCACCAGTTGCTCAGGGATGGCTACGTGTGTGTGTGTGTGTGTGTGTGTGTGTGTGTGTGTGTGGTAGAGAAATTGCATTATCATTCCTGAGCTACTATCCATTTCTTCAGGGATTCAGCAGTCTTTGGAGAGACACTAATTTTACACAGACATGTGCGCAGACGCACACACACATGCAGGTTTTTATGACGTTGTAAAGAACCTAATGTTAGTTAATGGAGAATGACATGGTTTTATATTATTGTGGGGACAAAGGTATGATGTGTTTGACCTTGAGGGGACATTTGGCTTGTCCATATGTGAAAATGTTTACAATTTATTTATTTATTTGCACAAACTGCAGTTTTCCCAGACCCATTTTAATTTTATTCGCTACACCGCTTTGTCCTACTGCAGATTTTATTTAATTCATTTATGTATTTATTTTATTAAAACTGACAAAATATTTCTTTGTGGCTACTGAGTTTAAGGTTTCGGTTAGATTTCTTTCGACGTTCTCAGGAGGGATAGTAAGACCACGTTTTGTGTGTATGTGCGCAAGTGTGTGTGTCAGTCTGTACCAGGCTCCCGTGTGCTTGTTAGCTGAAGATCTTCGGTGCTATTTGAAGAGCTTTAATGAAGATGTGAAGCACTCTTTGAAAAGGAGTGTGGGCTGAGCTTCTGTAACCTGATTTCAATCCAAAAAAAGAAGAGGAAGTCTTTTGTGCTTCACTAATTAAGGAGAAAAGAAAAGGAGGGGAAAAAAAAATAATTAGACACATTTGCAACACTTTGGAAAAATCCAAGCTAAGAGCGAATGAACGGAAAGAGAACAAAACAATCAGATCCTGATATTGAGGAGGAGGATAGTAATGTTATCGTACGGATCTGAGAGTTTGCTGATGGGAAGAAAGAAGTGGGGGGTTAAGGGTTTAAGTGTAAATGTGGGGGTTGTACAGTTTCCTCCAAGTATAGCAGGAGTCATGGATTTTCCCAGGAAATTCAAATCGCACTCCATGAGCCTAACGCTGAGCGCTACTCCATGATAAAGAGAGAGAGAGCGCGCGCGCGCAAGAGAGAGAGAGAGAGACAAAATGGAGGACAGAGACGTAAGAGACGTGGATGGAAAAACAAGGTGTGAAGAAGCACACCAGGGTCCTGAAAAGACAGAAAGAGGGTGGAAATGGATGGAGAAGATAAGAATGAGTGAGAAAATGGGCTGAAGAGGAGAGCAAAATGGAGGGGGTAAGAAAAAAAAACCAAAAAATGAGAGACTGCATGATGGGGGTTTCCATGGTGATACTTTTTTCTCCTCTCCCACGCGCATAGAGACTGTGGTTCGAACATTTTAGCCACGGATCAGCATCCGCCATTTTCCTTCCCTTCTACTGTTCCTCGTCTTTTCACGTGCAGGAGGAATAAATAGATACGCAGAAAAACAGCCGCTGATTCGATGCCCACGTCAGGACCCCTACATTCCTCACATGCCTTCTCTGTCCCTTTTTTTCGTCTCATGTAAACCTGTATGTCCCTTGAGTGATCATGTGATCCACATGGGTCATGCACAACCTCACACTTCCATAATACGTTTGAACAAAAGCATGAGATGCTTGAAATCTTAAATTCACAAACCAAACCACAAACTTATTTCAGCTTTCAAATGGAGACAGACTGGTCCCTCGCTCCTCTGGGGTCCACTCTACCCAAACAGGAGAACGTGTACTGCATCTTAACGAGTCCACACACACACACACACACACACACTGCAGACATACACACAGAATGGAGAAGAGGAGTGGTTCTCCACAGACTGGGGCTTCAGCATCCATCATGCTGGAATGCCATTCTCACAAAGCATGTGTGTGTATGAGTGTGTGTGTGTGTGTGTGTGTGTGTGTGTGTGTTTGCGTACGATAAAAACTGCAGTGACAAATGTAACATGTTTATCGAGATGCAGGCTCGTACCATGCATGCGGACGTGTTGGTGGACATGTTTTAGAAGGAAACGTGACATGCATGAAAAATAAACAACCCAGATCTTCGAGCGGAAGAAAAAAAAAAGGGTGGCGGCTGGCATGGGGCACTGTTTGTAAATCTGCACTGCCACCTGGTGCTCATTTGGAGAAGTACCACACACAGGTTACGGATATGAAAGCTATGGCAATATTCATTCATTCATTTGCTAAGCACTTGAGTCTGCTAGGGTCACAGGGAGAATGGAGACTATTAAATACGAACTTAAGGCTATAACTTGGGTGGCGTGGTGGCGTAGTGGCGTAGTGGTTAGCACCGCCGCCTCACAGCAAGAGGGTCCTGGGTTCGAGTCTCAGGCTCAGCGAAGGTGTCTTTGTGTGGAGTTTGCATGTTCTTCCGCCAACAGTACATAGACATGCACATTAGGCTAAATGGCTCTTTAAAATTGCCCTTGGTGTGAGTGTGAGTGTGCACGCAAATGGTTGTGTGTGTGTGTGTGTTGGTCATGCAATTGTCTGCAAGCTCTTCTCGGTGTACTATCTTCTCAGTATTGGCTGAGATAGGCTCAATAGGCCTAATAGGATTAAGCAGTTCCACAAATGAGTGAGCGAGTGATTGCATACAGTCCTTGAGTAACTCTACTCATTTACATTCCACCATTAATCATTTCTTTACTAACAATTATAGTTATTGCACACAGTCTGGCCCAAAGAAAAAGTTGTGCCTTGTAATATGTTGAACAACCTTCTTTACAGCTCGTAATCGCCATGGCGTTCTTTCAGCAAACTTATATCAACAGCACAATATTTATTTCCACCCAGTTTTGGGCGAATTTTTCACAGACATCTCCAATTAATGGTGGGAAAAATCAAACAACTCCATAAAGTCTTCTATAGCTCATCGCTGAGACTTTCGATAGGGTTAAGGTCGCGACTCCGGGGTGCCGATACATATGTGAAAATGATTCCTCGTGCTCCCTGAACCACTCGCTCATTATCTGAGTCCATTGATGTGACAACCTGCTTGTTCAGTACAGGTCATCAGCTGACTTCATTTTATTGCCACATTAATGTTGCTGAGCCTCGTCCGGACCAACTGGAGCAACAATATCATGGAGGTTACATGCTGTTATCAAGGCTAAAGGCTCTCCAGAGAAAATATTAGACTACGTAACTTTTTTTTTTGCCAGGCAGTGCAGTAACAACAAAGACATTAGGTAGATGCACTACATATTCTAAGGTTAGAAATGAATCATGGTTGAATTAATTAAAAATGTAATAATTTTTTCACCCGTGAGGTGGTTTTCTACTGGGAGACTACTTAACATTTTTGTTAGAGCTCTGTCACAGCCAAAGGTAAAGTTTCTGTAGGTTTTTTTGTCCACTGGAGAGTCTTCAGCATAAAGCTTTCTCTTGTTTTCCAGTTAAATGTCAAGATGACAAGCTGTGGGTTTTTTCCAACCGTATTAACAGGGTATGACTTATAGATGCTATAGCAGAAGTGATAACTAAAACCAGCTTGTTTTGTGGATGTTTTGCTACATTAAACATAACAAATGGATAAAAAAAACCCTGATAACTAAACGGTGGGTGTTTATATTAATACTTATGTAATTAGACTCATCAGTGGCTGGTGTAGCAGTTAGGGGGTGATAATGCTAGAGGTGCGATAGAAAATCGACTGATGCGAACGGAAATTCGCAGTTGTCGCTTTTCATTCTTAAATCATTCGCAGCATCGCATTTTGGTCGGGTTTGGAATCTCCGCGAATGTCGCGAAATGAGGCTCTGACGAGGAGTAGCCGTAAACTCCTCTTTAACAATTCACACACGTCGTGAGAAGGTTGCAAAGTGGTCGTTTTGCTCACAGATTATTCATTTTTCATTCACAAGGAAAAGCGATAAGTTAGACACTTGCACACGGAAATTTTGAGACTTGCCGGCATCCGGAGTATTCAATATATTTTGTTCACATTTTGTTCGTTTGGACTATTTGTATCACCTCTAGTGTGATCACCCCCTTAGCACTGTCACCTTACAGGAAAAAAGGTCTGGGTTCAAACCTTGCAGCTTATCAGGGCCTTTTTGGGTGGAGTTTTCATGCTCTTCCTGTGCTTGCGTGGTTTCCTCTGGGTACTCCAGTTTCCTCCCAGAGCCTAAAGACATCCAGATTAGAATAGCTTTCGATTCTAAATTGTCAAAAGGTTTGCGCGTGTTTATGGGTGTTTCCGTCTATGCCAGCCCCTGCAACAGTTTGCCAATTTATTCAGGGTGAATCTACACCTCTCGACCTAAGTCAGCAAGGATAGGCTCAAGGTCCATCTCCACTCTTCAAGCAGTTTTGACACGAGCATCGGGAACGAGTTGCCAATTGTAACAAACTGCTTCCGTGGCAAATTGCGCCCATTGCCTGTCCGTCAAATCGGCGGCGACCCGAAACTATATGGACAACACACAAGCAAACCACCTTACAGCAAGAAGGCCCTGGGTTCAAGTCCCAGTCACGGCAGGGGCATTTGAAGGTGTGTGGAGGTTGCATGTTCTCCCTGTCTTTGCGTAGATTTCCTCTGGGTACTCCGGTTTTCTCCCACAGTCCAAAGACATGCATGTTAGGCTAACTGGCTGTTCCAAATTAATCCTAGGTGTGAGTGTGAATGGTTGTGGGTGTGTTGCCTTGTGATGGTTTGGTACCTCGCCCTTGCCCAGTGTTGGCTGAGATCTCAAGCAACTCAAGTAGGATTAAGCGGTTCGGCAGATAAGTGATGAGATGAGTTGTGCCATCAAGCACGGGGAGATCATGCAAACTCCACACACAAACGCCCGAGCTGGGAATCAAACCCCGGCCTTCGTGAGGCGGACATGCTAACCACTACGCCACCGGGCGCAGAAACTAATATACCTAACATGTATGAGTGTCCGTACAGGTATCATTATCACTTGGTATGGAAAAAGTACTGATCCCATATTACAGGATAAAAATCCTAAGCACACTAGGGTTCTGAAGAATGCCTCAAAGAGATGAAATGGAGTCAAGTCAAGTGTACAGAGTGTGAAGTTTAGTCAGGTCCCAGGCTGAGCCATGAATCTCCTCAGCAGCTAAATGACGAAAGTCTAATAAGCATAAATTACAGCAGCACTATTGCTTTCCTCTCAGTCAGAGCCCTGGGGCTTCTGGAACTTTCCATCAGACACACGATTCATCATCACCCATACACACAGCTCGTCCTGCATGCCAATCACTCACACATTGTCTAGTGCAGGCTAGCATTCCAAAAGTAAATCACTGGCTGTTTGTTATTATGTATATGTTAACAGTACAGGTGAGGAGAGGTATACAGGGTTTAGTGGTAAGAGAGATGGGATTGGGACCAGGATAGATAAACTAAATTGGACTGGTTGTGAGAGAAGTGTTGGCGATTGGCCTTACCATTAACTCTTGACTGGTGTAATCCATCATCAAGCTCTGAGACGGCCAAATGGGAGGAGAAAGACTCGAATGCGGGTCAGAAAATGGTTTCAGCGTTTCTACACTTTATCTCGGAACGACAGAGGAATGGACAGGCTGTTGGAGACATGCTGAGTAAAGATCTGAGCTCTGCTATAATCATTCATCCATTCATTCATTTTCCGAAGCGCTTATTCCTAATTAGGGTCGCAGGGGAGGCTGGCTCTCAGCTGACTCTGGGCGAGGGCAGAGTACACCCTGGACAGCTCGCCAGGCCATCGAAGGGCAGAAACACACTGACGGCTATGCCGCCTACTCTTTACGAAAGTCAGCAATGGTTCTTTTACACGCCTCTCACCACGGACAGTGAGAGACATGGCCGGCCTTTGATAACCCAGTTAGCTGCACTGGGGAGACAGCAGTGACAACCCGGTGACAGTGGGGCTTAATCCCCTGACCTTCGGATTAGTAATCCAGCACCCTACCACCAGGCCACCACTGCCCCGTCTGCTATAATCATGTGAAGGAGATGCGTATCATAGAACAAATAAAGATCATACTCGATTATTAAAGCATGTATATACTATGTTCATTTTGATTGTTACCAGGCAGCACGATGGTGTAGTGGTTAGCATGGTCACTTCATAGCAGGAAGGTCCTGGGTTCGAGTCCTGGGCTCGGTCAGGTGTATGGAGTTTGCATGTTCTTCGTGTGCTTGTGTGGGTTTCTTCTGGGTGCTCCGGTTTCCTCCCACAGTCCAAAGCAAGGGTGATGGGAAAGGGAGATCTCAGCCGACACTGGGCGAAGGCGGAGTACTCCTTGAACAACTCGCCAGACCATTTAGAAGTATTTACTACAAATTACTTGATCATAAACAAATTGCTTGGTTACTGTTTGCAAAGCAGAAATCTTCAGATACAAAATATGAAGTAGAATATAACGACATATTAGATGAGAAAATATTAGTTTTCAGTAGAGGGCGAAACGGTGGCGTTAATGGTAAGAACGTCCTGGGTTCGAGTCCTGGGCTCAGGCGTTTCCGTGTGGAGTTTGCATGTTCCCCCTGTGCTTGCGTGGGTTTCCAAAGACATGTACATTAGGCTTACTGGTTGTTCCAAATTGCCCATGGTTGTGGATGTGAGTGTGAATGTTTGCATGTGTGTTGCCCTGCGATGGTCTGGCGAGCTGGTCAGGGCGTACCCTCCTTCACCCAGTGTCGGCTGAGATAAGCTCCAACCTCGCCGCGACCCTAGTAGAGGAGTAAGTAGTTCAGCAAATGAGTGAGTGAGCGAGAGAGTAAGTTTTCAGTAGAAGACATGATACTGGGTGAAGCAGTTAACATTCTCTTACCACTAGAGGGAGCTTTAGGCTGTAGTTTTACATTCTGGTTCTGGTGGATGAGTGAGCACTGATAACATCACAACACAATTAAGCAACAAAGATCCACAAAAAAACACTCCTACAAACAGCCTCCTCACTGCGTGGGGTAACAGCACTCGTAAAGTGAGAGAGAAATCTGGATGTTAGGGGCTATTCAGTAAGAATTACTCGACTGAGGACAAACACTTTGCAGTGACAGCTGAAATAATGCCATTCATTTCACGTACATTAGCCGATTGTAATTGTAATGATTTACGTTTTGTTTACATCTGGTTAACAAGCTTGTAGAAAACGTGTGAAATTTATGAGGATGATTTGAAATCCAGTCCAAACAAACAGGGAGCATAAATCTACGGATGCAGTGGATCTGATAATACTTCCACATTATTCATCCCTGTGGTGGGGCAAGGAGAAAGTGACTGGGTAAAAGTGAGGTCGAAAATCTGATTATTATACTCAAAAACCTCTGTTATATTTATATTATATAGCTGTGGACTAACCCATATCTCCATCCATCCATCATCTGCACCGCTTATCCATCAGGGACACGGACGAAGCTGGAAACAATCCCGGTTGACCTCGGGCGAGAGGCGAGGTACACCGTAAACTGGCTAACACAACCACAAACAACCGCTCACACTTACATTCACGCCTACGGGCAATTTAGAGTAGCCACTTGACCTAATGTGCATGTCTGTGGACTGTGGGAGAAACCCGGAACACCCTGAGGAAACCCACATGCACACTGGGAGAACATACAGCTCCTCACAGAAAGGCCCTCGTCCAAGGTTCGAACCCATAACCTTCTGAGACAGTGCTAGCCACTGAGCCGCCATGCTTTTCCGCTTAGCACGTTTGTATAGGAGTAGTTATTTGAGTTCCTGTGGCTTTTCAGTCAGACTGACTAGGCATGTCCTCCTGCAGAACTGAGACGCACAGGAGGGTATTGGTTTGTTTCTTTTTTTCTTTAACATCATTCTGTGTACAGTAGATGATCGTTGTGAGGGCGGATCAGTGGTGTATTGGTTAGCACGTCCGCCTCAGAGCAACAGAGGTCATGGGTCCTGCATTTCTGTGTGGAGTTTGCATGTTCTCCAGGTACTTGTGTGGGTTTCCTCCAGGTACTCCGGTTTCCTCCCATAGTCCAAAGACATGCACATTAGGCTAACTGGTTGTTCCAAATTGCCCCGGGTGTAAATGTGCATGTAAATGGTTTTGCGTGTGTGTTGCCCTGCAGTGGTCCGGCGAGCTGTTTCAAGGTGCACCCCGCCTTCACCCAGTGTCAGATAAGATCCCTGCGACTTTAGTAGGATTAAACGGTTCGGCAAATGAGTGAGTGAGTGATTCTTGGGAGTCAGAAAATCACATTAGTATTTGAAATACTCGAACCAACATGCATGCAAGTTCTTGATCTCTATTTACATGACTTTATGCATTGCATTGCTGCCACATGATTGGCTGAAAGATCAACTGAATGAATGAAAAGGCTCAGGTGTTCTTATTAAATTGGACATGGGTATGTGTAATAAAAATAAAAGTACATTTGGCAGAGCAGCTCAGATAATAAGTAAGAGATTCATACCGATAAGAAATAATGCGACGTCTCTGTTAAATAATAAACTGCAACTCAAGTTCTGCCCCATACTGTATTAAACACTCCGCTCACATCACTCCCATCCTCTCTCAGCTACACAGCGTACCGGTTCTGTCCCGTATCAACTTGGAAATCTTGCCTCTCACCTACAAAGCCGTGCATAACCTTGCTCCGCTCTACCTCAGTGAACTCGTTACTCCTTCCCTTACTCCTTCAAGTCATCTAGCAGTAATTTACTTGCCGTTCCGCACACTAGACTTTCCACCTTGGGTGGCAGGTCCTTCAGCGACATAGCCTGGAAACCTCCTTCTCTACCTCTCTGTGAACGCTTTTCTTTCTCTACTTTTAAAATCCGAATTAGAAACGTTTCTCTCCGGTGAGCGTTTCTATTCTTCCTTTACTGCCTGGCTTGCTTCAATTTCTGTAGCCCTTATGTAAAGTGACCTCGGGACTCATTCATTTACCGAAACCTTTATCTCACTAGGGTCACAGGAAGACTGGGGCCTATCTTAGCCCTCTTTGGGCAAAGGCAGGGTACACCCTGAAAAGCTCACCAGACCACCGCAGTACCAACACACACACACACAACAATCCACATGTACATTCATTCAGAAGAAATTTGGAACAAACAAATTATCCTAATGTACCTAACTTTGGACTGTGGGAGGAAACCAGAGTACCAGGAGGAAATCCATGCAAGCACATGGATGGGAATTAAACCCAGGACCTTCTTGCTGTGAGGCGGACGTGCTACCCACTACGCCACTGTACTACCCGAGGCGTGGCGAGCTACAACGCATTCATTCAATGCAGGGTCTCTGATTTCTACATGTCCTCCTTGGCTTACAGAAATAAAAATAATATAAAGAAGGTGTGACAAATTTTTTTCTAAAAAAATTTCTTTTTTTCACTTCACTTTTTAAAGATGACGCGCAGTTCATTTATTTATAGATTTAATGATGCGGTGATATATGATGGGTTTTAGCAGCATTCTCTCACACATAGTATATTCTGTATATGCGTGCTGAAATGTGATTGGTTGCCTGCTTTGTAAATGGCAGAAATGTAATATAACAATTTCAAATGATCTATTTACAGTACAGTCAATATTAGGCCATTAAAGTTACTCACAGCTTTTCTAGGTCAACCTTTAAAATCTATTTCAAGTAATTTGATCACGAGTAGACAGCTTTAAGTACAGGTATGAAGACCAATGCGTCTTGTGGTGAATTCTAATCCAGTTCACCAAATTAGCTTTCAAAGCAATCAGAGACACAAATAATTATTGAATATTTTTTGGGAATTCAGTATGACTTTCTCAAATGAAGGTTCTGCTTCTTTAAAAAAAAAAAAAGAAAAAAAAATAGACGAATAATATTAAACACATAAATATGACTTTATTAAATAATCAGTTGTGGCGGCAGGGTAGCATAGTGCCTAGCATGACCACCTCACAGCAAGACGGCTCCAGATTCTAATCCCAGGCTCCACAATGCTTTTTCTGTGTCGAGTCTGCATGATTCCACCGCGCTTGCATGGGTTTCCTCTGGGTACTCTGCTTTCCTCCCACATTCCAAAATACATGCATGTTAGGCTAACTGGCTGTTCCAAATTGCCCCTATAGTGAAAGTGCAAATGGTTTTGTGTGTGTGTTGGCTGTGCAATGGTCTGGCGAGCTGTTCTAGGCTGTACCTTGCCTTTGTTCAGGGATGGGCACCAACCTCCCCAGGACTCTAAATTCGGCAAATGGATGGATGGATGGATGGTAAAGTTCCACAAAAGATGCTTTTCTTGTTTTATATACTACATTAAAGGTCATCAGAGGAGACGGCAACTTAATCAGATACATTACTTATCTGGAAGATCGAACTTTTCATAGATAGAAGTCTGCAGTAAGTTAATTTGAGCTGTGACTGTAGCAGAGTGCTTAGTCTGCTTGTTCGTTAAACCATGGACACATTTCGTTTGTAGAGGAAAGCCTCAAGTTTATTAATTAATTAATATTACAAACCACAATATTCAATTAAATGCATGATATCTCCATGTACACAATGGACCGTGTTTATCTAACAAACATAGAAATCAGTGCAGACCCTGTTTTGGTCCTTGTATGTGCTTAGACGCCAATCGAATACTAACTCTGAGATACCAACTTACAGCCAGATTTATTGTACTGTACCGTACACCACCACATGGACTTGAGACTTGATGCAATAATCAACTGTAGCTCACACAGATCCACAGTGATATGTGGGAAACTTTGTGTGAAGATTATTGTACACAGATTTCTTTCACAGGGTCATTTCATAAATAAAGTCATTATAATTACATTCAATCATTTGCCATACCGCTTAATCCTCTTGGGTTTGCGTTGACAGTCTCAGACGACACATGGTGATGGCTGGGTACACCCTGAACAGCTCGCCAGTCTATCGCAGGGCCAACATACACATCCATTCACACTCACACCTAGGGGCGATTTGGAACAGCCACTTAGCTTAATATGCATGTTTTTGGACAGTAGTAGAAACCAAAGTACCCTGAGGAAACCCACGCATGTACAGAGAGAATTTGCAAACTCCGCACAAAAACGCCCGAGCGTCGGACTCGAACTCAGGACCTTCTTGCGGTGAGGCGGACATGCTAAACACTACGCCACTGTGCTGCCCATTAAAATTGCAAGAAATGCATTTTGTTTCTTGAGAATTCATTAATATGTGCATACATGTACATGGTAAGTTATGATAAACTGTATATCACCCCATGCTAGTATCACAGGGTCTTGTTCACGAGTGAGGGAATGAGTTGGAGATTGACCGGCGGATCGGTGCAGCCTCGGCTGTAAAGCGGAGCTTCTACCGCTCCATCGTGGTGAAGATGGAGCTGAGCCAGAAGGCTAAGCTCTCGATTTACCAGTCGTTCTACGTTCCTACCCTCACCTATGGTCACGAGCTTTGGGTAGTGACCGAAAGAACGAGATCGTGAATACAAGCGACTGAAATAAGCTTCCTTCACAGGGTGGCAGGGCTCTTCCTTAGAGATAGGGTGAGAAGTTCTGTCATCCGGGAGGAGCTCGGAGAAGAACCGCTGCTCCTTCGTGCTGAGAAAAGCCAGTTGAGGTGGCTCAGGCATCTGATGAGAATGCCTACCGAACGCCTTCCTGGTGTGATGTTTCGGGTGTGTCCTACCGGGAAGTCGACCCAGAACACACTGGAGGGACTACGTTTATCGTGTCGGTGTCCCCCCAGAAGAGCTGGAAGAAGTGGCTGGGGAGAGGACCATTTGGACCTCACTGCTTAGGCTGCTGCCCCTAAATAAATGAATGGTGATGCAGGATCAAGTGCTATTTTAAGAATAACGTAAAATTTATGACGACTTTTTGATGTGTCTGGTGGCATGGTGATGTAGGGGTTAGCACTGTCGCTTCACAAATAGAAGGTTCTGGGATTGAATGCTGTCTTTATCTGGAGCCTTTCTGTGTGGAGTTGACATATACTCCACATGCTTGCGCTGGTTTCCTCAGGGTGCTCCAGTTTCCTCTCACAGACCAAAGATATGCACATGAGGTCAACTGGCTACTCTAAATTTCAGATAGGTGTGCATGAAAGTGGGAATGGTTGTTCATCTCTGTGTTAGTCTTGCCTTTTGCCTGAAAGAGGCTGGATTGGCTCTGCGGATGACCGTGACCCTGCGGATAAGCGGTATAGATAACTTTTTGGAAGTAAAATTAATGGGTGGATGTCTCATCACATTAAATCTGACAGCAAAGACGTAAAGGCAAGGGAATTTATTTATATACATGTCCTCCATCTTGTCTGAAAAAACCAACAATATTTCACCTTGTTGAATGCATACAGTAGATGTGGATGGAATGAC
Organism: Neosilurus mollespiculum; assembly: GCA_030014195.1. Classification (NCBI taxonomy): domain Eukaryota; kingdom Metazoa; phylum Chordata; class Actinopteri; order Siluriformes; family Plotosidae; genus Neosilurus; species Neosilurus mollespiculum. Next base: position 40,319,858 of record JAQMYF010000022.1, on the reverse strand, counting down.
AATACAGTCTACTTGACTTGAAATACTTCTCGTGCGCCTGCTTGAATCCTCCAAATGCTCTGCCTTGATTAGCTGCTTTGTACATGCTGGAGTACAGACATCATTAAAGCAGCAGGGTTGCTTACCGTGCCTTGATTATGTTTCAAAGTGCTAATTACAATCCATTGACACTTAGAGCGAGAGACACCAAGACGAAATGACGGCGGTATATCACTAGTTGTGAGTACAAAGTTTTCTACAGTTTGTTCTTGTGGGGTTTTTTAGGAGAGTAGCTTTTTGTTTTTGTCCATTACATTTCCAAGCCATTAATGATTATTATAAAGTAAGTCAATGGCTGCACCATGCAAACATGTTATAAATGTCAGGAGAGACAATATTAAACCATCCATGATACTAAAATAAAATCATGTTCATTTAATGCTTAGTTCAGTAAAGTTTAAAATATCTGTTTTTGGATTTTTGGATATGGATGTAGAGCGCAACCTACGTCCACCAGGCACACATGGATTACAAATATGCACTGATTAAGATTAACCTAAAAAAAACTGCTTAAGAATATGGGATTTTACTTAAATTTGGCATGGTTATAATGAAACAGCTCCACCCAGTTCACGTCTGATGAACATTCATTAACACATTATTTGTACTTATTGACATATAAATTTAATTTTATGAATAAAATAGATTTATTTCTCCAACATGACCGGTTCAGAAAATGAATGAATGAATAAACTTTCTAAGCTTCTTACTTCTAATTAGGGTCGCAGGGAGGCTTGTGCCCATCTCAGCCGACTCTGGGCGAGGGTGGGGTATAGCTGGCCAGCTCGCCAGGCCATCGCAGGGCCAACACACACACTCACACCCAAACTTGGGTGATTTGGAACAGCCAATTTGCCTACTGTGCATGGTTTTTGGACGGTGAGAGGAAACCAGTGTATCCGGAAGCAACCCATGCAAGCACGAGGAGAACAGGCAAACTCCACACGGAAACGGCCGTGCTCGGGAATCGAAGCCAGTCGGACCTTCCTGCTGTGAGGTGGACATGCTAACCACTGCCGCCCTCACTAGTGAATGGACCTCTTTCAAATGCATTCGTGGATGTTGTTGGAGATCTGCTGAAACTATTAAAGCTCATGTACATCAAGACAGCCCTCGTTTTAGGTCAATGACTGCTTTTCCCTGGATGGAGAAAGTCTAGAGCAGTGTCCAGATGGTCGATGATGACTAAATTAGCGGAGATGGACTGGATAGTGACATACAACCTAGAACAGTGAAAGTGCTTTATCGCATTAACTGAATTCAATACAACATGCAAGTCCTTTTTATTTTAATTTTTGCTTTAAAGCGTGACTAAGATTCCTTTGCAGGAAATTCCTGCGCACACTACACCACTTCATATAAATGATACGAAATGCACAACATTCCTTGAACTTGCTTTAAATGGCTTTTTCCAGCATAGTCTTACAGAACATTGATTTCGTCTAGTCTAACATGCTTCCAGACTCATGAAGTACATTCAGTCTGCTTTTTTTCCGCCTCACTGATTTTACACTGCTCAGGCTAGTGGACTATTATCCCTGTAATCAGCAGCCATTAGTGACGACTGGAATAGTTGACTGCTTTATATAACACCTAGTTAAGGACAATTAGATTAGATTAATGATCTTATATTAAAAAGTGGGCAGCGCGGTGGTGTCTGGTTAAAGCGGTTCAGAAGATGATAGTATCGTTCTAATTCTCTTGAAACACTCGTGCGTGTACACCTGCGATCAGTGGGATGCTCAATCATGGGAAGTGGTAGTGTGTGAACATTTCAAAAGTATAGTTGTAATGCTTTTTGCTGCTTTTAATAAATATTTTATGAAGTCTTAATAAAAAAAAATATAAAAATATTATTTATTTATGGCGGCATGGTCCAACAGTAGTTAGCACGTCCGTCTCACAGCAAGAAGGTCCCGGGTTTGATTTCCGGGCTTGGGGCGTTTCTGTGTGGAGCTCGCATGTTCTTCCACGGGTTTCCACCGGCTACTCCGGTTTCCTCCCACAGTCCAAAAACATGCACAGTAGCCTAATTACTTGTTCCAAATAGCCCCATACGTGTGAGAATGGTTGTATGTGTGTTGGCCCTGCAACGGCCTTTGCCCAGAGTCGGCTGAGATGGGCGCCAGCCTCCCCGCGACCCTTATTAGGATTACGCTGCTTAGAAAATGAATGAATGAATAATTCATTTATAAGTATAACACACCTACTGTATACCTGTTCATCATTATTCTGTGTCAGCCTCAATTAAATTCCTTTCCTCCAGCTGAAATGAACATTAAATAAACAAATTTCATGCAACTTTTGATGACGTTCTGTATTCTGGTTATTAAATGACGGAAGTACTCTAGAAATGATCTCGAGGCAGTGTATAACCTTTATTCGTTCTTGTTCTAGCATTTCGCACACATAATGCTGCTCATTTCTGAACATTTATAGCAAGGAGTTACAGCTGGAATTTGTTTGTTTGTTTATTTGTTGAACTTATCCAGGTTTTCTTTCTAATTTAGTCATAATTCCCACCCACCAGACTGCTCTCTCCTATCATACAACAGATAACAGCCAGAAAGGGAAAGACTATTATGTGCCTCCTCTGAGTCACATGACACCAGCAGATCTCATCTTTTCGTACTCTTGCAAAGGCGGGGCAACACACTAGGAGGAATACATCTACTATCCGCCCACTTCCACACACACGAGCTCCCAGATGCCTATAGCAGGGCTCACACGGGGGCGGTTTTGAAGGCAGCGAAATTCCAAACTGCACTGAGCTGTAAAAAAAAATGACAACAGTGTGGCAAACAATTGTGAGCGACACTTGAATCCACAGTGTTTGTAATGAGGTTGTCAGTGGTCTGTGTAAACGAGGTAGACACGTAACGTAGGTTAGATCACCGTCACAAACAGCTACTGAATCGTTCGGAACTTTTGAACGTGGTTCAGAAAGGTGATAACACACAGTTTTGAGAACCACCGTAAAATTTTCACTTACTCATTCATTTGCTGAACCACTTAATCTTACTTGGGTTCCACATAAGGGCCATTTGGAACAGCCAGTTAGTCTACTGTGCATGTTTTTGGACTGTGGGAGGAAACTGCAGTACCCAGAGGAAACCCATGCAAGCACAGGGAGAACATGCAAACTCCACAAACAAACACCCCACGCCCGGGAATTGAACCCAGGACCTCTCTCTCTCTATCTATATCTATATATATAGCAGATCCTCTTTACTATTTTAAAAATATATTAAAAATAAAAATCAATAAATGTTAAAGGAAAGAACACACACACAGAGAGAGAGAGAGAGAGAGAGAGAGTTTAAATATTTCCTGTCCAACAGGAACAGAATCGTGTATTAATCAAAATCTCACTTACTTTATCGACACATGACACACAGACACAAAATAGTCTCATTCTGCCTGTTTTACACACACACACACACACACACACACACACACACACACACACACTTTGACAACCTGATCAATGCTTTCACAGACTGTGCGGCAACAGCAGCATACTAAAAGATCTCACACAGACGACTGTGGATCTGTTCAATGCTAAAAAAGATCAAGCTAGGTGTGCAGGTCTTTAAATTTCTTATTCCAAACAAATAAATCACAAGTGCACCAATCGTTTTTCCTTATTTGTTCATAGGGTACAATTTTTTTGTATTGGATTTGAACCTTTGCAGGATTACCAACGGACTAGCTGCAGCTGAACAAGCCGAGCGGAGTGCAAATATCTCCGACAGTGTTCCCATCAGTGATGATAAAGATTTAATAGTAAATAATTCCATGCGTGTGCAGACAGTGCCCACCAATCGACAGTAACACATTTAGATTACGCATCTCTTGTGGCTCCGAGTGCAAATGGAAAAATCATAAGAAAGAAAGGAATGAGTGACACAGATGGAGAACTGGTGTCCACTGAGGGCTGATGGGTTTATCTATTTTTAGCTCCTGCCCACAAAGTGGCTCGGAAGCCAAAGAATGGGTTCCATCTGTCCGTCCATCTATCACACTTGAGTTTCCGCACATTCACTTGCCGCGCGCTGAAGCTGTGGCTTTCGAACTTGCTACGCTTGTTCACTACTATGAGTGCTAGGATGACTTTGTGTGTGAGTGACCTTGACCTACTTTTTAAGATCACAGAGGCAAAGCTGTATATTATTGCGTTTCTTAGACTGGGATGACAGGTCTGAGCTAAGAAAACGGAGTGAACTCTCCACCTTCCTCGGAGTCCTCGTTATCCTGAACCTGGGAAGTGTCACAATACATATGCACATCCTTAATGCATCAGTATTAAATAAAAAAATAAAATAAAAAAAAAAACAGACCACAGGGGTCCAGACACTCCCACCGACAAGACCATTTCATAATATGGCAAAATAGAACAAGCATAGCAAGTTTGAAAGCCCTAGCTTCAGCGTGCGAAAAGGAAATATCCGGAAACTAAAGTGTGACGGACAGACAGACGGACAGTTGGAACCCATTCCTATAGCTCCCGTGCCACTTTGTGGGCGGGAGCTGTAAAGGAGTATTGGAATATATTTTCAGTAACAATGGAGGACTGAAATAATGAAATTAAACATAAAACCTGTGATATGAACACTCTTCCCAGACCCTGTGTTGAGATCATTAGTGTTATACAAATGGCCTGTTTCTTTAATAAGATTGGGAGCAAACTGGTGATACAGCCAAGTTCTAATGGCTGAGCAGAGGCTCTCTGGAGAGCTGGGGAAGTGTGCGTTGCATTTAAACACTTATTTCACAACCCTTCCTATAAGTCATTCAACAAATACGTAGTACACAGCCATGGAACAGGATACACATTCAGTACATTAGTTATTAAAAAAAAAAAAAAAAAAAAAAAAAAAAAAAACAGTCAATCAGTCATGTTCTACTTGGTCCGGGGTCGGGTCGCGGGGGCAGCAGCCTAAGCAGTGACATCCAGACGTCCCTCTCCCCAGCCACTTCCTCCAGCTCTTCAAGGGGGACTGCGAGGCATTCCCAGACCAGCCGAGAGACATAGTCCGTCTAGCATGTTCTGGGTCGACCCCGGGGTCTCTTTCTGGTTGAACATGGCCGAAAAACCACACCAGGGAGGCGTTCGGGAAGCATTCTTCAAAAAAAAAAAAACTATTTCATGATTTTCTTTGGTTAGCTACTGCTTTATTCATAGCATTTAAGAGTATTGAATAGAGACTTTTTCCTCTGGCAATACAACAGCCACCTGGAAACTACCCTTCTTGCTTTCTCAGTCAAAACAGCACTCAGACCAAAGTCCGTTTCCGTATAGCAGAAAGGACATGGCACATTGTTTCCTTCATTCATTTGCTGAGCCAATTAATACTACTAGCATCACGGACAGGCTGCAGCCCATCTCAGCCAACTCTGGACAGCTTGCCAGACCATCGCAGGGACAACACACAAATACACACACAACAATTTACACTCACACTCACATATAGGGGCAATTTGAAACAGCCAATTAGCCTAATCTTTGGACTGTTAAGGGAAACTGGGGTACCTATAATAAGCATGAAGAGAACATGCATACGCCACTCAAAAATGCCCTCGCCGAGCCTGGGACCCGGACCCAGGTCCTTCTTGTTGTGATGCGGATGTGCTAACCACTACGCCACCATGCTGCCCAGGTAACAGCATGTTAATGACATGAGAGGTAATAACAAGAGTGAAACAGGGACTCAATAACTCCTAGCGGGCATTAAGACTAATTTTATTTTTGGCCCAAACTGAATCCACACTTCCTGCAAATACAATTCAAGAGCCAAGAGTGTCTGCTTTAAGCCATGTTTGTTTTTGATCCACTTGCAATTCCTCTCTCTCTCTCTCCTCGATTGTGGAGCTCTGCACTCGGTGATAATAGACTTTTAATGAATGGAGCTGCAGAAGAAGCAGCTGATTTACTATCAAGGCAGGACAGCGCCAGCCAATAACTTTGCTTCACAATGGGCTTTATCACAGCCAAGCCGCTGAAAAGCTCATTTAGAGCCGACACAGGATGAGCCGACCCGATAGGGGCGCTGAATTATGAGAGCCATCTCTTCTATTTATTTCTTTAAGGTTTTTGTTTGGACTCTCCATTCAAAACGTGTCACTGTTGGAGAATGACCAGCAGAACGAACAGAATGCAACCCACTGAAAATGAAGGTCTGGCTTGTTTCAGATAGCACATTAATATGGGCTCGGTAGCACCATCATATGATGCAATATGAAGAGGCGCCATGGGCTATATGGCAAAGCCATTTCTTTCTTTTGAATATAAAGTTTCAGTTTTGGCATCCACATCAGATTATTTACTGCTAATAAATGTTAAAACCAGATTATTCTGGATTTACATGGAACTAAATCCAACAGCTCCGCAAAGTCTGTAAGAAGCTACAGCCCAGACTACAGCTTCAGCGAGTGTTGGCAGGTGATTCCACAGTGTGGCATGTCACCTAGATTTGATCTCCATTTGTTTTTGTTTTTTTTATGAGCTCATGTCACTTCACTGTCACTGGTGTAATGAACCCGAACATGGTGGACGAGACAGGGGGATATAATGCACTGTGTGTGAGCTGTCGCTGAGGGGAACATTGTGCAGATTTGTGCATGATGTAACGTTTTTAACTTTAAAAAGAGAAAGAAGCTTGGGAAAGAATCAGCTCCACATAGCAGGGCAGAAGAGTTGTAACCAGTACTAGAGCCAGAGAGAGGGGGGGGGGTGTCTAAAGAGAGAGGGTATCACTTTACACCTACACTAATCATTTGCAATTAACACAATTAATCAGAGCACTGTGTATGTGAGAAAGAGAGAGAGAGAGCCTAGCAGGCTAAATTTTCAGAGAGACAAAAATGAGTCTGATTAAAATGTGTGCTGGGTGTCTTCCTGCAGATACACCCTTAAACATAATCTGGACTTGGTTTTGTTATCTGAACAAATTTTCTCATCTCTCAGGGAAGTCGGGAATGACCTGACTATTATTTATTTATTCATTCATTTTTAATTTTTATATACTGTATTAATCGTGCAAGGAAATTCGGCTTCTGCATTTAACCCACCGAAAGTGAGCACACACACACAAACATACGCTCGGCGCAGTGGGACGCCACACATTGCAGCACCTAGAGAGCAGTTAGGGGTTAGGTACCTTGCCTAGTTTAAAGGTTGTCCATTTTTATTAAATTAAACCACGGCTGCCCCCATGGTGACTATGATTTCATGTGTACAAAGTCTTTTCCTTCTCAGCATCATGCATTAAGCCTCTGCCATGGCACTGAGTCAGTACAAACAGTGCTTAAACATGCTAATGCCTGTTACTTTCAAGCATTAGTTCAAATGAGGGCATTACTGACTTTATGGCCTGGATGACGCACGTGAAGGATAAAACGTGCCCCTCTGCCCTGCAAATTTATGCGGTTTATTAAAAGAAGCGATTATTATTTCTGAATCTGATTATGCCACATTATATTGTAGGCCCAGATGGCTCAGCCGGTCTCCATGGATACCAGTGATGTTTAATGGGAGCTTGGAGTCTTGCAAGCATGTTCATGTATGAGACATTAATAGCCACTTTTTTTTTTTTTTTTTTAAATCAGGTCAGTGCTTCAGCTATATAAAATAATAATTAAAGAATAAAGATCAGATGTAGCCTTTTATAAGGTGGTCAAGCAAAAGGTTCACAACCAAGATGACCCATAATTTTCTACAGTGTTTAGCTTTGTGTTTATTGTCGTAGCCTGGGAAAGGTGGACGATTGCTGTCACATAGCCAGTGTTGTTCCTGCAAATTCATATCCCAGCATGACGGTTTCCCACAGTCCTCTAGGGCAGTATACACTGCTTTGCATATTTCATGCTTTGGCACTGATATTTCCTGGGAACATGGGCAATGTGTGTTGCACAAATACTGAGAAAACATTTACTGACGACTCCCTGGTGAGGATGTTATTGCATCCTGTGCATGATGCACCACCAGTTGTCGGTTTTCCTGCTCATTGGAAGTTCTTCAGAAGTTCCTCTAAACGATGACTTGACTGATCCTTTATTCCTGGAATTTGGATGGCTTGGCCAGGATTTGGAGCGATTATCCATTAACTTTGACAAGTGTAGTTAACACTAACCCTTCTGATTTATATGTAAAAACGGACTCTGAGGACTCCACCTTTCATGCTAGGATCACTCTTTAAATCTGGTGCCAAAGCCACCCTATATGGGACAGCACCGGTTTCAAAGTCATGAAGCTAGCCGGGACAAATTGACCATTCATGCGACACATTCCAAGATAAAAAAAAAAACTAATTCACTTCATTTATACAACTGAGCTGTTGCGGTTTAAGGACCTTGCTTAAAGGCCCAGTAATGACAGCTTGCCAACATTATAACTGCCAATGCATCAACACATTGTAAATTCAATTAATCAGCTCTTGCAGGTCAGAATAAACCTAGGCTAGCTTTATATTCATTAGGGATCTTAAGTGTGTGGCAGTTTCTGGGTTACTAGCCAAGCATGCGAGTGTGTTGTTGAGCAAAATAAAGTGGCTTGAATGTCCAAAGTCGCATTATCCCACTGGGTAAATTAAAAGACATTACCACAAAATCATTCTTACGTTTACAGCACTACGTTGGCAGACGCCCTTATCCAGGGATGCAACATACATTTTTATCTCATTAGAGTTAAGGGCCTTGCTCAAGGGCCCAGCAGTGGCAGATTGGTGTTACTCAGCCTTAAACCCTCAACCCTTTGATTGGTAACCCAGAGCCTTAACCACTGAGCCACCACTGCCCCATACTTAAATGCAGGTCAAGAAGAGATAGCTTCTTCCAGTGATTGCCATTTACATGTGCTGTGGTTACGTCTTGGGCAGCACTTTATTCATTTATTCAACAAAATGAAAAAAAAAAAAAACGTTTCCCATCTTCGATAAGAAAAGGATCAGCACACTGAATGATTCTCATTCTCAGTAAAGTATGTAATAGAGTCTCACCTCTTTTAAAAAGTGGCAATCAAGAAGAATAGAAGGAGGCTAAATAAAAATGTCCAAATGTAACCATGATTCTACGACTGAGTGGAGCACTGCCAGGCCACAGGGTCAATCAAGTTTACAAGAATAGAATGAGATATATGGGATTGTGTCTATAATGTGATGACTTTCCTAGAAAATAAAAGTCATTTAAATGGACCTTATCAAAACAAAGACTTGGCCCAGAGACTAATTCAAACATCAAAGACCCTTGGCTTAATTTGTTTTTTTTTTAACTACACCGGAATCCATGATGAGGAACCACGCTTTTGTATAAACTGTCTACAATCATACTGTCTACCTGCAGAGCTAATCTGAGCCACTCAATTATGCCGTCGAAGTGAAAATTCATTCATGCATATCGATCTTACACATTATAGAAAGTTACATTAAGCAGTAATGTAACTCATGGGTCAGATTCTGCACTGTGAGTGATTTTAAATGGGAAGACATTAAATATGGAGGCATAATGAATATAAAGTTGCTTTTACATGAACAACTAGCACCCGGAGCAAGTTGAGGCCAATTTCCTGCGTGTTTACAGGGTCACTCTTAAAGCCAGAAGCTAGGGGAACGGCACACAAGCACGCATACGCAAATCATTTATCAGAAGGAGCGATTATCTGCCCACGAAACAACCCATAACCTGGATGGACACTACTGCACAGGTATCCTTCCTACTTGAAACCGTTCAAGTGTTCAGTGCTAGAAATATGATGTTCTGAAGCAACTTGCACCACCTAGGAAAGCGGATGCAAGTTGCACCCATCAGAGCAAAAACAAATTGTTTTTAGAAGGCAGTTGCTCTGGGGCAACTTGTTTCGGCACAAATACCCATGTACCCCAAGCAACCGTCTGACCGGCTTTCAAACAATATGATTATCGTACATTCTTTCCATCAACCGTCCCCATGAAATGTAATTCATCATCCATCCACTAGGTGGGGCCAACCGATTTTAAGTAAACAGCTAGTCTTTCATGACTCAGAAAAGATAAGCTAGCTCGTCGATGTCAAGCACTGTTAGAAAAGGAAATCGAATAAAGAAAAAGAGGACAAATGCATACACTAATCATTTTACCATGCAGATTTCATGGGTGCCCTTTTTGAATCGAATGTTCAGTGATAAGTTTGACACCCCGTCTCTAAACAAAGTCTAAACCAAAGTGATCCAACCCGGTATTAAAATAAACTGCTCCCTGCTGTGGGTTTTTTAAGTCCTTTGTTCTTCCTTCTCATCTTTCTAGAATTGTACTTTAGTAATCGTTTTCCATTCAATTTTCTGAACCGCTTAATCCTAATTAGGGTCGCGGGTAGGCTGGCGCCCATCTCAGCCGACTCTGGCCGAGGGCGGGGTACACCCTGGACAGCTCGCAGGCCATCGCAGAGCAAAGACTCTAATAAATCTTTTTGCGTCACTAAAATTTGGGCCGGAAATCAATCTCTTTTGAGCTCTCAGCAAAAACTTAGATCTTTCCTTACACCAAACTGCTCAGTTTACTGTGGTGACCTGGGAAAAAGGTCAAGGTATGTGGTGACGTGATGTTCCCTGGCTTGATCTTGCCAAGATGAGTGATTATTTTTTTCTAATCTTATTACTTTTCTGTATAGTCTTACGGTGGTTGGCATGTCCACCTCACAGCAAGATGGTTTCTGTGTGAAGTTTGCATGTTCTTGTTGTGCTTTCATGGGTTTCTTCTGGGTACTCCAGTTTCCTCCCACAGTCCAAAAACATGCAGAGTAGACTAATCGGCTGTTCCAAATCTCCCCTAGGTGTGAGTCTGAGTGTGAATGGTGGTGTGAGTGTTGGCCCTGCGATGGCTTGGCGAAGCTGTTTAGGTTGTATCCCGCTCTCGCCCAGAGTCAGCTGAGATAGGCGCCAGCCTCCCTGCAGCCCTAATTAGCATTAAGTGGCTTAGAAAATGAATGAATGCATACAAGTTATTACCTCTGCCAGGAGATTTTTTTTTTAAATCAGTGTTTGTTAGTTTGTGTGTAATATATCTATAAAAGTTATGCATGTATTTTATTTGTTCTTCTGTAGGGTGCGGTACAAGTAACAAGCCATTAAATTTAATCATAAATTTTGGAGGCGAGCTGTGCATGGGATCATGTTGAGGGGGGGGAAAAAAAAAAATCAATAGGTAAATAAGTGCAAAAAATGTGTGAATGAATATTCATCAAACGCCCACTAGGGAGAGACATTTCACTATAACTATGTCATGTTATCATAAAACCTGTAGTCTTGAGCAAATTATTCAGGTCAATATATTTGAACTCTGTCTAGTATTCAGGATGGATTAGATTATAATTTTGTTGTCAAAAAAAATTAAATATTGAACACTGTGGTATTGGAAATTTGCATTATAATCATGAGCAGTATTTTTACCATTCCCTTCAGATGTATATTACTAATTCTTTTTAAGATAAAATACCACTTAAATGTACATATGTAGCAAATGCTCTGCTCCAAGCTCCAAATTTGAGCTTCCAAAGTGGAAAGGAAAGTACAAGACACACAGACAGATGGAGCTGTATCTAACAGCACAGATGGACAATTTAAAAACTTCTCAAACTGCAGCACGGGACTCTCATCTCTCATTGGCCAGTCTGTTCTCACACCGTATTCATTAACACAATAATCTACATTTCTTTTCTCGGTCCTCGAGAACAAGTCTGTAATGAGTACCTCTAGAAACTGAGATTCTGTGTAATATGGTAATAGAGAGAAAGAGAAAAAGCCCATATTCATCTAAAATCACCTTGAGGCTGCATCTGGATGTAGCTTTATAATGATGCTTCAGAAGACAGGAACAGAACAAGACACCTGATCTAATTTAAAAACTCCTGTAACCTTAGACAAACTGCACAGCTAATGAGCCATGCTGTTCACTGCACATCTGTCCCACTAATCAGCAAAATCCCACATATGTTCCAATTTACCCATCTCCAAGTACCCAGAATGACTTAAACCTGCAGTATTTTTTTAAAATAGAACACTCATATAGTCACATATGTTTACACATTTAAGACAGGGAAATTAAGAAACGCCAGACTAAGCTGATTCACTGAAAGTCACCCCTGACCTGCGGGGATCTCTGGCAGTAAAGAAGAACATCTGTTCATCCTGGTAAACATGACCAGCGCCCGACAGAGATAAAGGCATAGAGGCCACAGTCTTCATGAATAGCTAATGAGTCCAGAAGTCATAATGTCACCGTAGGGTCCACTAGCAAGAATTATGTAAGAGGAATGAATGCAATTAACATTAAAGTGCTTATTGAGTAAGAATTGTAGGAAGGTAAAGGGTAACATGGATTTTATAGAATATATGGGCTGTAGCTCAAAAATAAAACTCTGTTTTTGTAATGGGGCGGCACGGTGGCGCAGTGGTTAGCACGTCTGTCTCACAGCAAGAATGCCTGGGCTGGATTCCCGGGCTCAGATTTTACTGTGTGGCGGTTGTGCATGTTCTCCCAGTGTTTGCGTGGGTTTCCTCCATGGTACCTCCGGTTTCCTCCTACAGCCCAAAAACATGCACAGTAGGCTATCTGGCTGTTCCAAATCACCCCTAGGTGTGAGAGTGAGTGTGAATGGTTGTACGTGTGTTTGCCCTACATTGGCCCGGCGAACTGTCCAGATTGTAACGAGCCCTCACCCAGAGTCGGCTGAGAGGGGCACCAGCCTCCCCACGTCCCTAATTTGGATTAAGCAGCTTTAAAAAAAAAAAAAAAAAAAAAAAAAATGAATGAATGAGTTTGTGCTGTCTTGTTGCTAAACAGCAACTTGAGACTAGCATAATTTGTGCAAGTTATCAGAGCTACAGGTCAAACGATGCACAATACACAGGATGAAACTACAATAGGTCCAGTATCTCAAGGATAAGTACTTTTGCTTGTAGTGTATTAAATGAAGCATAAAAAAAAGAACATGTAGCTTTAAACGGGACTTGGTTACTCCAGAGACAGAAGCAATGCTTCTAGGTGTGAGTGGGTGAATGGTTGTGTGCGTGGTGGCCCTGCGATGGTCTGGCAACCTGCTTTCGCACCGTGTCGGCTGACAATGGCCTCTCTGAGACTCTTGGTAGAATTAAGTGCTTCAGCAAATGTTGATGATGAATTTTATGTCCATACTATCAGGGAAGGAAAAGTCCATTGCTGGGATAATCTGTACATTCAGGTCAACACAATGTTGCTGGGCCTCGACCTGACCAATTGAAGCAACAGTGTCATGGCGATTACGTGCTGTAAACAACACCAAAGGCTCTGCAAGAAGATATTAGGAAGAAGACTTTTTTTTTTTTTCGGCCAGGCAGTATACAATGCATATTTTCAGAGTAGCTATACTTTCAGACAGATTTAAATTCCGATTCCTAATTCAATTCAACTGCAACAGTAACTAAGAAAAAAACGGTAAAGAATTTTAATTTAAATATTAAACAGCCCTGCGATGGCCTGGCGAGCTGCCCAGGGTGTACCCTGCGCTTGTAGTAAACTGAGAGCAGTTTGGTGTAAGGAAAGATCTGAGTCTTTGCTGAGAGCCCAAAAGAGATTGATTTCCGGCCCAAATTTTAGTGAAGCAAAAAGATTTGAGTCTTTGCTCTGCGATGGCCTATCGAGCTGTCCAGGGTGTACCCCGCCCTCGGCCAGAGTCGGCTGAGATGGACGCCAGCCTCCCTGCAGCCCTAAGTAGGACTTAGCGGGTTCGAAAATGAATGAATATTAAACATTTTCCTCTAAACCCAATACATTCCTAACGAACAAGCCTGTGATAATGGTGGCAAGGAAAAACGCCCTCCGACAACACGAGGACAAAACCTTGAGAGGAACCAGACTTTAAAGGGAAACCCATCCTCATTAGGGTGAAACCAGACAAAATAACTTATCTAATGTTCAAGCCAGCAGTCAGCGTGGCATAGGCAAGACTAAAAGTAAACGATTCCACTGTGTAAAATGCAGGTTCCATGCAACCTCCTGCCCCGAGAGCTGTACTCATGGAAGATGTGGACATGTGCATGTAGGTATTCATTTATTTATTTACTTAATGAGAAGATGTTGCCCATTAAGTGAAGCCCATGCTTAGTATAAGTCCGATAGTGATGATCTGTTGAACACAGCCTTGAGGCTTGTGCGCTGAAAAGCGAGTTAGAAAGGAAGGACGCACCCTCGTCTTCGAGTCAATTTTTTTGTAGCTGAATAGCTTTGAATATCCTCTAATGGACAACTCAATTAAAGTCAGAAAACTCATCACTTCACTAATGGCTTAATACGTATGGGAGTATTTGTGTGGTAATGAGAAACAGGTGCAGAGTTCTCTTTTTTCCTGACTGTAGTCCATCATTTGTGCTCTGGTTGGAGTTCAGGCTTAGTCATGGGGTTCCAGTGTGCCAAATAACCACACTGCTTACTGCAGTGGATAAAAGATGTGATGTGTAAAGTTGGGGTGGCGGAACAGTGGTGTGGTGTTTAGCGCTTCTGTCTTACAGCAAGAAGGTCCTAGATTTGAGCCCTGTGCATGGTAAGGGTTTAAATGTTCTTCCCATACATGAATGGGTTTCCTCCAAGTGCTCTGGTTTCCTCCCACAGTCCAAAGACATGCACATTAGGATAATTGGCTGTTTCAAATTGCCACTAGGTGTGAGAGTGAATGGTTGTGTGTTGCCATGAAGCGGACTGGCGAGCTGTTTAGGGTGTACCCTGACTTTGCCTTTAGTCGGCTGGGATGGGTTCTAGTCTCCCTGTGACCTTAATAAAGGGTAAAGCTTTGGAAAATAACTATGCACTGTAATCTGCAGTAAGGAAACAGGAGGAAAGCCTGCAAAGATCTGCAAAATGTTTTAAGAAAAAAAAAAAAAAAAATTGCTCAATAATAAAAATCAAGGCAATAACAAAAATACATATTATACGCACTATGTAAGCAATTATATATTATTTACTTAATGCAGGGCGGTGGTTAGCACGTCTGGCTAACAGCAAGAAGGTTCTGGGTTCGAGTCTCAGGCTCTGGCGTAACTGTGTGGAGTTTGCATGTTCGCCCTGTTCTTGCGTGGACTTCCTCCAGGTACTCCAGTTTCCTCCCACAGTCCAAAGACATGCACATTAGGCTAATTGATTCCAAATTGCCCCTTGGTGTGAAAGTGAAGAGTTGTGTGTTGAGGAAACCGGAGTACCTGGAGAAAAATCAACGCAAGCACGGGGAGAACATGCAAACTCCACACAGAGACGACCAAGCCCGGGAATTGAACCAAGGACCTTCTTGCTATGAGGCGAATGTGCTACACTAAATTGCCCAGAAGTGTGAATGTGAGTGTGATTTGGTTGTTTGGGTCTGTGTTAGCCCTGCAATAGACTTTTGGGGGTGTCTTATGCCCAATGTCAGCTGGGATTGGCTCAGCCTCACGGACAAGCTGTATAGATAACGGATGGCCAAATTTCGTGTTTACCCAAGCATGCATCCCCATTGTTGTGAAAATCCTTAGCAACAAGTTGCCACTGGAAAACCCTTAATTAGCTGAATGTAGTTTCATTGTGCGATAACTAAAGTGTCAATTAAAAGAGAGAGAGAGAGAGAGAGAGAGAGAGAGAGAGAGAGAGAATATGGCACAAGTGCAAATCTGACTAGAGGTCACTGTGTCCACCAAAAATCAGCCATTGTGCAACCAATCGCCCCAGGATAAATATCAACATGATGCCACCACCCCATGCTTCACGGTGGGAATGGTGTTGAAAGGTCAATGAGATGTGTTGAGATTTTTGTGCCAAGGATGAAAAGTTTAATCTGGTCCCATCAGAGCAGGGAACCCTTCTGCATGTTTGCTGAGTCATGCTTGGCAAACTCCAAATGGGATTTTATACAGCTTAACACTCTTTTAAAAAAAGCTTTGCAGAGTTTCTGGGTGATGATTGTGTTGTGAACAGCTTCTCCCATCCGAGTTGTGGATCTGCCGAGCTCCTTCAGACTCACCCTTTGCGTTTCAGTTCCTTCTCTGATTAAGGTCCTTGTTGTAACACTACAAAATGTGGAGGAAGTACTTATGCAAAGCGCTGGAAATATTATTTGAATGCCACTACTTAAGGTGCACAGCAGGGGTGGCTCAGTAGTTAAGGTGCTGGCTTACTGATCTGAAGGCCAGGGGGGTTCAAGCCCCACTATTACCAAGTAATAGTCACTGTCACCCCCTAGTCCAGCTAACTGGGTTATCAAAGGCCAGGCATGTCTCTCACTGTCTGCGGTGAGAGACATGTAAAAGAACCATTGCTGTCATTCAAAACGAGTAGGCCATCGAGTTTCCGTCAGCGTGTTTCTGCTCAGAGTCGGCTGAGATGGGCGCCAGCCTCCCCGCGACCCTAATTGGGATTAATCAGTTCAGAACACATGACAACGATCATGAGCCTGCTTTGCCCCGATCATATTCGCTTGTTACTTCGGAGGAAATCGGAGAACATCGGAAAACATTAGCGTGTTCCAGGGAAAACTATGGGGAACACTAAAATATTTTGAGTGTTGAGTATTTATTCTTTTGGTGTGCGTGTGTTTGGAGCACACCAGGGAAACATGGGGAAAGAAAATCAGAGTAACATCCGTACTCATCAGTAGGGATCAGTGTAACATTGGTATGAAATGTTGGGAGACATTCCGGTCACATTTCCAGTAAATACGCACTTTAATATAACAGAGGCACACCAGATCAACAATGGTACAAATCGGAGTGACCTCAGTATAGGTTGTAATAAGATGGGATGAAAAATCAGAATCACATGGGTGCAGCTGTGTCACATACAAACTCATCTAGCACTCATCATAGTGAGCCAGCATTACCAAGTTTGAAAGCCTTCAGCTTCAGTGCGCGGCAAGTAAATATCCAAAAACTAAAGTGTGACGGATGGACGGACAGACAGAACCCATTCCTATAGCTGCCAAGCCACTTTGTGGGCGGGGGTTAAAAGGTGGCAATGGTCACTATTATCATTGCACCTGGTGCAGGGGTCATTGATACCCGCGTACAGGAGTAAGCAAATGGTTTCAGAAAGACATTGTGGTCGATTCTATTTTCTTTACAAGAGCTAACATTGTATTTTATGTTTATTTAATACACCTGGGAAGTGAACGGGCCCCTTTTACATCCATGTAAACGTCTCTCAATAAGCTGACCCTCCTCTTAAAAAGAGAACACAGCTCAGCTTTGCAGCGCAGTGATTTGAAATTTACAGCCGTGCTGAATTATAAATAGACTGAGACACAGACCATCAGATAAAAAGGACGACTGATGTGAGTGATAGCACAGGAAACAGAACAGAGTGTGGCGTTCTTTCGACACCAGGGACAGACAGTGTTCTCCCCGACACTTACATTCATACAAACATGGATAAAGCTTCATGGCAGATGTCTGCTGTCAGTACGTTTATTCCACAAATCACTTTCTTTTCTCTGTCGCACCTTCGCTTTATACAGCTAAGGTGTGTGTGTGTGTGTGTCACTTCCAAAAATCTATATCCCAAGAACTCTAATCCTGAAGGATTACGCTGGATTTAAAATCACTTGCTACATTCCATGAGAATTACACCTAAATAAATCACACGATATTGTAGACAGGCTCAGAGGATTAGAACAAAGAGGTTTTGTTTTAAAAAGCTGATTTTTTTGTTGTTTTGAGGGAATTGGGTGTTTTTTTTTTTTTTTCAAAAAAGGTCAAAATAGTGGTTACACTACATCTGTACATTCACTCATTTCCAGAGCCGCTAAATCCTACTAGGGTCACAGGGATGCTCGAGCCCATCACAGCCGACACTGGGTGAAGGTGGGGTACATCCTGAACAGCTCACCAAATCATCACAGAGCAACACACACTCACACTTCTTGGCTATTTGGAACAGGTATTTAGTCTAATGTGCATGCCTTTGGACTGTGGGAGGAAACCAGGGCACCTGAAGGAAACCCATGCAACCAAGCCCGAGCCTGGGACTCGAACCCAGGATCTTCTTGCTGTGAGGTGCATGTGCGAACCACTATGCCAGCATACCATCCTACATCTTTACAGCAGAGAATAAACCAAATTTACTAGTCAGAATTTGAAATTGATTATCTATCCATCCATCATCTGTAGCACTTATTCATCAGGGTCACATTGGTTTGAAAACCAGGGTACACCCTGAACAGGTCGCCAGTCTATTGCAGGGCTAACACACACACACACACAGACACCCAATGGGGTAACATGTAGTGCTAACACGCATATGGGCAACTGGACGTAGCTAGTGGCCTAATTGTGTATGTCTTTGGACTGTGGGAGAACACTAGAGTAACTGAAGGAAACCAACGCTAGCATGAGGAGAGCATACAGAAGAGCTCCACATAAAGTACGTTGCCAGAGATTCGAGCCCAGAAGCTTCTCATAGTGAGGCGACCGTCCTCCCAGGTGTTGACCATTAAAGCAACTCATAGTATTTCAGTTGTAAAGTAAATTCTATGGGTTACATACAGTAATATTCTTATTCGAATATGTTAGCTAAGCTGTAGTTTTTCCAGCAGAGGCAAATCAGGACAGTACCACTCCCTGCCAAAAGATCACCAGAGGTCTAGCTCAGACGTTCGATATGATGACTTCACTTCCTGGTTGTAGACTTTCAACGCACATGGTTTGCATGAAAAGTCTTGCCAATCTTTCCAGCTGTGTGAGTTCTGAGCCGCGTTAATCTCGTTTTGCCTTTGTCTGTATATGATTATGTGCTCACCCTTGCCTGATTAGTCTTTTGGATTATCTCTGTGTACCTGAAGTTTTTTTGCATAATTGTGATTTGACTTACCTTAAGATCGAATTTTAGAAGTGTAGAGTGCTATGAATGAGTGAATAAATACGGATTCAAATACATATACTGACTGTGTCATTCCAGACTTCAGGGCTTTTTTTTTTGTGGCCACTCAGTAATATGTCAAGCAGCATTTTTAACTTAACTCAAAAATAAATAAATAAATAAATAAAATAAAATAAAAAGGAGGCTGGACATGAAACAACTGTCTGTAGCTGTTATAGGCTTCCTCTGGGTACTCCGGTTTCATCCCACAGTCCAAAGACATGCACATTAGGTTAATTGGATATTTGTGACCAGTTCCAGCTCCGTACAGGTTAAGTCGCAAGGGTATGTTTTGAGTAAGAGCAAAAGAAAGTCAAATACGGCGTACCAGGACAAAAATATTCGACGTGACCAAATTCAAATATCCATAAACACAATCTATCCATGCTAAAATACACACAAAGTACGTTGCCAGAGATTCGAGCTCAGAACCTTCTCATAGTGAGGCGACCGTCCTCCCAGGTGTTGACCATTAAAGCAACTCGTAGTATATAAGAAAGTGTATAAGAAAAAGTGTTCCATGTCCAAGTTGTTGTAAAACAATAGAAAAAAATCCACTTATTTTGCCGATTTTCAGACAGCTTTTGTGGTTGCTCAGGGTATTTCCTTATTATCCGTATTCACTACCAGAATACTCTCCCTACTTACAGAATCCCAGAAGGATTCCCCCACTCGGTGTAAATAGAACTCATCTGTCACTAGGAAGACGCTAGTACGATGACGTTGATTGGTCGAGAGCTGGATTCATTTAGTTTATTAATGTTCGGGAGTTTCACATGCGGACATTCAGAAACCGGTTCTGTAACTGTAATTACCATTTTCTCAAAAGTACCATTTCCTGAATAGCAACATACAAAGTGATGTAACTCAGTCCATTTTTATGCTGTACCTCATTTTAAAGCAGATTCAATTCTCTTTCCAAATATATGAACAGCTCAGTATATCAAATTTCCTACTTAATACGTATTATGCTGGAGGGGGTCACATTTTTGATTGGTCCTAGGCGTTTGAGCCAGGTGTGAATGGTTGAGAGCGTGTTGTCCCTGCAATAGTCTGGCGAGCTTTTCAGGCAGTCGACTGGGATGGGCTCCAGCCTTCCTGTGACCCTAATAAATGATAAAGCGTTTGGGAAAATAAAATATAATGAAAATAAGATCAGTGTATTTTAGTCTTATATTATTACAATTATTATATAGTAGACTACACTGATTTAAAAATATTGTAGCACCTAGAAATATCAGCACATCAAGCATAATGCAAACTGTATCATCTTTCCTCATATAACTGCCCAGCCATAACGAATAAAATGAGAGCAAATCTCAGATTCGGTCATAAATAGAATTTCCTAAGTAGCAAACCTACAAATGAGAGTAACGAGGAATGACTGCAGGCCCCTTCGCAAGGCTATCCACACATCAACTCCTGGTCTGCAATGTGACATTTATAAATATGCATCAGAGCCCACACACCACCTCTCAGCACTCCAAAAGGTCTCCATGCCGAAATCCCCCTTCCCCCCCCCCACATCCACCCACACCAGTCCATCAAGCAG
This sequence comes from Neosilurus mollespiculum, assembly GCA_030014195.1. Taxonomy (NCBI): domain Eukaryota; kingdom Metazoa; phylum Chordata; class Actinopteri; order Siluriformes; family Plotosidae; genus Neosilurus; species Neosilurus mollespiculum. The sequence goes on along the minus strand of JAQMYF010000022.1, from coordinate 40,299,386 downwards.
CTCTCTTACTTTACCAGAAATGTCTCATACAAACAGTCCTATTTTCACCACAGAGAACATTTTTAGTAGGTATGATACAGTACATGTTTGTGAGAGAAAGAGCTGTATGGGGTTCAGCTTTTTAATACAAGGGCTTGTATGGGCAAGAGAGGATGTAATGGGGCGAAATTACCCCTAAAATAAAATGTTTCTGAACAAACTGCACTGCGTTCAAGAAGAAAGCAATCTGTGAATGCAGAAGTGTCCATTTGCAAAGTGTACGGTAATGCTAAGTATCTTGTAAACTTTCTTATGCATAATTTTAGTTTAATAATTATTCCAGAAAGCTAAAATGGGTAAATTAATCAGCCAGGTCAGAGTGAAATGGAAAAGAAGCATTTAAACATACTTTAAAATAAATAAATAAATAAAAAGAATTTTAATTTCAGCTAAAAAAAAAAAAAAAAAAAACCCACACCACACCACACCCTTTAATATAAAAGATAAAGGCAACTGTGATAGTCTGCCAAGCTCCTCAGGGTGTATCCCTCCTTCGTCAGCTGCCATTAAGCTGTGTGGTAAATAAGTGAGAAATAAAAGCAACAAAATATTTATGTTGGCTTGTGGTAGGCCACACTGTCATATCTGCTGCAGACTCAAGGAACTTCAACTGAGCGTGTAGCCACACCCACGTCATGAACACAACAGACTGGAGAACACAGGGATGCAGTTGCAGATAAAAAGCTAATTTAATAAAAGAGCAGGCAGACAAATCTAAATTTTTTAGAAAGACCTCAGGGTAGGATCAGGTTCAAATGCAGCAGTAAACTGAGGTCATAGGCAACAGTGTAAATTGGAACACAAACACCACTACCTGTAGTATTAATGTAGGTATGCTGGTAAGGTCCGTTCCTGTTGCTTAATGGAGTGACACACAGTCCAAGTGAAAGTGGAATGTTTAAAACACTATCAAAATAGAGAATATAGAAACAAATAGGCCCAAAATATGGTGAAATTATCCAGTTTCCAACGATACTAAGGTTCCATAATTATCAACATTTAAGAATGAATAATCTCCTTTAAGTGATTCATGACTCAAGAGAAAAAATATTTTCATGCTCTTTCCCAAAATAACAAATTAACTGAATTTAGAGTCATATGAATTTTTATCATTCCTACCTTAAGAGTCCATGAAACAGGAAGGGGTCAGTAAACAGGCGTACAGATATATAAACAGAGGCCAAACACAGAAGTCACACACACACACAGTCTCGTTTCCATAACTTGTGGGGACAATACATAGACTTGCATTAATTTCCTGGAGAAATTT
>JAQMYF010000022.1:40281609-40294893 GCA_030014195.1 Neosilurus mollespiculum | reverse complement strand
TGTCCCCACACTGTGATGAATAGCTAGACCACACACACACACACACACACACACACACACACACACACACACACACAGAGTCCTCCATAAGTTCAGGGGACTGTAAACAGGCTTGCATTTATTTCTTGGAGGCTTACCCTAATCCCAACCATAAAAACTACTTGCCTTGTCCGAACCCTTACTCGAACACTGCAACATGTCTTTGCCTTAAAATTTTAGTTCAGGGACTTGTATTTTGTCCCTATAAGGAATACAAGTCCCCATTAAGTGACTGTGTAAACATATTTAGCTCCCCACAACGCAACCACACACACGCAAAATTACCCATTTCTGTGCATTAAGTATCCATCGAGCCCCTGGTCTAACTGTCCTGTACAAGTTCCAGCACCCACACACAGTCTGGGCAAATTTTGCCTGAACAAATAAAGTCCAGGGTCCATCTGCAGCAAAGCTTTGGCATGAGTGTCCTCTCTTCTAAGTGTTTGCTTCCCAATCTGTCTACCATGTTGGATGAAATAAATAACAAAGCTTAGTCATTAAATCTAAAATAATCCTCTCTCCTGTGTTTTAATTTTCCACTGAAATGGGGAGTCATCAGTTCTGGGGAGAAAGTTTGTTGATATTTTTGTTAATGCCATTTTTATTCCAAGGCCTCACCAGAATGGAACGTATGATCATTTGAAGAATAAACTAACTTTCCACGAGTCACATTATTCAGATTAGAATGCTGTATTCCATATATACACACATTAATTACTAATCAGTCCAATTTTATTTCATTCGGCAAATCACTTAACCCTACTAGGGTCGCTGGGACACCGGAGCCCCTCTCAGCCGACTTCGGGCAAGGCCGGGGTACACCCTGAGCAGCTCGCCAGGTCATCCCAGGGCCGACACACAGCCATTTACTCTCACATACGCACCACCTAGGCGCGATTTGGAACAGTCAGTTAGCCTAATGTGCATGCCTTTGGACTGTAGGAGGAAACCAGAGTAACCAGAGGAAACCCATTTAAGCAGGAGGGGAAAATGCAAACTGTACACAGAAACGTTCCAGCCCTAGAATCAAACCCTGGACCTACTTGCTGTGAGGCGGACATGCTGACCACTACGCCACCGTGCTGCCCTGTATGTGGACTTATAGAGAATATAGTTTATTAGGGTGTGTACTGTATTTCTCTAAAAAATTTAAGAAATCCAGACTCTCGTAGAATGAATTCTCAGCAATGAATTCCTAAACATGCCTTTGTTAAGGAACGAGAGCCGTGAATCTCCTTTTCCCTCTTCGCCTTCGCCAGCCTTTACCAACTTTACTTTCTACTTTGAGGAAAATGCACTTGATAATCATTCAACGATGCCACAGAGCAGTGAGGAATGTAGACAAACATGCAGGAGAGGAAGAGACAACATCAATCTCCGTCTCACAAACGAGCAAAGAAACATGCTCAGGGCCGATTTATTTATTTTTTTATTTTTATTTTTGGCACTGATGTTGTTGCACCATTCTGGGCACTGAATGTATGTTTGCATGCCATCTGTGGCACTGCACGAAAAAAAAAAAGAAAGCCAAAGATGGACTGCTGCATCAGCTCCTTCGTTCGCAACTGTCAGTTCCCTCAGCCATCCATTTCTCCATCCGTCATGCCTTCTGCGTACCTCATTCTCTCTCTCTCCTTCTGTCCTCTCTTTTCCTATCTGTCCTGAACTGAATTCATCCCCTTCATTCATCTTCTTTTCAATTCGTCATCCCTTCATGCTCTGTTGCATTCATCAAAATAATTCGGGAGGTCCTTCTCGCACTTCCGTTCTAGTCGCTGCTTTAATATGTATTATCAGGGCAGGTGCAAAACTCAGTGGAATAAGTTTGAAGAAGAAAAAATAGTTTGCTTTAATAATAATAATAATAAAAAAAGTAAGTTAATAATTGCATCGTTCAAATATTTTTAAAGGAATGCTTCAGCAGTTTCATCTACAGTCCAGAATAATCCGGATATACAGCATAATACTTATTTCCCTTTAATGAATACACTCATTCTCTCACTCATTTTGCTAAACTGCTTAATCCTATAGAGTTGCGGGGGGGCTGGAGCCTATCCCAGCCGACACTGGGTGAAGGTGGGGTATACCCTGAACAGCTCGCCAGACCAACGCAGGGCTAACACACACACAACCATTCACACTCAGGCGCAATTTGGAACAGCCGTTCAGCTTTGTCTTTAGACTGCAGGAGGAAACCGGAGTTCCCGGAGGAAACCCACGCAAGCACGGGGAGAACGTGTAAACTCCACACAGAAACGCCTAAGACCAGGAGTCGAACCCAGGACCTTCTTGGTGTGAGACGGACGTGCTAACCGCTACGCCACTGTGCGCGAGTACTCTTAACGAATATATACAAGCCGGAATGTGGTATAGTTTCCTTTGTATTCATTTCCCATATCGTGGCATGTTACAGATCACAATCACAACATGCTGCGCATTGATAAATTCGAATTAGTCATCGTTAGCACACTGATGTGTTAAAAGAACAGAACACTGGGTATAGGAAAATTTAGGATTTAGGCTAACAGTAACTCTACAGTGCCCTGGACTGCATCACACCACCTCGGTGTTGATTACTTTCCCATAACGTCACATCTTAGAGTGATATATTCCGAACTACAGCATTTTACTGTACTGTAACTTACTCGGGTCACCAGAACCCAACCCAGCAGGGCTGCGAAAAGACAGGGTACACCCTGAACAGCTCGCCAGACAATCACAGAGCCAACACACACACATCCACCTACTAATCAAGAATTAGAATAACATGAATGTCTTTGGACTGTGGGAAGAAACGAGGAGCACCCCGAAGAAACCCACGCGAGCAAAATCCACAGAGAAACGCCCGGGGATCGAACACAGGAACCTCTTGCTGTAAGGCAGGGATGCTAACCACTATGGTTGCTACAGGCTCTGAAAGCCGTATACAACTTTTCCTTATGCATATTTTAGACTTGTTGTCAATGGCTGCAAGACGGAGATCACGGATGCATACACCAGAGCTCGCCACTGCTTCCTCCCTCTGCCACTGTGTATCCATAACTCTCTTCAGGATGAAGTCAGTGGCTTCTGAGTCCTCTTCTGCCCTGCAATTTTACACAGAGGGGCAATTTAGAAGAGCCATTTAGCCTAATGTTCATGTCTTTGGACTGTAGGAGGAAACCAGAGCCCCTGGCAGAACAAAACAAGCATGGGGAAAACATGCAAACTCCAAACTCTACACAATAACACTCTCACCAGGCACGGGGCTCAAACCCAGGACCCAGAGTATTTTAGACAGTAAGGATATCAGGTATGATTTCTTATATATAATGTATATTGATGAGGTTCAAATTTTTATTGACTGAATTTAACAATTGCCCTTAGACTTCCATTATCATTAAATTTTAATTAAATTGATATAATTCTCAGCACAGGGAAATGTAATTCGAAATTAATGATCACACGCACCCTACAAAAGAGAGAGAGAGAGAGAGAGAGAGTCTGTGTGTGTGTGTGTGTGTGTGTGTGTGTGTGTGTGTGTTCCTTTGAGAGGGGGGAAAGTACTGTAGAATGAAGTCGACATGGATCATGGGGGGAAAAAATATACTCCTGTATAAAATATACCAAAAGTTAAAAATAGAAATAAGATGCAATTACCAGCATGAAAAATCTTCTCCGTATTACTAGGAGATGGATTGCTGCAAGCTCAAACCCCCATTTCTCATTTTATAGCAATACATTTTATTTCCAAAGTACTAAATATATCTCACTTTTTAGCAACGCTCATGGAAACTGACACAAACAGCTTCCTGACTCTTCCTGCCGGCTGCACATCATGACAAGTATAAAATATGAACAGTCTGACATACAGCGTAAAAAATACACACCAGCATTTATAATGCTCTCACTCACTCATTTGTGGAACCGTTTAATCCTGCTAGGGTCGCGGGGAGGTTGCCGCCTACCTCGGCCGACACTGGGTGAAGGTAGGGTACACCCTGGACAGCTCGCCAGACCATTGCAGGGCCAACACACACACGATCATTCCCATTCACACCAAGGGACACTTTGGAACAGCCAGTTTGCCTGATGTGCATGTCTTTGGACTGTAGGAGGAAGCCGTAGTACCCACACAAGCACGGGTAGAGAACATGCAAACTCCACACGTGCTAACCACTACGCCGCCATTCTGCCCCGAATAGTAAAAGCTTAGAACTGTTCTCAGCCTCATAAGGCTAAATATCATTTCGTTTCCATACGCTCGCTGACTTTCAAGCATTTACAGAAAGTCAAATCACTTGAGCGTTCCCACAAGTGAGAAGTGCTATAAGCTCTCTGCATGCGATCATTGTGGGAACACTTACTCATACAGGCTCTGAAAGTGTGGGCTTGTATGTTGCTTTCAGCGTGGGAAGAGCTTTTAAAATGCTAGTCAGTTAAAGAGTACCAAAGCACTGACACTGGATAAAAGCCTTACCAGTCGAGCCTCTGTGGGAAGAGCACTTTCCAGTTTGGATGGCTGAAAATAAACTATGAAAGAACTCCGATTGCAGAAAGGCTTGACTGCTGCTTGCGCTGTGGGAAGAACATCAGTCAATTGAGCAGCCTCAAATGCCATCTGGAAGTTCACAGGCGACAGGAATCGTGATGATATTTGGATGGATCGGACGGTTTACAAAATGGTTCGGAAGGACTGTGGATGGGGGCTATGCATCTCTCTGCACTGTTCTCAGGACTGACTGGTATAAATGGGAAAGGTTACATAACAAAGTACATAAAAATAAAGCCTCATCTTCATCATTGTTAATATTTTAGCTACTAACAAAACAAAAGGCACCACCATTGTCATATGTAAAAATACACAGAATAGCATTAAGTAGATTTCATTCATTTATTCGCTAAACCACTTAATCATTCTAGGGTCACAGGAGCCTATCTCAGCCTTTTGGGAGAAGGCGGTTAGCACCCTGAACAGCTTACCAGACCATCGCAGGGCCAACACACACACACACACACACACACACACACCACCTCCATTCACACTCACTCCCACACCTAGGGACGATTTAGAACAGCCATTTATCCTACCGTGCATGTTTTTGGACTGCGGGAAGAAACCGGAGCACCCAGAGGAAACCCACGCAAGCACGGGGAGAACATGAAAACCCCACACAGAAACACCCGAGCCCAGGAATCAAACCCAGGACCTTCTTGTTGTAAGGTGGACGTGCTAACCACTGAGCCACTGTGCCGCCCAAAGCCAGATTTGGAAGCATAAATAAAGGAAATTCTTTAGTAATCCTTCTATAGTGAGAGACATGAAACCGCTGAGGGACATGCTTGATCTAATCTTTAACTATGAAATATAACAGCCTTCACACGAGCATTCAATATTCATGGTGGTACTTTAACGTTTTCAATTAACTTTTTTGAGAATTTCCCTAAAATGCATGAATCATCCGAAACACCTCCAGGAACAACTTGACTCATTTATGGAGATAAACGAGAGCAGAAGGATTATGGATTATTTCAATTAATAATAAAGGGGGAAATAGTGCCAGTATCTCAAGGTGCCAATGATACTTACTTTTAAGTTTAGTTTCTTCCTTTTCCTGCATCGGGCATTTCTGTGTGGAGTTTGCATGTGCTCCCCGTGGTTGTGTGGGTTCCCTCCGGGTACTCCGGTTTCCTCCCACAGTCTAAAAACATGCACAGTAGGCTAACTGGTTGTTCTAAATCACCCCTGTTCAGGGTGTACCCCACCTTTGCCCAGAGTCGGCTGGGATAGGCGCCAGCCTCCCCGCAACCCTAATAGGATTAAACGGCTTAGGAAATGAATGAATGAATGATCCTTCATCCATCCATCCGCCAACCTGCTTTATCTTACTAGGATCGCTGGGATACTGGAGCCCATCTCAGCCGACTCTAAGTGAAGGCAGGGTACACCCTGAACAGCTCACTAGTCCACTCGCGCAACCATTCACACTCCCCCTTCACACCTAGGAGCAATTTGGAACAGCCAATTGGCCTAATGTGCATGTCTTTGGACTGCGGGAAGAAACCAGAGTACCCAGATGAAACCCATGCAAGCACGGGGAGAGCATGCAAACTTCACGCAGAAATGACCTCGCCCTCGCTACGTCCAGGGCTCGAATCCAGGACCTTCCTGCAGACATACCAACCAGTAGGCCACGGTGCCGGGGCATGACGGACAAGTGAAGGTTTTTTTTTTTTTAACAAGACAAAAGAAAATATTTATATTACTTATAACTTGCTTTACACCCATCTGCTGAGCTGCTTAGTCCTACTAGGTTTGCGGGGGGGGGCTGGAGCCCATCTCAGCCGACACTGAGCAAAGAGAGGAGCTGAACAGCATCCTGAACAGCTCCTCACTTCAATGAGGAGCAATGGCAATGGCTTCGACTGGCCACAGAGAGCTGGAGAAATGCAAAGGAGAATGAATAATCAATTAGGTAAAGTGAGCAACATGATTAGATTAACCTTGTTAATTAAACAAAGGAGAAATGGGGACCTGGGGTTAAATTCTTCTTGGAACAGCAGAAGGTAAAAATTACTGTTTTAAAATATTAATTTAAAAAAATAATAAATTTGCCTCTATTTCAATTTCATAGATGAAAACATGGATTTTATCTATGAGGGTTTAATTGAGAAATTTTACTTTTTAAGATTTTATATTTCTTCTTTATTAAAAGAGAGGGGGGTTGGGGATGCAATCTCTGACCATGGAATAAAATAACACCGCTTCACGATATGCCCTTATTTGGAAGTAACTGATTTTGTGGCGGCGGCACGGTGACGTAGTGGTTAGCACGTCATGTTGCATGTTCCTCCCCCCAATGCTTGTGCGGGTTTCTTCCAAGTACTCTGGTTTCAGTACAAAGACATGCATATGTTCCAAATTGCCCCTGGAGGCGAGTGTGAATAGTTTTGTGTGTGTAAGTGTTGTGTTGGTCTGTCGAACTGTTCAGGGTGTATCCCACTTTCGCCCAGTCTATGCTGAGATAGGCACCAGCCTCCTCATGACCCTAGTAGGATATTTTATATTCATATTTATAAAGCAGATACTGTAGTTTTAGCATTTCTCAGCAAGCTCTAAATAATAAAAAAAAATGCCACTTTAAACAGAAAATTTCCTTTAAGGATGTCAAGTAAAATTTATTTTACACATTTCAGATACAGTGGATATCAGCCAAAGTGCTGCGCTTTGATGCTAACTAAGTAAATTCAAATAAAATCAAATGGAAATGAGTATGAAAAGGACTAGACAAACCACTAGAGACAGGACATCATGATATAATAGGGGAGATAGGAACTTTCATAGCATAATAGAATACATTTCTGTTGATTAGCATATGTATATTGATATAAGGTAAGTCACAGGATGTTAAAAACAAGGTCAGCACACTGTGCACTGTGCACCATTAGCATTAATGTAAGGCTTTTTCATAAGCAAAACATACGACTGTGACAGGGAACAGAAGCTGAACTTGAAAAGGTCTCCATGAACTCTCTCTCTCTCTCTCTCTCTCTCTCTCTCTTTCTCTCTCTCTCTCTCTCTCTGCATAAAATTTCACCTTCACACCCGTTCCTAAACTCTCGCTCATTCTTTCCGCTCACCTTGTCCTGATTTACTTCCCAAAACCGGACTGTGCTGTAAGGTGCACAGAACTTACTGCCCTAGTTTCTCTCTTTTCTTCCACTCACTCTGCAAAAAATGATGGCGCCAAAGAGATACAAAACCAAATAAAGCAAGAAGACAAAAATAGCATTAAAATGTTAACCGTAGGAGAAAAAGAAAGAAGGAGAGGAAAAGAAGAAAAGGGAGACGAAGAGCGAGAGCATGAAGAATTGATGGTGTAGCCCAGCAGTTAAGGCTTCAGTGGCATCGATGATTGAAACTATAATGAGCCACTGACTTCTCACTCGCTCAAACTCATTTGCCGAACCATTTACTTCTAGTTGGGTCACCTGGGCAAAGGCAGGGTTCACCTCAAACAGCTCGCAAGACTATCACAGGGCCAGCACACAAACACATTCACACTTATGGTTAGGGTCAATTTGGAACAGCCATTTATCCTAATGTGCATGTCTTTGGAGTGTAGGAGGAAACCGGAGTACCCGGAGAAAACCCATGGAAGCACAGGGAGAACATGCCAACTCCACACAGAAGCGTGCAAGCCTGGGATTCAAACCCAGGTAACTTCCTGCTGTGAGGCAGTCGTGCTGCCCAACCGCTGGCTTCAACTTTCCTGTTCATACCACGACCAAAAGCCACCATTCCTGTACAACCCCAATTTCAAAAAAGTTGGGGCGCTGTGTAAACTCTAAATAAAAACAGAATGCAATATCCTAAACCCACTATCTTATTCAAAATAGAACACAAACAATGAAATGTTGAAAGACAATGATTTCTGGAAGTGTTCCTGAGCCCATGCTGTGATTTCTACGACAGATTCGTGCCTGTTTTTAACGCGGTGTTTTTAATTACAGTTTGCCTGAAAATCACGGGCATCCAATAGCTGTTTTTAGCCTGGTCCCTTGTGTACAGGGATTTCCCCAGATTCTCAGAATCTTTTCATGATATCATATATTGTACACGAGATATCCCACAATTTGCAGATTCAGTTTTTTTGCAGGTTGGTGGACAGCTGCCCAAATGCTCCTTTAGTATCCAGTCATGTAACTGACCTGATGCCAATTAAACAAATTAGCTGCAAATGCTCCTCAAGCTGTCTGTTTTAAGTATCACTTACTTCTCCAGCCTTCTGTTGCCCTCGTCTCAACTTTTTCAAGAATTGTTGATGCCATCAAATTCAAAAAGAGCTGATGTTTTTCATGAAAGAGAAAAATGTCTCCCGTTCAACATCTGATGTTTTTTTTTAAGTTCTAGTTTAAATAAAATATGGGTTTATGGGATTTGCAAATCATTACATTCTGTTTTTATTTACATTTTATACAGCGCCCAAACTTTTTTGGAATTGGGGCTGTATATCTCTAACTAGCCAAGCACAGCCACTGGAACTCAGAGGTGCCATAACTGTCAAAAGAGCCATATAGCTGAATTGAATTCTGGGACTTGGAATGCACTAGTTGCTGTTTCTATGTCTACAATGGATTTCTCATTACTATAACATAGAATGTGTCTGGAAAATGCTGAATGAGAAAAGACTTGCTCTTTTCGAGGAGATAATTGTGAAACCTGGCCAGTATTATAATGTTTGAGATTGTTTGATGTTTTTTTTTTTTCTTTTCTTGCCAGGTCCCTTTTGTGATTGAGCCAGCAATAATAATACTCTGTGACATCAGTGCACCACACACACATATATATAAAAAAGAAGGCATAATCACTAAAGGCATCACAAATAAATGTATTTTCTTTGTTTTCATGTTGACTTCCAGTGTCCACCTTCCTTCAAGCATTTTAAGAGGCATGGAAAATTCCCTCTCGTGCAAAATAACTAACTGTGCGTCCATGTGTGGACATCAGTCATACAGTAGTTAGAGCTTGTGTGCGTTGAAATGGTGCTTTGGGGAACAACAAGAACAAGGGTTTCACTCTGGACCTGCCCGAGTATCAGAAAGAGACAAATTACCCCCCCCCCCCACACCCCCCACCCACCCCACAACACTGATCTATTTGCCAAAGCTTAAGTGCACTACAAGCAGAAATACTTCCAATCCCCTGAGAAGACTCTGCTCTTTCCTAACCCAGAGCTCACCCTGCAAACATCATGCATCTGTTCATTTGTTTACTTTTACAATAAAAAGATATATTAGCATTGATCTGATTATCGAAAAAGACTTGTGTAGTCGTTTTCAATTTGTTCTAGCACACTCCATTTGTTTGTACTGAGAATAAAAACAAGACTGGCAAAAACCATGACTGAAGCATTGCTTATAGCTTATTCATCAGACTCTAGAATATGAACTGCATCTATTCTTCTATGGGAACGAATTTAGCATTGCTGGAGAGGTACGGTATTGACTGGTCATGTGTGCCATTAAAAGAGGCTGATGGGCTGCAATTTGTCTTTGCCAGGAGACTTGAGGTCCCAAATCAATTATGCAAAAATCCTCAACTGCAAGAAGAGCTGTGTCATAGGTTTACCTTCGCCTTCAATTAGTGGAACAGTTTAATGCTTGGTAAGAGGGTGTGTTGGGATTTTAACCAGACCAACATGCAAAATAACACCCAAAGATTTCATCACTGAGTTGACTTGTATCTCACTAAACCAAACACCTATGATGAATTAAAAACAAGAAGTGATGTGTTTCATATGTGCGGGGCAGCAATATGTGTGTGAAAGCCCTTGTGAAACTCTATAGATATAGTTCTAACTTTATTTTGGTGAAATAAACAATCAGGAAAAACGATCCGTGTAGAGCCGCTGCTTCACCGCATCTAAGGGAGTCAGCTGAGGTGGTTCGGGCATCTGATTAGAATGCTTCCTGTTCTCCTCTCTTTGGAGGTTTTCTAGGCACGTCCAACTAGGAGGAGCATCAAGGGAGAGACCCAGAACACGCTGAAGGGATTATATATCCCATCCGGCTTGGGAATGCCTTGGGATACGACAGGAGGAGGGAGAGAGTGTTGCTGGGTTTCCCTCCTAGACCTGTTGCCTCCACGACTGACCTCAAATAAGCAGAAGAAAATGGATAAATAGATGGATGAATGGATGGACAAAACAAAAAAGTAACTGTCAGCAATAGCAGAAGAACATTTGGTGACAAACCAAACACTAAATAGAAGCAGAGCGTAAAGCTCTGTGAGTGGGATGTCCCAGGGTAGTAGGTCATGTGACATCTGGCAGGACATTGTGACAGAGAGACAAAGAGACAGAGGGACATGGAGTCCACCCCTGGTAGAGCATCGTTAAGTGATCTGCCCATTATATGAAATATACCACAATAATGTCTCTTTAGTAATAGTAGGATCAGTAGTAGTAGTAGTAGTAACAGTCTACTGGATGTGTTAAATATATTCGCCACTCATCAGGGTAAATATGATATCACAGCAGTGAGCAGCATTTCAGCACACTTTAACACCGGACAGTTGTGCTATAACACCCTTCTCCCATCAAGTCACACCTTCATGTCATAAATTTACTATCTGTTGACAGAATTGGGATGAAAGGTGACCTTAATGTCAGCAGTGAAATGCTTTTCTTAGCATAATATCAACATGTAGGAAAGCTGGGGCCAGGGTGTAGGTTCAGGCATCATACTGCCGGGTTTGGTCCACTGCCAGCTTAATCCATTATACCTGCTGCCAAACAACTGTTCTTGGGCGCCCTAGTCATTGTTCCAAGAAACACCCCAACCTTCCTCCTGATTACATCACACCTGCTTTAAGCGTTGAAATTCAACCTTCAGATAACCAAGCGATGCAGAGCATCGTCTGTTGATCAGAATGACCTCTATAGCACTTACCTTGTGTAGGGTCAGGGGGCTGCTAGAGCCAATCCCAGCTGATTCTTGCCGACTATGGGACTCGACCTCACAACCTTCTTGCTGTGAGACGAAAGTACTGGGTCATGTGAAAACTTAATTCTAGTTCATACACATTGTCTTGGATACACTCACTCACGCACTCACTCACTCAGTTTTGCCAAACCGCTTAATCCTATTAGCTTCGGGGGTAGGCAGAATCCTATCTCAACCGACAATGGGCCAAGGCGGGGTACACCCTGAACAGCTTGCCAGACCATAGCAGGCCCAACACACACAACCATTCCCACACACATCCACACCTAGGGGCAATTTGGAACAGCCATTTAGCCTAATCTGCATGTCTTTGGACCGTAGGAGGAAACTGGAGTACCCGGAAGAAACCCACCCAAGCGCGTAGTTGTGTATTCATTCATTCATTTTCTAAACTGCTTAACCCTAATTCGGGTCACGGGGAGGCTGGCACCCATCTCAGCTGACTCTGGGCGAGGGTGGGGTTCACCCTGAACAACTTGGCAGGCCATCGCAGGGCCAACACACATACCACATACTATTCACACTCACATTCACACCTAGGGGCGATTTGGAAAAGCTAATTAGCCTAATGAGCATGTCTTTGGACTGTGGGAGGAAACCAGAGTACCCAGAGGAAACCCATGAGTCACAGGGAGAACATGCAGATACGTACACAGAAACGCCCCAAGCAAGGTAATCAAACCCGTGCCTTCTTGCTGTGAGGCGGACTTGCTAACCACTGCGCCACCATGCTGCCAGTGTATCACTGTAAGTCTTTATTATCTGGAGTGGTCAACGCATAGGACAACTCTCGGATCAGAACGTTTTAGGATCTGTGAAGTCTAAGATGCATTATTTTCAATGCCAGCACTAATCATATGGAATGGCTTTTGGTAGAACGCCATAAAATTCCATCTCCTTGATAATGTGTCAACGGGGTTAATACTTAAGATTATAAAACCCTTAGCTGGCACCTTCTACTGGACCGGTTCATCATAATGACAAGCAGCACTTCGATTTTCTCATTTTGGTGTCCCGAATGCATCAAACGCACATCCAGGTTAAATTACCAGTTCAGCAAAGTTTTTAAAACCGTCAATAAAAAGTTGATCATGAACTTATTCCACAATATTAGCCTTGTTATGGCTCATTTTCTGCTCCTGTAAATGTCCCCACTAGGATTCCCTAAAGATTTTAACTTGGCCTTATGTTCATCCCAGGACGTTTATTCTCGGTGCTCTCAGACCGAACATCTCGAACACACGCAGTACTGTTTGTCTTTAGTGATTAATGATTCCATTATCGAGTGGCGCCTACTTTACTTTTTAAACCATTCAGCCAGGATGATGTCACATGTGCTGTTAGACTAGTATTCAAGATTCAAGATTCAAGATTTATTTATTTTTTTACTCACCTCAGTCACCACATAATCCGTTCAGACGCATGAAGCCGTAAAGAGAGCGTGTTATATGAGAGTAAATTTGTGCAGCGTGTTACTGCAGTGTGGGGTTCGTCCTCGATGCTCCCCATTATTCAAAAAACAGACAGAAAGAATAAAAGGAGACAAAGAGCTAAATATATGCAGTCATAGACAAAGGGATGGAGATGGAGAGACAAAAAAGATAATGAAGAATTGAGAAGAGTCAGTTTGAACCTACCGCGGAGGGTGAAAGTAAATGTGTCAGTGTTTGGACAGACAGATAGACAGACAAATAGATAGATAGATAGATAGATAGATAGATAGATAGATAGATAGATAGATAGATAGATAGATAGATA
>JAQMYF010000022.1:40253073-40276582 GCA_030014195.1 Neosilurus mollespiculum | reverse complement strand
AACCCCCCCCCCCCCCCCACACACACACACCCACCTCTACTAAAACCCTGTGCATGTATCACCATTATGCTTTCAAGCTGTGTTTGAAAATGTAATTAGTCAATTAAAAAAAAAACACCACGTGACTTATTTACATGAACACCATGAATTCGCAGGGGTGTTGATTGCCCTCCATTTCTCTGTAAATGATGCCAAGTTGTGTGTGAGGTAGCCTGAAATATTCCCACTCTCATCTCATTCATCTACCGAACCAATCAATCCTATCAGGGCGGCGGGGAGGCGTGAACCTATCTCAGTCGACACTGGGCGAAGGCGGGGAACACCCTGAACAGCTCACCGGATAATCACAAGGCAAAACACACACACAACCGTTCACCCTGACATCTACACCTAGGGGCAATTTGGAACAGCCAGTTAGCCTGAGTGCGTGTCTTTGGATTGGAGCAGGAAACCGGAGTACCCAGAGGAAACCCACGCAAGCATGGGTAGGACATGAGCATGGGGGGAAAACTCCATACAGAGACACACAGGTCCTGGGTTTCCTCCAGGTACTCCGGTTTCCTCCAACAGTCCAAAAACATGCACAGTTGGTTAACTGGCTGTTCCAAATTGCCCCTAGGTGTGGTTGTTTGTGTGTGTGTTGGCCCTGCGATGGCCTAGCGAGCAGTTCAGGATGACCTCGCCTTGTCCCAGAGTCGGCTGAGATGGGCGCCAGCCTCCCTGCGACACTAATTAGGATTAAGCGGCTTAGAAAATGTATGAATGAATGAATGAATGAATGAAAATCAGAGTGTAATCATGTGGAAAAGAAATGCAGTTATTATTTTTGTTTTAAAATCTATACTGAGTAAAAAAAAAAAAAAAAGTAGCGTGAGCAAGGTATTTATTTCTATTTATTTATTTATTTATTTGGTGGGGGGCAAGAATATGTTTTTTAAAATAACCTTTTTGAGCCTCATGGGTCGTGACAGCGAACACGAACAGTCTGCGTTTCTCTTTCATGTGAAGTGGAGAGACTCTATCAGCCATCATCACCGCTTTCATCAGGCGATGCAGCAGAGAACAGAGCCGATGTACATGTACAGGGAGGGAACAAAACAAGGCCTGTTCACTCCTACGTTCACTCCATCACTTTCCTGCTGTCACTTTATCCTCTGGCACTAAATAAATAAACAAACGAATAAATAAATAAATAAATAAATAAATAAATTCACAGGCAACCTGCATAACAAAGAAGCACAGCAAAAGCAGCAGGCGATGCCAAATGTACTGGAAGGCTGATTAACTCTGGAGGTGTTCGGGTTTAGCTCCCCACTCGTTGAGATGTGTGTGATGATAAAAAAAAAAATAAAAGGAGGAGGCATGAAGCGATCAGGTTGTCACTCTGACTCAGTATGTGAGTGTTGGGTCTGAGAGGACTCCGTGGATTTAAATGATACCGGTATGACTACGAAATACAGAATAGTTATTAAGAAGAATAAATGTGCAATGACAATTTTTCTATATACGTATATTCTCTTGACACCATGTCGGGGGGTGGGGGGTCCTTGTTTTGGAGAAGGTCATTGCATCAAATAAAAAAAATAAATAAATAAAAAAGAGCTGAGTTATACACCGTCTGGCCAAAACAAAAAAAAAAGGTTGCACACACGATTACTTTGTTGTTCCGCCTTTAGCCTTGTTTACAGCACGTAATCGTCATGGCATTGTTTCAACAAACTCACGCAACGTAGCGTTTATTTCCATGCAGTGTCGGGTTCGTTTCTCATCGACGTCTTGAACCGATGAGGGGAAAAACTGAACCCCTCCATAAAGTTTTCTCCAGCACATCCCGAAAACTTTCAATAGGGTTACGGTCAGGACTCTGGGGTGCCGATACATATATGAAGACGATTCCTCGTGCTCCCTGAACCACTCGCTCATTATTTAAGTCTCCATTTAATATCCGTGCCATCAGGGAAGAAAAAGTGCATTGATGTGATAACCTGCTCATTCAGTACATTCAGCTCATCCGCTGACTTCATTTTATTGCCACATTAGTGTTGCTGAGCCTCGACCGGACCAATTGGAGCAATAATGCCATGGAGATTACATGCTGTGATCAAGGATAAGGCCGCTCCACCTGTGGAACTATGGGCAGTGTACTTTACTGCGATGGTCTAGCGAGCTGTTCAGGGTGTACCTTCATTCAGTGTCAGCTCAGATAGGCTCTGGCCTCCCCGTGACCCTAATAACAGGATTAAGCGGTTAGGCAACTGAGTGAGTGAGTGAGTGAAACTTTATTTGGATTTGCATCCTGGGTGGAATGGTGGAGTAGCGGTTAGCACGGCCGCCTCATAACAAGATGGTCCTGGGTTCGAGTCCTGGGCTCATGGGTTTCTGTGTGGAAACTTTCTGTGCATGTTCTCTCTGTGCTTGCATGGGTTTTCTCTGGGAAATCTGGTTTCTTTCCACAGGCCAAAAATTCTATGCATATTAGGCTAATTGGCTGTTCCATACTAGATGTGTGTGTGTATATGTTTACGTGTGTGGCCCTGAATGATCTGGCGAGCTGTTCAGGGTGTAACCTGCCTTCGCCTGTATGTATAAAGTATTAAGTGGCTCGGCAAATAAGTGATGAGTGACAAGCATGGAAAAAACAAACAAAAAAATTAAATAAAATGTAAATAATTAATTTAAATGTCTATTTATTAATTCTAAAAATAATAATATAATAATAATACTATGCTTCAGTTTTTCTTACAGATTAATTTATAGCTTTTATTTTTTTTATGTGTCACACTAATAACAAAAATATTCCCTCAGTGTTCTCTGGTTTCCTTCCGCTTTACAGAAAAATTAACTTTTTTAACTTAAATTAACTAAATTAACTTTACAGTAGGCCATACTAAATTATCCCTAGATGTGAATGTGTGTATGCATGTGTGTGTGTGTGTGTGTGTGTGTGTGTGTGTGTGTGTGTGTGTGTGTGTGTTGGCTTACATCACAGCGTTCCCTCGGCTCTTGTTTTTTTTTTCTTTTGGATTTTGATATACTGTATTAATGCCCTGCGATGGCCTGGCGAGCTGTCCACGGTGTACCCCGCAATCTCCCAGAGTCGGCTGAGATGGGCACCAGCCTCCCCGTGACCCTAATTAGGATCAAGCGGTTCAGAAAATGAATGGATGAATGAATGAATGAATGTACACTATATTAATCCCGCAAGGGAGATTCAGCTTCTGCATTTAATCCATAAACAGAACACGTAAACAGAGGGCACACATTGGGGGTGCCCGGAGAGCAGTTTGGAGTTAGGTGCCTTGCTCAAGGGCACTTCAGCCATAAATGCGTAGGAAAGGAAGGGAATGTGCTGCTCACTCCCCCACAGCCACACATTTTTCCTGCTGGTTCGGGAATCGAACCAGTGACATTTTGGTCCAAAACCTGCTTTTTTAACCATGGCTGCCCCATAGAGATGCAGACCAGGATAAAGCTGCTATATATTCAACATTTCCTAATGTCCATTTACGGAATTTTGGCAGACGCCCATATCCAGAGTGACGTACATGTTATCTCATTTATATGACTGAGCAGTTCAGGGTTAAGGGCCATTCTTCTGAGCCCAGCATTGGCAGCTTGGTGGGTTTGGGGCTTGAACCCATAACCTTCTGATCAGTAACCTAGATCCGTAACCACTGCCCAAAATAACGGTTAGTGACATAATAAGTGATTAAAGGGTTAAACACCAGAACATCTTTGCTGACAGAGTCATCGTGCCAGATTTGAAGAGAAAGTGACGCATTTGGCTGAGATTTTAAGTTCGGAGATCAGGGGCTTAATCCGCTCAGCCTCAACACTCGCAGTCAGTCTGAAGTGCAGCCGACACTCCATATATACACACCGCACAACACGAGGACAAAAAGGCATCAGAAAGGCACTGAAAAGCATTTAGAAATCCATGGTAAGCACGTTTTTTCTGATATTGTTTTCCCTGAAGCACGACAATATCGGTGAAACTGCTCAATTGTCATTCTACACCACGCTGTCTCTTCTTCAGTAATAATGTTTGCAGACGCTTTGCACATGGCGAGGAAGACCGGCAGTAAAATATTCAATAACACAGGGCAGGACCAGGTGATGAGATCTTTCACTGTTATACAGAACATAATAAACAACAAGCAAAGAATCCTACTTTATTTTGCTGTTCGTTATAGGTAGTATTGCAAGCAGCACTTTGTTGGGCAGAAGCTGTTGAATAATTAACAATTATTCACCAAATAATTGGACCGGGTCTGGAATGAGGTCCTGCCCCAAGTGGAGGAGTTCGAGTATCTCGGGGTCTTGTTCACGAGTGAGGGAAGGGTGGAGCGGGAGATCGACAGGCGGATCGGTGCAGCCTCTGCTGTCAAGCGGAGCTTTATCGCGGATACAAGTGGCCTTCGCAGCGTGGCGGGGCTCTCCCTCAGGGACAGGGTGAGCAGCTTGGCCATCTGGGAGGAGCTCGGAGTAGAACCGCTGCTCCTCCGCTTTGAGAGGAGCCAGTCGAGGTGGCTCGGGCATCTGATTAGAATGCCTCCTGAACGCCTCCCTGGTGTAGTGTTTCAGGCATGTCTGACCGGGGAGAGACCCCAGGGTCGATCCAGAACACGCTGGAGGGACTACTTCTCTCGGCTGGTCTGGGGACGCCTCGGTGTCCCCCTGGAGCTGGAGGAAGTGGCTGGGGAGAGGGACGTCTGGACCTCACTGCTTGGCTACATATTTTAACCATGACAGAAGCAGGTCAGGTGAGCAGTGCTCCACGGAAACATAAGAAAAGCAAACTAAAACGAGATTTTTAATGCATGATGATAACACTGTCTGCTCCAAGTGACTGCGACAAACTATGAGCATCTGTTGTTTTGATTTACGCATTATCCACTGGGAATAATGGCTCTTAATCCCCAGATAGTGGACCAATCAGATCACACACTTCCTGTGCAGTGTATGTATTGTATAAAAATGCGGTTGTTCTAATATTTGATTATTTTATAATAGCTACTTACTGAGGGACTTGGTAGCCTAAAACACTCAGCACTCATATGCCGAACCGCATAATACTACCAAGGTCATGGGGAGGCTGGCACCTATCTCAGCCATCACTGGGCGAAGGCGGGTACACCCTGAACAGCTCACCAGACCATTGCATGGCCAACACACACAACTATTCACACTCACATCCACACCTAGGGGCAATTTAGAGCAGACAGTTACCCTAATGTGCATGTCTTGGGACTGTGGGAGGAAACCAGAGTACCCAGAGGAAACCCAAGCAAGCACCAGGACACTTGAGTCTAGGACCTTCTTGCTGTAAGGCGGACGTGATAGCCACTATGCCACAGTGGCGCCCTCACTATATTCGACTAAGAAAATGCGTTTTGATCGTTTAATTGTTAAAAAATCTCAAGGTTTTATTTTGTTTTGTAACAGCAAAAACTGTTTAGTGCAGATTTAATATCTGCCCTTTTGGTAGTATTGATTTGCTCCTCCAAGTGGCATTTAGACTGCAGTAAATCACACTGAAGGTGCTGAATTAATTTCTTTGCATGGACACCGTGCGGGATTTTTCACTTACAGGTGGAAACATGCAGCTCGTCCTTAGATTTTTATTTTTGTGCCTAATTTTTATTGATTTTAATCTGACACGTCACAACTCAACACAACATACAGACAACAGCAAACACACAAAAAAGAAAAAAACAGCTTCACATTATGTGCTCTACTTATGCAACAAACTTTGGGTCTAAACGAGATAAACTGATTCCAAGCCCCTATGGAGCATACCTGCACCTTGTGAATTATAGCCAATGATCTCTTTACGGTACGGCGGCGTAGTGCTTACCATGTCTGCTTCATGACAAGAAGGACCTGGGTCCCGGTCCTGGGCTCGGCAGTGGCGTTTCTTTGTGGAGTTTGCATGTTTTCCCCATGCATGTGTGGGTTTCCTCTGGGTACTCTAGTTTCCTCCTACAGTCCAAACACATGCACATTAGGCTAAGTGGCTGTTCCAAATTGTCCCCAAGTGTAGGTGCTTCATTGTGCATAATGTATAAATGTAAATACCAGACTATTAATCAATGAATAATTCATTCGCTCATTTCCTGAACCGTTTAATCCTGCTAGGGTCGCTGAGAGGCTGGAGCCTATCTCAGCCGACTCAGGGTGAAGGCAGGGTACACCCTGAATAGCTCGCCAGTCCATCGCAGGGCCAACACACACACAAAGCAGCAATATGGAACAGACAGCCTAATGTGCATGTCTTTGGACTGTCGGAGGAAACTGGAGTACCCTGAGGAAACTCCACATAGAAAGCCCTCGCTGAGCCAGGGCCTTGAACCGCTATTGGGCGGATGTGCTAACCTCTACGCCACCCCGTTTACAATACATGACGACTCTAAAAGCCAATTAATTCAACACAATTTACATCTTTTTTTTTTTTTTTTTTTAGGTAAAAGATACATACGGGACGACGGGACAAATCAATACCATCCCAGTGTTTCTCCCTTAAAAATCCATGAATTCAATCCATTAATTTCCTTCAATCGCCGAAATTGTCAAAGTGGGATGTTTGCCTATTCTGAGCACTCTCTCGGCAGTAGCTGAGATATATCGGGGCAGATCCAGACACTTTGAAAAGGTCCATAATTACATTTCACTCTCACAGACGATTCAAATCCTGTTCCCGTTCTCCATTTTGGGCACATTCACTATGTAAGAAGTAATTGGCGTCAGAAATTTTCTCAAGAAGCCTGGGATAAAGTCCATCTCTGTGATGATAATTCACTTTCACTGTGTAATTTTTACGGTCCTGACCTTCGTTATTACTCTATAATACGTAAATGGCTGATGTTTTGTGCTATATAACCGGCAGCGTTTATTACCTGATTTCATGCACGTACTGTATTTCCTAGCTCATTATAGATGGATTTGACCTAAAGAACAGATTACAATTTATTTTTATTCATATGATCCATGTAGGGTGGCACGGCGGCGTAGTGGTTAGCATGGTGGCGTAGGGGGTAGCGTGTCCTCCTCACAGCAAGAACGACCCGGGTTTGAGTCAGCGAGGGCGTTCCTGTGTGGAGTCTGCATGTTCCTCCTGTGCTTGCGTGGGTTTCCTCCATGTACTAAGGTTTCCTCCCACAGTCCATGCATATTAGGCTAACTGGCTGTTCCAAATTAGTCCTAGATGTGCGTGTGTGTGTGAATGGTTGTGTGTGTCTTGGCATTGTGAGCTGTTCAGGGTGTACCCCGCCTCTGCACAGTGTCGGCTGAGATAGGCTCCAGCCTCCCCGCGACCCTAATAGTGGGATTAAGCAAAATTGGCAAATGAGTGAGTGAGTGATCCATGCAGTCTTCGAGTGATGCACATACTTATAACATCTACACTTGCATGTATAACGGTTTCACATGTACACAAGCGTATTCTTAGCATTGTATGCTAATCATTGTATGCTAATCAGTGCATGTGATTGGGATGCAAATATTCTAACCACTCTTACAGCTGTGTATCCACTAATCAGACACGTCTGGTCCCTCTAACTTCATTGTCTTGGGGCTGATTGTTCAGAAACATCCTGAAAAGCTGTCTTTCATCAGATTTTTTTTTTTTTTGCACACAAATAATGTGACATTGTGGAGTTGGCGGTGTTTACACAGACACCCTGCATTTGTAAGTCTAGTACTGCTTTTACAGGGTATTTAAAAAGAACCGTGTAAAACAGCCATAAGATCTTGACATATTGTATATTTTTTGTAGGTTTTCAACCGAAATTTGCAGCAGTAAACACTTCCTTTAGGAAGCCCAGACCAGAGGTAGATCTTGGTAGGATTCATATTTACGATAGCTGGCGTGGCCAAAGGCTCAGGAGGAAGTAGATCCATGCCAGAATCCTGAGCTTTCAGTCCTGGCAGAATAAATCACTGCAGCAGGCTCAGGTGGAGAAGTGGTGACCTGGCTATGTATCATCACCCAATCACACACACACACACACACACACACACACACACACTGCCACTGAAAAAGTGGCGAAAGGAAGCAGGAGTTGCAGCTCAGTAAAAGTGTGGACGGAAGGTCTTGGCATGGTTTTCTACCTGACTGTGTTTGACTTGAAGAAATAAAAAAATAAAAAGAAGTCACTACTTGAGCCAGGAATGGCATTAGTGTGGGCGCCATGGTGGTGTAGTGGTTATCACATCCGCCTGACAGCAAGAAGGTCCTGGGTTTGGGTGCCTGGCTCGGCGAGGGCGTTTCTGTGTGGAGTTTGCGTGTTCTTCCCGTGGTTGCGTGGGTTTCCTCCGGGAACTTCTGTTTTCTTCCAAACACATTGCTTTTTGTCTTTTTGGCTGTTCCAAATTGCCCATTGGTGTGAGTGAGAGTGTGAGTGGTTGCATGTGTGTTGGCCCTGTGATGGTCTGGCGAGCTGTTCAGGGTGCACCCCGCCTTGGCCCAGTGTTGTCTGAGATCGGCTCCAGCCTCGCTGCAATGCTAATAGGATCCAGCGATTTGGCAAATGAGTCAATGAGTGTTTCCAAGACATTATTTATGAACTAGTATTAACTTATCTCATGCCGCAGTACTCTCATCTCACAGCAAGAAGGTCCTGGTGTCGAGCCCGATGGTCGGCAAGGGCATTTCTGGGCCTCTCCGAGACCCTAATCGCATTCAGCAGTACAGTAAACGAGTGAGAGTAACATTTTTTTCTTGGGTACAACTGACTCGGTGCTGCTGAAGCATGGCAAATATTTTTAGAGTATAGATTTGACTTGGCATTGGTTCAGTCATCCAAATCCTGAGCACACTGCACATTTGTGGTGCTACAAAATACAAACAAGCATCTGTGTGACCTAAAAACCAACACTGTACACCCATTAATCAGATTACTCACTGCATGTACACAGTTTACTTTTTAATTTAGGGATCTAGACTAGAAGAAAAAGAGAAGAAAATCACTAATGAGAAGCTGATTGAGCTTCGGCCGGCATGGTGGTGTCGTGGTTAGCACGTCCGCCTCACAGCAAGAAGGTCCTGGGTTCGAGTCCCAGGCTCGGGTGTTTCTGTGTGGAGTTTGCATGTTCTCTCAGTGCCTGCATGGGTTTCCTCCGGGTACTCTGGTTTCCTCCCACAGTCCAAAGACATGCATATTAGGCTAATTGGCAGTTACAAATTGCCAGTGTGTTGGCCCTGCAATAGTCTGGTGAGCTGTTAAGGGTGTACCACGCCATTGCCCAATGTTGGCTGAGACAGGCTCCAGCCTCTTCCTGACCCTAATAGAATTAAGCAGTTCAACAAATGATTGAGTGAGTAATTTCGCTTTGTAGCTACTAACTTAAATATTAATTATGATAAATTAAAGCTCATTATACCACAGCACATCCAAATTAAGTGCAGAAGCAACAGGTCTAGGAGGAGAACCAAGCCATCCCTCTTCCCAGCAGTACTCTCTAGCCAGACAGGATATATATATATATAATCCCTCCTGTGAGGTCTGGGTTTACCCCGGGGCCTCTTCCCAGTTAGATATGCCTGGAACAACTCTAAAGGGAGGCGAACAGGAAGCAGTCTAATCAGATGCCCGAACCACCTCAGCCGACTCCTTTTGATGTGGAGAAGCGGCGGCTCTACCCCGAGTTCCCCTCTTATGTCTGAGTTCCTCTCCCTATCTCTATGGCTGGGCCCAGACACCGTATAATGTAGTTTGTGCTACAAAAGGGGTGATTTGCCTCCACACTGGTACACCTTTGCATTGTTGATTATTTTCATGCAACATCATGCATCAGGCATGATGAGGTATTATTCCTTACATATTGTGCAGAATCTTTTAACGTGAAACACTGTAGTGTTTATCAGCGTCCTTCCTTTTCCTCAGCCATGAAAATAATTGCTACCTGCAAGTCACTTCATTTTAAAAGGAACGGCATGAACTTCTTATTTACCCTGATTTATTATAAATTACTTTTTTTAATGCACATTTAAAAAAAAGAATCAGAAATGTATGGAATTATGAAACTGAGGATTATACACCCATCTAAATGCATTTGCATTCATGGTCTACAGCAGATGCCCCTTATCCAAAGCAATTTACATTTATGTACCATTTATATAGCGCCACTCAAGGGCACGGCAGGGGCAGTGCTGAACTTTTAATTTATTTTTTTTTGCACACATCAGATTATTTTGCTACACCTAATGACTTTCTGGTAGTTTAAGGAATAGTGCTCACAACCTTGTGGTCACTGACTTGATTACTAACCATGAAGCTACCAATGTCCCCTGTCATCATCATCATCATCATCATCATCATCATCATCATCATCAGGAAATATGATTCAAATGTATGAAAAGCAGGGCGGCACGGTGGCGTAGTGATTAGCACGTCCACCTGACAGCAAGAAGGTCCTGGGTTTGAGCCCCTGGCCCAACAAGGGTGTGTGTGGGTTTCCTCCGGGTACTCCAGAAGCCTGCATATTTGGCTGATTGTTCCATATTGCCCCTAGGTGTGAGTGTGAGTATGAGTGGTTGTGTGTGTGCCGGCCTGTGATGGTCCGTTGAGCTGTCCAGTGGGTACCCTGCCTTCGTCCAGTGTCGGCTGAGATAGGCTCCAGCCTCCCAGTGACTGGTGGGATTAAGCGGTTCAGCAAATGAGTGAGAGAGTGATGAGATTATTTTGTACCGTTTGATGACTTTCTGGTAGTTTAAGGAATAGTATTGACAACCTTCTAGACACTGACTTGGTTGCTAACCATGAAGCTGATATGATATGATGATAGGGCACTTAATAAATAAATAAATAAATAAAAGGTTCCTGCCAAAAAACACCAAGAAATACCATTTTAGGAATGAAAGTATGGAAGCTGAAGCGAGAAGGTGGATTGTGAGTTTCGGTTATGTACAGACAAGGAGTCCATCCATAACATTTTAAAATACATTCGTCTTGGGAACAGAGCGTTCCAGTTCACTTAACCGCAGTGTGTTCATGGGGAATACAGATCACCCGTGAACATACAGGAAAATAATGAAACGCGTTCATTAAATTAACACATTCTGTCATTATTCTAATTTCAGAGGAATAACAGAGCACTGCACAGGTAACATAATTTCTTAGTACTTTATTTTATAACAACTTTATCACCGTATCATAAATTTTAATCGCCAGGCAATAATCGCTTTTGTAGAAATGGTTATGTTTCACATATGGGGCGGCTTTTATTTCTAGTAAATCAAACAATTATTTAGTTGTAATGAAGCAGGATTTACTACTTTGAACATCATTATTGAAATCTTTTTAAAAAAACACTTTTCAATGAACAAATTTAGATAGCAAGGCGGCACTGTGGCATAGTGGGTAGCCTGTCTGCCTCGTATTCCCATGTATTCCCCATACTTGCATGGGTTTCCTCCGGGTACTCCGGTTTCCGCCTATAGTCCAAAGACATGCACGTTGGG
Organism: Neosilurus mollespiculum; assembly: GCA_030014195.1. Taxonomy (NCBI): domain Eukaryota; kingdom Metazoa; phylum Chordata; class Actinopteri; order Siluriformes; family Plotosidae; genus Neosilurus; species Neosilurus mollespiculum. Next base: position 40,265,121 of record JAQMYF010000022.1, on the reverse strand, counting down.
CTAACTGGCTGTTCCAAATTGCCCCTAAGTGTGAGTGCAAGTATGAATGGTTTTGTGTGTGTGTGTGTGTGTGTGTGTGTGTGTGTGTGTGTGTGTGTGTGTTGGATTGGTAAACTCCGCCCACAATCAGCTAAGATAGGCTCCAGAGTCAGCTCAACCCTATTGAGATTATTTCGTTTGGCAAATGAATGACTGAATGAAACTTCGATAGCTGTATATCGTTTTGTCCTGAAGATCTAATGCAAGATACAAAGCAAGCAACATCCCAGTATTAAAGGTCAAGAGTTACAGCCGTAAAAGAGTTTGAGATTAACTGTCACCTGCACAGCTTTTGTCCACGGACCATAACTCTCATAAACACGAACCCTTCCGATACTGCTCCTCTGAGATGTCTTATTAAGTGGCATTTTATTGGACACACACACACACACACACACACACACACACAACTATGACATATAATGTTAATAAACTCAACACCTTCAATACTACCTACCTTCATTTATATTTTTAGCTTTTCCGTTGTATATACAGTAGGGGTGCCGGGAAAAAATTGATTTACATCTGAATCGCGATTCATATTTATTAGCATTCTAAATCAATCCAAATTTTCAAGAATCGATTTTTAAGAACACGTTTTTTCAAACATTTCCAACCTTACTCACAGCGCAAACCGTGTGTCCAGACGCGGCCTCCGTTGTGAATTGTCCCAGTGAGGCATGAGGAAAAAGAAATATAGCCAGCACCGTCTTCACTGAAGGAAAATGCTTGCACTTCAGATTTTACAATTTCCGGGTAAGAAGGAGCTTGGCATGACACATGAGGTGTGCAAAATAAAAGTCAAATATTTTGCAAACACTTCAAATCCCAGAGCGCACATCTTACACCATCACCCAGAGCTAAAAGAACCGGAGCAGCAGCACTGACCAATGCACCTCCATCACTTCACTAAACTCCCAACCGACTCTGAACGACCAAAGCGGATCAGTACATCTACTACATTCTTGTATAAGCTGGAACGACTTTTCTATAAGAAAGAAAAGTCATTCCAGCTTATACAAGAATGTAGTTACTCGTGAAATTGGCTCCCATTGTTTGTAATGGTTATGAATCAAACATCAGTTTGAATCAAGAATCGATTCTGAATCGAATCTTCACCCCAAAAATCGGACTCGAATTGAATCGTAAGTTGTTGTTAGATTCACATCCCTAATATACAGTAACACTGGCAATTATATTGGCACTGAACTTCAGGCGCGACCCAGGTTAAACCCTGAGCAGGCCGTCAATCAATTGCAGGCACACTGAAACAAACAACCATTCACACTCACATTCCTAGCTACTAGACAATTTAGGGTATTCGGTTAGCCTTATCCGCATGTCTTTGGATTGTGGGAGGAAAACAGAGTACCCAGAGGAAACCCACACAAGAGCGTGGAAAGAAAGGTTCTGCTTGGTCAGGCACGTGATCCGGGAATATTTTGAAGTGTTCTTAAACACTGTGAAACTAAGAAGATTCTCTGGAATTACAATGGTACAGACGGTAGTGTAGTGGTTAGTATATTTGCTTTACAGCAAAAAGGTCCTGGGTTCAAGTCTTGGGCTCAGTAACGGAGCTGCATGGGTTTTTTCCCAGGTACTCCGGTTTCCTCCCACAGTCCAAAGACATTCACATTAGGCTAATTGGCAGTTCCAAATTGCCCCTATGTGTGAGTGTGAAAGGTTGTGTGTGTTGCCTTGTAATGGTTTTGCGAGCTGTTCACAGTGTACCATGCCATTGCTGAGGGTCGGTTGAGATAGGCTCCAGCCTCACTGCAACCCAAGTAGGATTAAGCAGGGAGCGCTATTTACTATTTTATTGGTATTTTCTGGCGTGGTAGAGGTTTGCGCCATCAGGGGTTTAAATTTTGGGAACTAAAATCAACTGCATTCATTAAAAAATATATGAGCAGGTACAAAAGATAGCTGTATGAGTGAGATTAAAATAAGGCTTGTGCTCGGCTGCAGTTGATAGCAGTTTTGTACTAGAGTGATGTAGCTGAGGTTGAAGAACTGTCAGAACCAGAACTCTCACACGACAAAAGTACTGGTGTTTCTCCTACTCTTCTTTTCCATGCAGTGATTTCTAGTGTTTCCAGATGCATAGGTTCCTCTAATAATACTGTATTACCAGTGTTTATGCTTTATAATAAACAACTATTGACTTTTGCAGCAAGAATAATATTTGTGCATCATGCACTTGGCAAGTACAAGATTCTGATTGCATGACAGAAATAGCATGTTCATTCCTCACATCATGACATCATAAACCTACACAAAGTGGGTGGGAGGGTTTGGGGTGGTGAGGCTTAAAAAAGCTCCTTAATACAGAATTTAGTGGATATATCATTTAGTTTCCCTTTTTATTTTTTTATATAGTCCATAATAGATGTGAATTTGGGATGCTTTATATAAATAATGCAATGCTGTCTGTCTGTGCTTTAGGAACTTTTGAGATAACTAGGTGTTAACTGAGATGATTTATTCATTGCATTATTATGCAGGAAAATGACACGCAGTCATAACAATGCAAAGCCTTTTCTCTGCATGATGCCGATTTTATGCATAGAGACAAAATATACCACCAAAAAAAAAAAAAAAAAAAAAAAAAAGGATGCCTAGTGGGTTATTTATTTATTATTTATTTTTATTTTTTTTGCAGACTATTTAACACTCCAAGGCACATTCAGATACCAATCTAAGAGCTCCCATATGAGTAAATAAAAGTGGAGTGTAATGGAACTATCGATTGAGCGTGACCTCAGAACAGGTTGAGCACTGGAGTGTTTCCACAATCTGAAGTGTACACACCATCCTATTTGGTGTTAGAAATGAGGAAAGAAAAAAAAATAGTGAGAGAAAAAAAAACAAAAAAAAACCCACCCACCCAGTCTGTGGTATCTCCAGCCTTTACTTTTCAGATGTTTTTGTGTTGTTAGTAGGATGCACTCTCAACACCTCTCTGCTTTTGTGACTTCTGTCTTTAGACAGCCTATCTGCCCCACTGAACGTAACCATCAAGACCTTAGAGGGCAATGCGGCTGTGGTAACATGGGACATCCTCGAGGGAGATCCGGTCATTGGGTTTGCCATCACACAGCAGGTACTGATGTATCAAATTTGATCAAAAGTAGTTGTTAATTTTTGCTTGTGTGTCTAATTAAGAATCACGCCCCAAAGGTGAGGTGGATGCCACTGAGTAGCCACTGAGTAGGGACAGAACATTGAAGAGACTATTCAGTACAGCGACTCTCCACAGGGTGCATGTTATACAATGTATAATGTTTTAGGATACACTACACAGGGATGTAGGCAAAAAATTGGATTTTTACAGTTTATTTCTGACATTTTTTAAATCATGATGGATGCTGGTTTATCCCAGCGCACGGTGTGTGGAACCAAAGAAAAGGCAGACCTTTTCTTATTTTTTTTATTATTTGCATTTACATATTTTAACCATGACAAAGGCAGGTGAGGTGAGCTCTGTACTTTCCGCTGAGCTAAGTGCTGTGTTGCTAACAGCATCTGAGCTTACTTATTCAGTGTTTAGTGTATATACTACATGGAATCATAAGTAAACCGTACTCTGTAATGGTGTTTAAGTACATACTACATGGAAACACACAAACAAACAAAAAAAAAACAAACTAAAACAAGATTTTTCCTCCTTCATTTTTAAGTATGATAATAATGATGCTGCCTACACTGCTCTATATACTCTCTCTCTCCCTCTCTCTCTCCCTCTCTCTCTCTCTCTCTCTCTCTCTCTCTCTCTCTCTCTCTATATATATATATATATATATAGGTACGTAGAGTAGGTAGATTCCTACAATATGTGCTGGCTTGTGTGTGTGTGTGTGTGTGTGTGTGTGTGTGTGTCCATGGTGGTACTCTGTGTGCTCCAGTAATGAACAGTAGAATCACCATCTGTTGAAGCACAGAGTCATTACAGCTTGTCACCAAAGTCCCAGACCAAACGCTATCCCTGACTTTCAATAACAAGCCGACAATGACCTCTTCTACTTTGTCCCATTCTGGATTGCCACAGCGGTTTCGCTATGAGGCAGTGGAGTTTTCCCTTTCTGCTCTTTATTTTGCTGAGAAATTGCAGTAAAGTCATCTCCTGGTGACCGTGACCATTCTTATGCTGACTATAAAAGACCTTTATTATGTCACATGCATCCTCTTTCCCATTCTTTTTCCATCGAGCTGAGGAAACGGATTTCAGATAAATAAATAAATAAATGAATGAATGAATAAATAAAGGAGAGAGTATAAAACTGTAATACTTTTGTTGTGGTTAAATTCCATTTGGTTTTTAAATAAGGGATTGTGTGGTGCTTGGCAGGATGTAAGAAGGTTGGGATATTTTATTTTTAATAACCAAACCCTGAGTAATACTTTCCCACTACCTTGTCCTGGACTTAATTTGACTTGACCACAGCAATCCTAATTTATTTGTACATTCATGACATATAGTCCCAATTAAGTCCAGTTTCGTTTCATGGTGTTATGCTATGAGCTGTGGGGTAATTAGCAAAGGCTAGCACTGTCTATGAATACCCAGTTCAAATTTCCTTCATGGCTTAATTTTGTTACAGGTTATACAGTACGCATTTCCGAGACATGACAGGGATCATGTTGTCAATAACGTTAATGAATTATATGTTAAATATAAAGTGAGTAATCCAGAGAGTACGGGGCCCCATAAGGGCTGTTTTGAGAAAAAAAAACATTTTAAGCTACTTTGACAGTTTTTTTAAAACAATCCGAACTCTAACCCTAACCCTATGACCCCTAGGGGGCTCCGTCCTCAGTATGCAAAATTGATTCCAGTTTACTACGATCACTCATTTGCTAAACCGCTTAATCCTATTAGGGTTGTGGGAAGGCTGAAGCCTATCTCAGCCGACACTGGGCGAAGGTGAAGCACACCATGAACAGCTCTCAAGACCATTGCAGGGACAACACGTACCGCCATTAATACACACAACTAGGAGCAATTTTGAAAGCCTAATATGCATGTCTTTGGACAGTGGGTAGAAACCGGACTACCCGGAGGAAACCCATACAAACATGGAAAGAAAATGCAAACCCCACACAGAAACACCCTAGGGCGGTACTCAAAACCCAGGACCTTCTTGCTGTGAGCCGGACATGATAAGCCACTAATTTGGGTCTGTCCTTGAGCCTAGTGAAAACTACACAATGGTACATGAAAAACCACAATGCACTGCAACCAGTTGTATTCAAATTTCATAACAAGATACCGCTAACCAATTATACCATTCGACCCAAGGTGACTTTCATGGTAAGGTCGCTATTTAAAACTAGCCGTTGGTACCGATACATAGACTGGATGGACCCCTCACAATTCTGTCTGCATGTCTTGCTTGTTTCAGAAGAAGGACGTACGCATGATGCGCTTCATCCAGGAAGTGAACACGACCACTCGATCCTGTGCATTATGGGATTTGGAGGCTGATACAGAATATATTGTCCATGTCCAGTCTATCAGCATGAGTGGTACAAGCCCTCCCAGTGACCCTGTCCTCTTCCGCACTCCAAAAGAGTCTGAGAAGTTGGCTTCCAAAAGTCCGGGTAAGTTAAAATGACTGTTCACTTTCTGCCCAATACACCCCACTCCTTGGCAGGTGCTACTGTAAGTCACTCACTCACTCACTCAACTGCCAAAACACTTAATCCTACTAGGGTTATCAGGGTTGTGGGGATCTGAAGCCTATCTCAGCGGATACTGGATGAAGGTGGGGTGCACCCTGAACAGCTCGCCAGATCATCACAGGGCAACACACACAACCCTTCTCAATCACACTCACAGCTAGGGTCAATTTGGAACAGCCAGTTAGCCTGATATGTCTTTGGACTGTTAGACTAACTATGAGGAAACTGGAGTACCCGGAGGAAACCCACACAACCATGGGGAGAACATGCAAACTCCACACGGAAAAACCCCGAGCCCGGGACTCGAACCCAGGAGCTTCTTGCTGTGAGGCGGATATGCTAACCACAACACCACCACAAATACTCCATAATGTACTCAAGTACTTGTACTCGATTACTGTCCATAGGTGCCAGACAAAGTATACTGACCAGATGTTTGGGGAAGCATATGCTAAAAAAAAAAGAAGTGTGCTTGAAAATGGTCTGCAACTCGATGATTAACATTGATTCATTCAGAAACACAGCAGGTTGGCTACTGTACAGCTCCTCTAAAAATACACGCTAATTCAAAGTGAAAATGTCAGACTTTATAGCAGGACAGACTGCCTTATCTACACAACCCGTAATATTTATAGGTTTATGTTTTGAAATCTATTTAATGACCCACATATTCATATAAACTTGATATGTGAGGTAGAGCTGAGGTAGGGTTCACACTGTGCTGGAGAATGATGCACACACCATTACACGTACTAAAGGGGGGTTGGAATGAAAGAAATGTTGCCAGACCACCCCCCACCCTCAAAATGTGCACCGTTTTATTTTGACTCCCACAACCATTTGTGTGAATTGTTTTTTTTTTTTTTTTTTATTACAGTATGAGTCAAAATAATGGTTTAAGCTTCAGGAGAACTTCGAGTCAGTGACACGGTAGCGGTTAGCACGTCCACCTCACAGCAAGAAGGTCCTGGGTTTGAATCACAGGCTCAGGCGTTTCTAGATCTCTAGATGTTCTTCCCATGCTTGCATAGGTTTCCTCTGGGTACTCTGGTTTCCTCCCACACTTTGAAGACTCCTTCTCCTCCTCCTCCTCCTATTACTACTACTACTAAGAAGAAAAAAGGAGTCGGAATGTTGACAAATAAAAGTTTTTGTGTGAAAATGTTTGGGTGGTGTAGTGGTTGGTATCTCTGCCTCACAGCAAGAAGGTTCCGGGTTCTGTGTAGAGTTTGCGTGTTTTCCCCATGCCTGTGTGGGTTTCCTCCGGGTACTCCGGTTTCCTCCCACAGTCCAAAGACGTGCATATTAGGCTAATTGGCTGATCCAATTTTTTTTATATTTATATATTTTTCTGCAAGGGAAATTATTGCCTCTGCATTTAACCCATCCAAAGTGAGCACAAACACACTTGGAGCAGTGGGCTGCCACACACATTGGGGCTCCTGGAGAGCAGTTGGAGGTTCGGTGCTTTGCTCAAGGGCACTTCAGCCATGAAGGTGGAGGAAGGGAAGGTGCAGCTCACTCCTCCACCACCACACATTTTTCCTGCTGGTTCGGGAATCAATCCAGCGACCTTGAGGTCTAAAACCCGCTTCTCTAACCAAATTGCCCGGTGGTGTGAGTGTGTTTGAATGGTTGTGTGTCTGTTGCCTCCCCGTGACCCTGATAGGATTAAGAAGTTCAGCAAATGAGTGCGAGTGAGTGAGAATTCAAGTCCAAGTAAACCGGGTTGGGGGGGTGATTGGGGATTCTAGAGCATTTTCTGTAGGTAGTACAGTAGATGAACAAGTGACATGTTGATTTCACATGCCTTTCAAAATTGTAAAAAGTGAAGTCGTTAGCACTTGCATACGTGAGCGTAGAAGGAAGTGGTTTTGAAGTTGCAGAAAACCGTTGCTTTTCTAGAAATGTTTATAGAATTTTACAGAAATCTAGCTAACTGAGATCGTTCAGAGTTTGTTTGCACATTTTGATGCGATATGTCAAAAGGTGACATAAATGCATTTTCAAAAAAAACAAAAAAACAACCCACTGCTCCATAATCATCCATTAGCACTTGAGATGCTCTCCAGTTAATCGAGCAAGCAGTCTTCCGCTTCACTTCATTTCAAATAGCTCGAGGGTGGCTAATGAGCACGGACAGTTAATCTTTTTCACCATACGCCTCCTGTTTCAAGGTGAAGTGGCTTCATGCTGCTGTCTGTTCAGGATTTATGACGTGCATCCACACTGACAGGCAGACATTGTTTGTGTTTTTTTTTTAAACACACAGCCCCAGAAGCATGCAGAATATGATGTTTTAGCTTTAGCCGAAAAAAGAAAAGAGTGTTGTTTCGTTACAAGCTGTTCCATCAATCCAGCTGGCGTGTCCTCCAGGGCTCATCAGAGGCTAACACAAATAGGGAATTCATGAATGATCTTAATTACCACCAGGCGCTTTACATCTGCTGCCAAGAAGGATGGTCTCCTGATGTGAGACGGGACTTTAAAGACAGGAAGGGAGAAGCATGTCCTGAGAGAAACCTTTACTTTCCAGTGGCTGATCACAGCTCCTGATCAAAGTTCTCAGCTTCTCATTAGTCAACTCATTAGCAAGTGACAGCTGGGGTGGGGGGGTTGTGACACTTTCACTGAGATAGCAATCTAACTTTCACTGCTGTGGGGAGGCAGCGAGCGAAGGCAGGGTACACCCTGAACATCTCGCCAGACCATTGCAGGTACATCACACATACAACCATTCACACTCGCATGCACATGTAGGAGCGATTTGGAAGAGACAGTTATCCTAATGTGCATGTCTTTGGACTGTGGGAGGAAACCGGAGTACCCGGAGGAAACTCACACAAGCACCCAGAGAGCATAAACTCTATAAAGAAACACACTCTCCGAGCCTGGGACTCAAACACAGGACCTATTGTTGTGCTGTGAGGCGGACGTGCTAAGCGCTACACCATCGTGACACTCCGAAATAGCAAACGCAAAAAAAGCCAAAACGTCTAATTAGCAAAGAGTGAAATCCAGAAAGCTTGACTCTGGGTGAAAGGCGAGGTATACCCTTGCAGTGCCAACACACTTAGGGTGGCCAGTTAGCCTAATGTGCATGCCTTTGGACTGTGGGAGGAAACCAGATTACCCAGAAGGAACCTATGCAAGCATGGAGAGAACATTCAAACCCCTCAGAGAAATGCCATCACCGATCTCAAGGCTTAAACCCAGGACATTGTTGCTGTGAGGTAAGTATGCCAACCCAGACACAACGCCGGTGTGCGCCCGAACGATCACTTTAGAAAAACAACAATATTTTGAATGGTTCCACGGAATTAAAGTGTTGCCATCCGGAAAGAAAAGTTATCTGCATTGGACTGTGATATTCAGAGGCGGAGCAGCTAGCATAACCCTGGAGAGGAATGTGATAGAAGAAATCCGTTCCTATCCCCCTTTAGTGGTAAACAAACCACCGATGCTCATTAGTCAACAGCACAGCTGCCACTCTCCACATCTGGCTGATAACGGGAGGGAGGGGATCGTTCCATTTGAAATCATACTGTACAAGACAAAATCTATTCTTATGAAACAACATTTAGAAGTTAGAGAAATTACTATGTCTCAGTTTTGCTAAAGTATAGGATCAGTTGTGTTTAAGTGTCCCCCCCCCCCCTGTAAGCATGGCTATGTGTTTGTGTGTTTTGCCAGATGAGGTGACAGTGAAGGAAGTCGGCCAGGCCCAGCTGAGGGCCGGAGAGCTGATCATCATAGTAGTGGTTCTGATCATGTGGGCAGGTAACAGATTTACACTCACGCACTCACTCCTTTACTGAACTGCTTAATGCTACTAGGGTTGTGGTGAGACTGGAGCCTATCTCAGCGGGTTCCACCCTGAACAGCTCCCGCAGCTCATCGCAGGGCCGACACACAACCATTCCCACTCACATCCACACCTGGGGGTAATGTGGAACAGCCAGTAAGCCTAATGTGCATGTCTTTGGACTGTAGGAGGTCCCTGAGGAAACCCATGCAAGCACAGGGAATACATGCAAACTCACACGAACCCATGACCTACTTGCTGTGAGGCAGAGGTGCTAACCATTACACAGCTGTACCACCCAACACATTTACACCAAAAGTTTTATTTATCAACATTCATACTTATTTTTCTTCTTAGTAGTAGTAGTTATAGGATGAGGAGAAGGAGGAGGAGGAGGAGGAGGAGGAGTAATAGTATTCCCAGTGCTGGCACCTTCCTTTACTCTTAACAGTGTGAGACTCTCAAGTTTCGTGCAAGATTATGTATATTTATATCCGGGGTCATAATTCTACAGCAAGTCACTCCCATGCTTTCTCACCTTCTTTCACACATTTTGAAAACGAGGCTTAACGTTATTAATATACTTTGGACATTTTAGCTTGCTTTTATTTATGTTTCTGCATATTATATACTAGTAAACTCTGCAAAGAGATTAGAGAGATGCTGCTACACAGCTATTAGGCTATGCACCATATCCTCACTCACTCACTTACTTATCCTCTTATTACCGCTTTATCCTACGAGCGTTGCCGGAACAGGTGATCTCAACCGGCACTGGGCAAAAGGAGGTACACCCTGAACAGCTCACCAGACCATCGCAGCGTCAACACACACACAACCATTCACACTTACACTCACACCCATTGGCCATTTGGAAAAACCAATTAGCCTAATGTGCATGTCTTTAGACTGTGGGAGGAAACCGGAGTACCTGAAGGAAACCCACGCAAGCACGGGGAGAACATGCAAACTCCAGACAGAAATTCCTACGCCCAGATTAGAACTCGAACCCAGGACCACTGTGAAGCAGTCATGCTCACCACTGTGCTGCCTATTCCCATGAAGTATATACTAAAACGATTACACACTTCAGGCTTAGTGGATGTCAACGAATTGAATATTCTCCTTGATTTTCCCTCTCGGGGACTATTCAGCGACATCCACCTCGCCTTTGTGGTGAAGAGCGGTGAAGAGAACAAATGTTTGCTGTTAGTTAGTTGGTAGTAGTAGTAGTAGTAGTAGTATTAGCTGCAATAGTAATAAAGGAGCATATAAATATTGGGCAGACCTACTCATTCTTATGAATATGATATACTGTAGAGATATAGCTATTACAATAATGTTTTTTTTTATTATTATTAGATGTAGTAATACTGTTATTATGAATAACATATTATTGGTTATAATAATTACTACTACTACTACTACTACTACTACTACTCATATTTATTATTATTCCTACTACTACTATTTATTTATCAGTATGTCATTACTATTATTATTATTATTATTATTATTATTATTATTATTGTTATTGTTATTATTCTTACTACTATTATTTATTTATTAGTATGTCATTACTATTATTATTATTATTATTATTATTGTTATTATTACTACTACTACTACTACTACTACTGTGTATTATTTATTTATTAATAATATAATTATTTTTAGTTAATATTATTAATACTACTATTATGTATTATTTATTTATTTATAAGATAGTTATTTATAATTAATATTATTATTATTATTATTATTATTATTATTATTATTATTACTGCTACTATGTATTTTTATTTTCATCATCCATTCATTAATTTTCTGAACTGCTTAATCCTAATTAGGATCGCTGGGAGGCTGGCGCCCCTCTCAGCCGACTCTGTGCAAGGGCAGGGTACACCCTGGACAGCTCACAGGACATTATCATTATTATTATAATTTTAAGTTTTATTATTATTATTATTATTATTATTATTATTATTATTATTATTATGTGTATTCTGACACTGATAAGATGAGGGTTGTGCAATGTAGTAGTTATAAATCAATAACGCAATATTGCCATTTGTATTGCTGAGCTCGGTTAATAAATAGGCCCACTAACCCAAATATGTCCCGGCTGAATGGGGTGTAAGAGAGACAGAGCGATAGAGCGATACAGAGAGAGAGAAAGAGAGTTTCTTGAGTTTCTTTGCTTTAATTGGACCACAGGGGTTTTCCATTCTCTGTGAAGTCCATATCAAGCAGGGAAAAAAAAAAGACGTGAATTTCCTGTTTTCGGGGCACTGAAAGGGAATAAGCCCCTGTTGTGCAGTGTGTTAGTGTTTTCCCTCTTCCACCACCTGACACGACTCTGGCTGATTAACAAATTAGATTGAAATTAGCATATTAACACAGAGAAAACAGGAATGTTATGTCATTTCTCATGTCATTTCTCATGTCTCTGGGCGAGGGCAGAGTACACCCCGGACAGCTCGCCAGGCCATCGCAGGGCAGAAACACGCTGACGGCTATGC
>JAQMYF010000022.1:40222740-40233115 GCA_030014195.1 Neosilurus mollespiculum | reverse complement strand
GAGAGAGAGAGAGAGAGAGAGAGAGAGAGAGAGAGAGAGAGAGATATTTTATTGATGAGGTTGAATCAGAGTGTTAACAGGAGAACTATTATCCAGGGAGAAGTTAATAGCTACAGCTAGAATGTTCTTGCTGTTGTTACAGCAGGGCCCAAAAGAATCGTTTACAAATTATTTATCAACTGCTTATCCTTGAAACCATTTTAACTCTGGCAAATTCTTTCGGTAGCGTGGAATATACTGTATGTTTACTTCATTTTAGAAGCTAACACGGTAACATTGAGTTATCGGATCTTCTCTCATCGATAAAGTCCTATAATCATCACGCATTAAATATTGAATAATAAGCATCACCTGGGCGACAGGGTGGTGCAATGATTAGCATGTACGCCTCACAGCAAGAAGGCCCTGGGTTCGAGTCCCGGCTCGGGCGTTTCTGTGGAGTTCTCCCCGTACTCGCGTGGGTTTCCTCCAGGTACTCTGGTTTCGTCCCACAGTCCAAAGGCAGGCGTTAGGCTAACTGACTGTTCCGAATCGACCCTAGGCGTGAGTGTGAATGGTTATGTGTATTTTGGCCCCGCAATGGTCTCACAAACTGTTCAAGGTGTACCTCATCTTCACCCAGGTTTGCCTCACCACGACCCTGGTAAGATTAGGTGGTTCGGCAAATGAATGAATGAATGAATGAAACATCACCTGACAAAAGCTTTGTTGGCGCTGTCTTTTGGACCAGACTGTAAATCTGTCTACTGTTAATATAATCATATTAATCGCTATATTAGTCCCAACAGCACTATTCATACACCCCTCAGAATGAATGGTGATTATGAGACTTTTTCTTGAAAGCCAAACTGATATAGACATGACAGATGGATTTCATACGCTGGCAATGCAGAATATAAAGAGGAAGGAAGAAATCACTCTGGGGCATTCCATTATAGGGAAATAATCAACAACAGGTCTTGCAGTGTGATGCTAGCTTGTCCCCAAGTGCTTTATTGCTGTTATACCACAGCGATTTGCCAACACTTGCATTTTTCCATTAAATAAATAAATAAATAAATAATACATTTTTTGATCCATTTATAGTTACATTTTATGTTTCGGAAGTTCATGAAACAAATAATCTATTACTATCTAGCAGCTATAAACAGTCTTTCGCTCTCTTCTCTCTCTCTCTCTCTCTCGCTCTCTCTCTCTCAAATTTATTCAGGCTGCTTCAAGATTGTGACGCTACCAAGAAGCTCACTGACCGTGGCAGCTTTACCTACAACTGTTATAAAAGACTGACACTGGAGATTTCTTGCAGAAATGTTAAATAAACCTATAAATAAATCCTCCTCTTCACAAACACGAAACAGAACATGACCGTATCAACAGCTACATGCGTATTTTTTAAAACCATTCTCTCCATTGCATAATCTAAGAATGATACGAGTTTCTATGCAGTAGCAGTTACTATAGAAACATCAATTGAATGTCGACGTTAATATAGTATAAAGCTTTCAGAATCATACTGTTATGGAAAATTTAATCAACACATTCTGACCAATAAGATGCAAGTACTCAAGATGATGTGTTGTGATAGTATATGGTAAACGTAACAGACACGGTGAATGTAATATACTGAATCAGGGCTGCACAGTGGTGTAGTGGTCACAACAAGAAGGTCCTGGGTTCGATTCTTGGCCTTGGCTGTTTCTGTGTGGAGTTGTTCTCCCTGTGCTTGTGAGGGTTTCCTCCAGGTACTCCGGTTTCCTTCCAGAGTCCAAAGACATGCACATTAAGCTAAAAGTCTAGGTGGGAGTGTGACTGTGAATAGTTATGTGTGTGTTGCCCTATAAAGGTCTGGCGAGATGAACCCCGAGTGTACCCTGCCTTCGCCCGGTAGGATTGAGCAGATCGGCAAATGAGTGAGTGAGTGAGTGAGTAACGTTAAATTAAATACAGAATAAAAAAAACATAAAAAAAAAAAAAAACATTAAATACAGAAGGATGTGTTCTCATCTTATCATTCATTCATTCATTCATTTGCCGAACTGCTTTATCTTTCAAGAATCACAGGGAGACTGAAGCCTATCTCAGCCGACACGTGGCGAAGGCAGGGTACACCCTGAACAGCTCACCAGTCCATCACAGGGCTAACCCACACACACACAAACATTCACACTCACACCAAGGGGTAATCTGGAACAGCCAATTTGCCTAATATGCATGCCTTTAGACTGTAGGAGGAAACCGGATTACCCAGAGATAACCCACTCAAGCAGGGGACAACATGCAAATTCCACATAGAAATACCCTCGCTGAGGCCAGGACTCAAACCTAGAACCTTCTTGCTGTGAGGCGGACGTGCTAAACACTACATCACCGTGCCACCCTCATCTTATCATAAACGTGATGGTAAAGATTATAACCGTAAACCTGCAAGCTGACAATATTTTACTATACACTTAGCGCTTAAAACAACCCTGACCCCAACAACAAAATAGATAAATTTTTTAAAAAATGTGCGAGATGAAAATGCAGCCTGATGCAGATATCAGTTCTCTGGATGATTGCTGAGAGAGTGAGGATGTGTGTGAGCTGGCGAAAGAAATGGATGGATCATTAAACATCTAAATTAGTTGTTAAAGAAAGTGAAGGAAGCTGCAGGGTTGGTTCAGTATTTCTGCAAAGTACTTTAAGGAACGCGAGGACAGCTGGGATGGAGGAAGTCATATAGAAGTCGATAAATATGATGGGAAGGTTATGTCATGGGGGAGAAGATAATGGAAGGAGATGATTTTAAGGCCAGATCACTATTTATTACCTGCGGGAGGCTCAAAACTATCCAAACTGAGGCTAAGGACAAAGAGAGAAAGCAATCAGAAAATAATCCGAAAATAATCCGAAAATAATCCATTTCCCACTCCAGACCACGTTAAAACACAGAATAAACTCTTATGACTGGTTTACAAAGTGTTTGGACGAGTTTTCAAATAATCACAATATGATCACTTCCCTCACCATTATTCACATCTTCACAAACTCCTCGCCATCATCAGGTTCGAACCTGGGTTGTGCTGTGACACAGGTTGTTACCTGTGCCACTATCATGAAATCATATCAATTTGTCATTATAATGACAGTGTGATATCCTAGTGAGACGTTATAATATACACTCACTTTACATACAAAAGTTAAACTATTAATTAAAATGTCATTACCTCTATTAAGGTGTTTAAGTTTGCCTGTGGAGTTGGCTGAGATGGGCGCCAGCCTCCCCGCGACCCGAATTACGATTAAGCGGTTCAGAAAATGAATGAATGTACCATCGGATTCTTCAGAAGTTCACAAGTTCATATCTCATTTGTTAGTTTAATATCTGTATACTGTTATTATTGCCGTTAACTTGCCTTACATGAACTGGGGCATTCATGACCTATTTTTGCGATTTTGCAAGAGTGAAACAGTGGCCTTCTCAAACTGGCTAATGCAAACTATCAAACGGATATTATCAGGTTGTAACTTCAAACTTATAAGTAAAAAACACCAGGAAATATACATATGTTCATGTGCACTAGGACAGTTTAGAAGGCTTTCCTTTCATTTCTGTTTAAACAATGTTTTAATGAGAAATTAAATACTAACCCACACATTGTGTTTCATTAAGTTTATTCAAAACTAGGTCTTTTACCCCTTTAATGTTTACATGCCCTATAGAGTGAAAAAAAAAAACTGTTTAGTATATAGGTTATGGTGACCCACAACCTAAAAACTGCCAGCGTAGTACACAGAGAAGAGTCCCGGTACACATCTAAAAAGAAAAAAAAAGGAATACATGATTCTCATTAACATGCTAAAAAACAGTCCTGAAGCCTCAGAAAAGATTCTGTTGCAAACTGCGGTTAAAGTGAAATGCAAACCCTCCTGTTACACATGAATATATGCATATTTTCATTATCAGGTGGTTTTTACTTACATTTTTGAAGTGATCTGCTAAAATCTGTTTGATAGTTTGCATTAGCCAGTTTGAAAAGGCTGCTGTGTAACACGAAATCGTGAGAATATGCATGAATCCTTCAGTTTATATAAGGGAAGATATTGGGAATAATATCAGCGTACAGATATTAAACTAGTGAGCTTCTGAATAAAATAAAACTAGGCACAAATACAATTCACACACGATTCCGTTTGCATACATTAAAACAAGCGTGCGCTTGTAAATATAAAAGAAAACACCGCGCCATGTATACATATGCAGATTAGTTACATGTTGATGGTGGAGACGTGAGATGATCACGTGACTTTTTGTATTACAATGTCACCCCCTGTGTGTCTTTTTTAAACTAAGTATGAAGTGAAGTGCATGACTCAAACAGCAAAGTCAGTGTGATACAGTATGTGGAACTGCAAGATGCGTCCCTCATTAAGCCCAGATTAGGGAAGGACACTAAAAAGAAGACCGAAGTGAGAGTTTATGAGGCACGATATGTGTTTTACCTTGAAAAGGCTTCATCCAGATCATCGTTTACTTCCTGTAAAGAAAATGAATAAGAATTTAGTTGCAACCGTGTTGTCCTTTGTGCATAATGTCTGAGGTCAGGCGCAGTGTGATCAGCGTGCGTACAATGCATGAACGAGGTTCGTACCCGGATGGTGTCACTTTCAGTCTTCATGTACTTCTCAGGAGGGTTCTTCTGGTTCTCAGGGCTTTTCATGAGAACCTTGGGGCGATCTTCAAAGGCCAGGAAGTTCTCTTTTACTGCATCTTAAGAAAGTAGATTAAAGTAACAGAAGATGTTTTGCACGTGCATTCAAGTGCACTTTGTAATATTGAAGATGGAGAAATCCGGTGCTTATAAAATCTAAGGACAATAAGATGATAAAGTGTCTCCTGTGAACGTCCCTTCATTGGGTAGGAAAAATATAATCACTTAGATCAGATTAAGAAAACAATATTCAGCTGTCAAGAGAAATGCTCCTCTCACTCTCACTCACTCACTCACTCACTTTCCAAACTGTTTAACAGTATTAGGGTCGCAGGGATGTTGGAGTCTATCTCAGACGACACAGGACTGAATGCGAGGTACACCCTGAACAGCTTGCCAGACCATTGCAGGGCTAACACACATACACACAACCACAACACACGAAATTGTTCCAGTTCAGAAAACTCTGCTTAATACCTGCTTTATTATTCTATTTGGGCAGCTCGGGGGCCGGAGCCTTTCTCAGCCGACACTGGGCAAAGGCGGGGTACACCCTGAACTGCTTGCCAGACCATTGCAGGGCCAACACACATACACACAACCACAACACACGAAATTGTTCCAGTTCAGAAAACTCTGCTTAATACCTGCTTTATTATTCTATTTGGGCAGCGCAGGGGCCGGAGCCTTTCTCAGCCGACTCTGGGCAAAGGCGGGGTACACCTTGAACTGCTTGCCAAACCATTGCAGGGTCAACACACACACACACACACAACCATTCACACCCACACCTAGGGTCAATTTGGAACAGCCAGTTAGCCTAATGTGCAGGTCTTTTTGACTGTTGGAAGAAACTGGAGTACCCAGAGGAAACCCACACAAAGACGGAGAGAACATGCAAACTCCACACAAAGACGCCCAAGCCTGAGACCCGAACCCATTACCTTCTATCAGTGAGGTGGATGCTGCCGTGCTGCCCAAATTAAGAAGGGAGAAAAGGGCTCCTGAAAATGCAAACGCCGACTCGCTGTTTAATTCTCCAATTGTTTTCCTACAAGCTCCATAGCAACGGTATCAAACATGAAGTCGGAGAAACAAAACGCGAGTGGCCGTTTGCACTTTCAGGACAGGATTTCGCCAAATCAGGTCACAGTTACTGTTGATGTCTTAAAAGTTTTGCAATTAGTTTGACTCAGAAATAAAGCGTTGGCGTTTTCAACAAACAAAAGTTTCTCCGTCCAACAAACTTCTCTCTGTTGTAGCCTTAACAGGTTCTATCAGTAGTCTGACAAGAATTTTTACGCTGAGATGGTGGCAGAGCTTTTTATTTATTTATTTATTATAATACTGATGACAACAACCTGCATGACTACGAGGCTATCAAAAAATGTAAATATTACGTAAAGTCAGTAACAGTAATCAAAAGTTGAGAAAAACTCAAAGATCTGTTGCATCTTGCTGTCTTGATAGTTGAAGTTTTCGGAACATTTAAGTAGAAAAAAATACCTTGGAGGAAATTTAACTCGTCCCCAGGAAGAAAACTGAATGAATGAATGAATGAATGAATAAATAAATAAGGGTTTCCTTTGGTTACTGAGGTTAAGGTTAAACACTTATTATCCGCATTCATACACAATTATGTCAAAGGAAGCTCTTAACAAGTGTGTGTGTGTGTGTGTGTGTGTGTGTGTGTGTGTGTGTGAGTTTAGTACCACTTCCATTCAGGCTGAGCAGAGAGACAGATATATCAGGCTGAGTGTTATTTCTTGTCTCTAAAACTGAACCAGACTTTCTCTGCTCTTTCTCTGTAAAATAAGAGAAAATATACATTAAAAATGATAAATTTTACTTTTAATAAAATACAACAATAAAACTCAAGGTGAAAAATGGCTGAAAACAAATATCTTGCTCAAAGGTGCTCTCAGAACTAAAAACAAGCTGGGGTGCACAGTTGATCTACTTGTAATGAACCTTCTCTGTCAAGCTGCCAGGACTCGAAGGCCAGATTGAAAGCTTGAGCTACGGTGAGTGTAACAGCCTGAGCCTGGGAGGGGAAAAAAAAAAAAGAATGAGAGTTCCCCCAGGTGAGTGCGCTTTCACCATGTTAATTATATTACAAAATAGACTTAAGTATAATACTGAAACTGTTTATAAAACATCTACCAAAACAGAAACGACTACAAACTACTCTGTCTCACTCATTAACTGAGCCACCTAATCCTACTTGGCTTGCGAGGAGGCTGAGGCCTATCTCAGCCAACACCGGGCAAAGGCTGGGTACATCCTGAACAGCTCGCCAGACCACCACAGGGCAACACACACACACACACACACACACACACACACACATACAACCAGTCACCTATGGTCAATTTGGAACAGCCAGATAGCCTAATGTGCATGTCTTTGGACTGTAGGAGGAAACCAGAGTACCTGGAGGGAACCACGCAAGCACAAGAAGAACACAAAGAAATGCCCAAGCTTGGGAATCAAACCCAAGACTACTGTATCGCCTGATTAAAAATGATCAAAATATGAAAGGATGTATTTATTCCAGTGGATATCACTTTTTCATAGTATGACACCACCATCAGGTCAGTCATGTTTTACTGGGATATCACATACATTATATTTTCCAAACAGGTTAAAGGAACCTCTGACTTGCACGTGAAACTATTATTATTGCTGAGACATTATGCTTTTAGAGTAAATCGCTTTTCCAGCTTTGTTTTCTGTTCCTGTGTGATTCAAACTGAAGTGGAACCAAGCGGATGCTGTTCGTCTTTTTTTCCCAGAATCGTTCGTGCAATGAACTTCAAATCAATAAATAAACCGATGAATATCCCCACAAAAAAAAAAAAAAAAAAAAAAAAAAACTCCCACAAGGCCAATAAAGCTGCTACTATTCTTGTTAAAAGAGAGAGTGCTGCAACTTTCCCATCTTCACTCACTGCATTATGGTCTTGGCTCTCACTGAGCCGGAGAAGATGTATTGGTTTAATAAAAAATAAATAAATAAATAATTCCACGAAATTATAAAGAAAGACACTCACCACTTTTTTCTTGGCGCAGAGGAACGCGTGGCACTCCAGAGTCTCGTTTTGCTGATTCTGTGAGATATACGCGAACACTCTTTTGTTGTGCGTTTTGTCGGCTGTACAATACGATATTCTGGATGGAAACAAAGTGGTAAAGAGGTCACAGCGGAGCTTTTCAGTGTTACATAAACACTAAATAGATGTATTTTCCAGTGTATGTATGGACTTTAGTGTAGACTATGATATCACAATTCTTTATGCACTGTTCATGTGTGCAGCAACACCAGCTGTAGGACTTATCTGATGATGTGTTTTGGTGTTTGTCGACCTCATAATGATGATTTCTATATATGGCTTTTAAACAAATGTGTCTGAATTACTGCACAAATGTTTTCTTTGTACATAGAGAACCCCCCCAACACCAATTTTATTATGAACTAGAGGGGTACTCAGAGTGCAAGGTATATCCACCAGGAATAAATGGATTATGGTGACACATGCATTGGTTAAGCTGAATAATCTGCCCAAGACTGCGGGTTTTAATTGTAACATGGCATAGTTATAATGAAAGGTCTCCACCTAGTGGCCACCTTATGAACAATCATTCACACACTATTTGAACTTATTGACAATTGATTTTTCCCCCCCCTACATGATCCCATGCATGGATCACCTCCACATTTTATTGGTTTGTCACTTGTACCACGCCCTACTGTTCAAAAGAAATTAATCACAATAAGTGCATGACTTTTTGAGTTACACTGCACACAAGCAAACTAACAAACAAACCAATACTCCCTGAACACCTCACCAGACCATCGCAGGGCAACACGCACACAACCATTCACACTCACAACTTGGGTCAATTTGGAACAGCCAGTTAGCCTACTGTGCATGTCTTTGGACTGTAGGAGGAAACCGCGGAGAAAGGAGGAGAAAAAAACCCATGCAAGCACGGAGAGAACATGCAGACTCCACACAGAAACACCAAAGCCCGGGGAATCCAACTCAGGACCTTCTTGATGTGAAATGGACGTGCTTAACGACCACGCCAATGTGCTGCCCAACATTCTGTCAGAGTTAAATTAATGAAGAATCCTAAGCTCGGTTTTATATCTTTTATATTTTTAATATTATTGCCGACATTCACCTGTATATAGAGATGCGTTCTATGAGTTGATTGGATGTGCGGTCGTAAATGAGCACTTCCTGAGGAAACACCGTAAGTGCCACCTTAAGGAGCTTCTTGCCACTGGCTTTAGCCTAGGAATGAATGGATTTACATACAGAAAGGTTGTTACAATTTGAACAGGATATTTTCCTGTGAGTATCACTCTGCTAGCCTGCATCCTGAACATAAAATTCTACTTCCTTCTTCAAAATGGTTCCTGTTGTAACCATCTACAGTGGGCATGGCAAATAATATAACTCTATACTGAAAATATGAAAGCTTGTCAGATAAAGATGAAATAGATGAAGGGACGCCGTCCAAGAATGCACACAATCAGTGTGCGCTAGCTAGGCAGCTTTCCGGCGCATTTTAACTTGAATGCAGCTTCATCGGGATCTATTTCTGTGAACAAAGCAAAGATAAACAAAATATTTGGCCATATTGCACAACTGATTGTAGACAATTCTCGCTCATCAAATATATGTCCCTATCGTACAATCACCACGAACCAGGGAGGGAGGGCAAAGGCAAGAGTAGGCTTCCTCAAAGGTACATGAAGAACATGCATATTCGGGAATGGTAACACACTTGGAGGAAAGTGCTACCCATCACCTTGATTTGTATGCATGAGCTCACAGGCACCCAGAATTGGCTAGAGATCGTTTTCAGAGTCTATGCCATCCCTCCCTCCCTGAGAGCTCGGCTAATCAGATATCATGGTCTCCAGGGCAGGGATGTGCAGCAACCGAGGGTTGAACTCGCAAACTCCTGGCTGACAGCTACACATCTTGCTGCAACTATTTGCAGCCCCGTTGTAGCTTCTCTATGTCAAATCATGAACATGGTTCTACTTAAAGTTGTTCCTTCTCTGGTGTTTTGATGATGGAGAACGGTTTCAGCGATCCTTTAAGATTACTCGTCAAGACTTGTCCCAATAAAACCGTGGCCAAATTCTATATCAGGTGGAGTCAGAACTTGTTCTCCATATCTGAGTATACAGTAAAGATCCTCTAATGGCAGACCTGCAATGAAAGGAAATGATCAGGTTAGCGAAAACAGGTAGTGTGGCTACGAAGACGCACACCGTTGCAACGATCCTTTTGATGGCTGCAGATGACACGTCTTCACCTTTGGGCTGGTCAACAAGAGTCATTCCCATGTGCCTGAGGTTAAAGGTCACGCCGTCCACAAGGGTCTCCTTCGTGTCAGTCCAGTTTTCTGGAAGTTCTGGGAAAAAGGAATGAGGTTAATGTTTAGGAACCAGAGTTTAAGGTCAAACTGAACAACAATTTTCAAATGCACAGAGTTCACAAAAACAAGATCACTTGGAAGTGAACACAAAGAGGTAATGCAAAAATTCAGAATTTGTCTTTCGCTCCATGAAAATTTATTTAACCTGGGTTTACACTCGGGCCACAATGTCCATGATCTCCACGAATCACGATGAGCATGGGGGGGGGGGGGGCGTCATGGAG
>JAQMYF010000022.1:40203267-40220652 GCA_030014195.1 Neosilurus mollespiculum | reverse complement strand
CCCCCCCCCCCCCCCCCCCCCCCCCCCCCCCCCCCCCCCCCCCCCCCCCGCCCCCCCCCCCCCCCCCCCCCCCCCCCGGCAGGGAGTCAAATCGTGATGATATTCAGGGAACTTGGTGAAATTGTGACAAAATCTTTGACTGTCAACGATTATTATGATTTGATGCCAATCATGATATAGAATGTGGGAATCGTAGTAGAGCTTAACACTGCGTAACAGGCCTTGATGCACCATCATCATAGGGGATCTTGATGAACTTGGAAACACGAATCCTTCAAGTTTCATCTACTGGATGCCCCCTGCCTCCTTTTTATACCCTACTCATGCTCCATGTATGGTCATAAATCGTGGAACTCCACATCTTTTTGAATCGTGGACACGAGACAGGACATGAAACAACCATCCAAGCCATGTTCCATGACTATGCCTGTCCACTCGGGAGCTCCACGAACACAAATCTGAGGTTTAACATACAACATGAGAAAAGCAAAAATCTTCAAAGTTCTGATCTCGCGAGTCACTGAGTTTATGATACGTGGAACAAACGTACGGATCAGAACATTTCTGCTACACAAGACTCTAGGCATAATATATAATCAGACTACAGGACACAAGGTTTTAAAAAAGACTTTAACATCTCTACTTCCTGTACCTTGTATGCTATGGTAAAATATGCCACACGTTATTTTCTGAACAATTTGAGTACTTTTGTAAGAATCCGTCGATTTTCCCATGACATACAAAACAGCTCCATCATGGTGCAGCAAGTTGAATAAAAACGAGTTTTAATCCTGACGATGGCTGGGAGTCAAGGAGCTAAACAGACCGTTCTCTTTGAGTGGGAGGGACATCACAATTGCTCTAACCTGTCAATCATGAGCTCATGAATGAGGAAGATGGTAGATAGTGTGTATTAGAGTTTCTTAGACTGCCCTGTCATGCAGCAGGAGAAGCAGGTTAAAAAGATGCATGAGGCTAGCCTTACGTGTCGTACAGGAAGCACATGCTAGCCTTCAGCCTGTCCTGTTGACAATTGTTATATGATCAGCATGTTGCCTTAAACTGCAGCAGAAATGGGAAGAAAATAATGATGTACTAACAGCCTGTTTTTCCAATGAGCAAAATGTTGGCAGGTTCTGCACGGCTGCTGTGATGAATACAAATGTGCAGGTTTTCTCCCTCAAACTCCAAATACAGGGAGATATTTATGCAAATGGATTCATTTTGCACCTACAACTATGCCTGGAAGTCACTTGCCAGGAATAGGGATTGTACGCTCAACCTAGTACAGCAGAAAAGTCATTATGAGTGAACATTAGCATCATTTAGGGGGAAAAAATAAATTTTTTTAGTTTATTTCTTAAACATGAGCAGAAGATTTCTTAAAAACACTGATATTTGCTGCCCCAAAAAAGTCACACCCTTTAATAACATTTTGTTTGACCACTTTTAGCCGTGATTACAGCATGTAATCCCTGTAGCATTGTTTCGACAAACTTAAAGGGGAATTAAACCCAAGCTTATTAAATGCTTGCATGGAGGGTTTATGTCCAAACCTATCAAAACATATGCCTTATAAAAACATCTTAATGGAAAGAAAAAAGAAAACGAGCAATAAATCCTCACACGGGGGGTTGGGGTGCCATGGTACTGCAAAAAGTGGAACGTTCCAGAAGTGGAGGAAGCTGTAAACAAGAAAGTGTTTGCATTAGGATGCACTTAGGAGTTATATACCATTTGTTCATGTATACAAGGAGACGCTTGGTTGATGTATGTACATGAATGTGCAGGGCAACACCGTACTGCAATAAGTCGCATAGAATTTACGTGTATCCGACAGTAAATACAGAAGTAATTTGCATATGAATAGCGGCGTGTCACACCGTTGATTCCTATAAACGAGCCAATGTTTGCCTGATGTATGTAAACGTCCACTCATATTATGTGCTGATGTGCCTAGTTTAATTTTTTTCAGAAGTTCATTAGTTGTATATGATTTGCTAGTTTAATATCTGTATAGTGTTATTATTACCATTATCTTGCCTTACGACACGTCCATGTACTATTCTAACGTTTTCACGCACTTGCGAGAGTTATATGGACTCGAATTGCCTTTTGAAACTTCACAAATGTAAGTAAAAACTACCTGATGATGAAAATATACATATTTTAGTGTAACAGGAGAGTTTGCAAGGCTTTCCTTTCATTTCACTGTAAGTTTTACTCAAAAGAGGAAAAACAGACATTGAACGCTATCGAGAATTGAGTAGTTTAACTGATCTTTAAAAAATATATGTCAGTGGATTTCAGTCTGAGGAAAATATTGACTAAGCTGAGTTTCTGTCGATATGGAGGGGGGAAAAAAACCATTCAGGCTGAACTGGTGGTGCTGTAATGAAACTTATTTTATTGGTTTAATGAAATGTAAAGCAGACTGTGCTGTAAAAGCTTCCAGTCTACATTTCTGAAACAAAGACACCCAGTGCGCATTACTGATGATTATCCTTAGGCACTCTACAGGAGATCAATAACACAGCCGAAGTGATGGACAATTTCTAGGAATGCTTAGAGGAGACACCTGGAAGGCCTTTTATTTTGTCTGGATGATGCTTACTGAGACAAAAGCAGGAGTGTTCGGGCCAAGACTTCTGTCTAGAAAGAATTCAGAGTCAGTGGAACCAAAAGATTATCAGGACATCAGAATAAATACACATATATTTTTCATGGCAAGTAACAGCGCCGCCCTTCCACCCTCTTGAAATAAACACGAAATTGTTCTAGTTTAGAAAACTCCGCTTAATACCTGCTTAATAATCCTTTTTGGGTAGCGGGGAGGCCGGAGCCTTTCTCAGCCAACACTGGGCAAAGGCGCCGTACACCCTGAACTGCTTGCCAGACCATCGCAGCGTCAACACACACAACCATTTACACCCACACCTAGGGTCAATTTGGAACAGCCAGTTAGCCTAATGTGCAGGTCTTAAGACTGTAGGAGGAAACCTGAGTACCTGGAGGAAACCAACACAAGCACAGGGAGACCATGCGAACTGAACACAGAAACACCCTTGCTGGGCACAAGGCTCAAACCCAGAATCTTGTTGCTGTGAGGCGGACGTGCTAACCACTACACCACCTTATTTTCATACATATTTTTTTAAAAGAGTCTCCAAAATGGACAATGCCATCACAGTCACCAGGTACACCGTATTAAAGCGGTGAAAAGTCAATCTTGGCAACACAGTTATTTAACTTTGCGTGTCGCTGGAGGACATCTTCGGACCCCAATTTCCACCTGCCGTGGGCTTTCCTGCTTCGGTACCCTCCACTTCCATGTTTCTTTCCCTTCCCTTTAGGCCCAGTTGTCGTCATCCTTCAGTTCATATGACATTTAGGAAATTGTAGCACAGATGCTGGCTGCTAACACAGGAGGTGGAAATAACAGTAGTGGAATATTGTCGCCTTCTTGACGAGCACATTTGGCTGAGCTTCTTTGGAAACTGTCCTCTTTTAGCAGCTGTTTAAACATTGAGAAATGACATGGATGCCGTTTAATAAGCTTGCAGAGGCCTGAACATTGACAGCTCAGTGAATAAGCTGTTAGAATTCTCAGGATCTAAGAAAATTTGCATAACAGCTTCAATTAAACCTTTTACATTTCCTTTCTTCTGATGCATTTTCCTATTTAGTACCCCACCTTATATGAGCAAGACATGGAGACACATGAGATGGCTTTAAATCGTAGTGCCATAAACGCCCATAAAAAGGCAGCTCGAGTCACTCTTCAGTACAAAACAGACATTTTGTTGGAAGTGGTGCAATTTCTTATTGGAAGTGTGTGACCTTGAAGCTTCAGAAGGTCACTGAGGCCCCGACTACTTTAATGAGAAATGCTTTCTGTAAAATGGGAGATTTTTTTATTACAAATTGAATATCCACAAAAACCAAGACGCATGAACAGGCATTGTATTTCAGATTACAGAATTATTACAGGGTTTGACCTCAGGTGCCAGTGAGAGTTTCATTGTAAGCCTGGAGTTTTTCCCGTTGCCATGAGAAATCCAAAGTCACTGGTACACTGGACGCTTGTTATTTCTGTAATCAGGCCTCTTTCTCTCTGCTTTTATTCGTTGCTTCTAAGCTCAGGAAAGTGTACATGCAATAGAAGAAGGATATCGAAAACAAACCAAATGTAAAAAATGCCCCCCAGATGGAGTAGGATACGCCCGTTTGATACACACTACTATTGACCTTGACCTTCGACCTTTTAACCTTATTTTAAATAGGGTTCTGTACTATGACCTGGAGAACAACTGTATTGACTTTCATTCAAATCTGAGCACTTGGGTTCAAGTTATTGGCCGGAAACCTTGAGGTGTCCACGCCCGTCAGCCAACCGCCCAACCACCCGTACAGTGTAATAACATCAAATGGGCGTCGAAAAATGAGACGTCTCTTGCTTCATGACGCATCAATTTAAATAACTGGAGCAAATGTGGGTAATACAGTGGCTAGCAGGTCCACCTCGCAGCAAGAAGGTCCGGGGTTCGAGTCCTGGGCTTGCCGAGGGTGTTTCTGTGTGGAGTTTGCATGTTCTTCCGGTGTGTGGGTTTCCTCTGGGTACTCCAGTTTCCACCCACAGTCCAAAGACATGCACATTAGGCTAACTGGCTGCCCCTAGATGTGAGTGTGAATGGTTGTCTCTATTGGCCCTGTGATGGACTGGAGAGCTGTTCATGTGGACCCACCTTCGCCCAGAGTCGGCTGAGATGTGCGCTAGTAGGATGAACGAATAAATTAATGACAATGGGATGTAATTTAACACCTGCGATAGGATGTTGGCGTGTTTGATGTCTGTGTGATCATTTTGAACTTGGAGTGTAAATGTGAAGTCAACGTGTCAGCGACTGCAAAGTAAACAGCTCTGAAAGAGCCCGTTACCAAGTAATATGATTATTTTACCTCCTGCTGTGTGCTTGAATTTAAGGAATTTTAAGCCTAAGCAGCGCTTATGGAGTCAAGACCCCCCTGAATTTTCCATTAATAAAAAAACCGTCACAGTAGGGGGATGGAGATTACAAGCTGAAATAAGTCATTGTTATTTATTTATTTATTTATTTATTTATTCATTCATTCATTCATTAATAAATAAATAAACAAACAAACAAACAAACAAACCATGGTGTGCTTTTTAGTTATTATATTGTGGAAAAGTCTTTAAAAAAAGGATTACGATAAAACAGGAAAAGCTATAAAGCTGCTGAGGTTACATGGTGAAGAAAAAGGGGAAAAAAAGGACAAAGAAAAAGAGGAAGAAGGAAAAAAGATGAAGAAGAAGAAGAGGGCAAAGAAAATAACGAGAAGACGAGGAGAAAGACAATGAGGAGATGAGGAGACAGAAAAAATAAGAGGAAGGGGAAACAAAAAGAAAGAAGAAGAGAAAAGAATAAGAGGAGGGGAAAAGGAAGAAGGAGGAGAGGAAGAAGATGAAACAGAGGGAGAAGGAGAAGAAGAAAGAAGAAGAAGAAAAGGAAGGAAGAGAAGAAGAGGAAGGGTGAGAAGTAGTAGAAGAACGAGAAGAAGAGAAAGAAAAAGATGATGAGGAGGAGGAAGACGGAAGAGAAGAAGAGGAAGAAGAAAAGGAAGGAAGAGAGGAAGAAGAAGGATGAGAAGTAGTAGCAGTAGAAGAATGAGAAGAAGAGAAACAAAAAGAAGATGAGGAGGAGGAAGACAGAAGAGAAGAGGAAGAAGGAAGGAAGAGAACAAAAGGAAGGATGAGAAGTAGCAGTAAAAGAAGAAGAAGAAAAGAAAGAAAAAGAAGATGAAGGGGGAAGACGGAAGTGAAGAAGAGGAAGAAGAAAAGGAAGGAAGAGAAGAAGAAAAGGAAGGAAGATAAGAAGAGGAAGGGTGAGAAGTAGTAGAAGAAAGAGAAGAGAAAGGAAAAGAAGAAGAGGAGAAGGAAGACAGAAGAGGAGGAAGAAGAAGAAAAGGAAGGAAGAGAAGAGGAAGGATGAGAAGTAGTAGAAGAATGAGAAGAAAAAGAAGATGAGGAGGAAGACGGAAGAAAGAGAAGAGGAAGAAGAAGTGATGATAAATAAAGAATCTCGATTGCAGAAAGCATCTACGTTGTTAAATTGTTGAAAATTTCTTGGAGAACAATTCAGCACCTTTTTAATCACATGACTCACGAACGCAGTAACAGAGGATTGTCATCCAATGCTCCACACCTGGAGAGGAGGAAACCTGAAAGGAGTAAACTGGTGTTTAGTAGAATAAAGTCCTCACTCACTCTTATGTTTAGCGTTGTGCCACGGTTGCCTGGAGTCACTCGGTCTCCGGATGGCCCTTTTGGCTGATTTCAGAACCTCCATACTGAACTCTGGGTGATAAACTTACATCCAGAATCCGCAAACCAACCCAAATACTCCCCGTTTTATCTGCTCGGTGCACTTTTCTCCTCCCTGTCACTCTACAGCACTCATTTCCTTCAGCATCAGTTTTCGAGTGGGCGGAGTTATACATGCCAATCATTAAAAAACACGCCCCCACCACCAATCAAAAGTGTGGACACTCTTTCTAATGGGAGGTAACTTGTGGAAAGGTTTTTTGTTTTATGACCCATTTTAGATTTTCCAACATGAGTTTTCCAGCACAAAGATAAATGTAATAGAAAAATGTTTGTATATGATAATAATAATAATAATAATAATAATAATAATAATATAGGAGCAAGCAGTGATTCCCGGGGTCCAAGCAAAGAGTCACAGATGGTGAAGTGAAGTGAAAGAGGAAGAAGATGAAGAATATGAAGGATTATGAAGGATTTTTTTTTGTTTTGCTTTGACTTACCTTATATGGCTTTTTGCCATATAAGGTAAAACATGATAATCATCATCACAGCAATTTCAAGAGGGATTTCCAGCCTGATGCTTGAACCCATAGCTGGTTCTGCAGGATGCTCAGTAAATCCTACAGCTCATTTCCTGATCAAGCACCAAACATTATAGCAGCATCATTCCAAGAATTCTCTATTAGAGAAAATTAACCAACACTTTCTGACCAATCAGAGTGGAGAACGTAAAAGCCGGCCGGGATGAAGCCAGTCCTATGAGGCTCGAGCTTTGAAATCAGTGCGAACAACTGTGTAGAGAAGGTCCACACCTTCGAACATCACGGCAGTTATCAAGATGGACAGTAAGCTGCTGGAGGCCTTCTACACATCCTGCACGGAGAGCTTACTGACATCTCTGCGTGGTACGCCGGCTGCAGTGAGGCGGACAGGAAGAGGCTGCGGAGAGTGATTTAAGACAGCGTAGGAAATAATCAGACATCCTTCTCCCACCCTGGACAAAGTTTACACCTCACGCTGCCTCATCAGAGCAAGGGATTTTGTAAAGGAGAGTTTTCACCCGGGCCGCTACAGGAGCATCAAGTCCAGGATAACCAGACTCAAGAACACGTTTACTCCTTTACCATGACTGTTTATGTTAATATCTATTTTATCCACATTTGCACTTTTACATTTACGGCATGAGGCAGACACCCTTATTCAAAGTGACTTACAATTCTTTTATCTCAGTTACATACCTGAGCAGGTGAGGGTTAAGGGCCTTGCTCAAGGGCCCGACAGTGGCAGCTTGGTGTTACTTTGGATTCAACCACCAACCTTCTGATAAGTAACCCAGAACCTTAACCATTGAGCCACCACCGCCCCTAACTTTTGGCTACTGCTCCCCCCCCCCCCCCCCCCTTTCTCTCTCTCTATGTTGTACCATTCTATTGATTTTTGTGTGAGATCTCATGCAGTGTGCACTCTAAGGTTTCCTTTCCAATTTCTAATTCTGTTGTACAATGACAATAAATCGGATTTTGAATAATCGATATAAGGAATAGAAATGTGTGCTGCATTTTTAAATTGTAATGTATATCTTTGTTTTTTTCAAATGCTCTACAATTTTAAAGCTGAAAATGTGCTTGTATTATCTGAAGCCTGTGATAAACTTATACGTCACCCAAAATGCGCCCTCTTGTAGCTACTAGAGGAACTTCTACAGCATTTTACTGCAAGTCTAATAACATTATATGTGAAGTTTATATTGGTGGTGCATTTCTGCAGCGTGCAGAGCAACACGCTCAAACAGTTCACAGCAACACAAATGGTTTATGATTCATTTTAGAGGTTTTTGTTCTTGCACTGATGTCATTACCCTACCAAAGGAAGAGAAAGCAAAAGTGTTTCAAGTGCTTGAGTCTTTACTCTCCACGAGGTTACCCCATGGGAATAAAAAGTACAATTCAATTACAATCCACAGAAACACTTTTCTGAATTGTGGGTGGGGGAGTGGGGTAACACAATTAAGTAATAAAAAAAAAAAAAAGGTACAGTTCAAATAAATTTAGATTTATACTGTCCTATCTGGATGAAAACGGCTGATACGTCCTTATAATCCCAAGATTTTCATTTATAAATGAGAATCCATTTCACAAAATTATATTAAACCCAAACAAGGCTGTAGCTCGAGGCAAATTTCAGAGCCGTCACATAAGAAATCAAGGCTGATAAGAGAATGCTCATACTGTGCATATTCGTTACAGTAATCTCTATACGGAGAACTTGGCACTTATGATGAAAATGAAGACATTCTGCACAAAGGTTACACCATAGAAATGATGTAAAAATGACAAGTCGGTACCTCTTTGTGGATGAATGGGAAATGTGGGCTAACAAGAGGTCGCTTGTTTTCAATGATAATTCAGTGACATCACACTGAGCGAGAGAGAACCAGCCTGGCTCGTGAATGCAATCACTTTGTACTGAAAAGATTCAAGGCACTGCATTAAAACAATGACTGGGAATCGATTAGCCAGCCGCAGACCGTATGGTACTGTGTACGGATTCGGCTCGAGATTAGTTTTGGTCCGGGTTACGAGGAGGAATTGCTTTGATGGCAAACAAAAAATGGGATACGCATTCGCGAAAGGTTTCTGCAGCATATAATTAACAGATACATCAAGACCAATCTCGTCGGCGACACGGGCAAACGGAAGCACTGTGGATGCTCCGGGAACGGAAAGAATATTTCAATTATCCAGAGGGAAAATAACCCCAAAACAACCCGTTACAGCTCCTCGGTTCTGAGAAAAATGGTAATAAATGAGATACAATTCAACAGAAACATGTTTCAGACACAGTACCTGGATACCTGCAATGCATCATGAATACTCTGCTTTTACTGCAAAAATAAACAAATGTGAAGAAATAATTATTTATGGAACTCAATATGTAACCCAAAACTGGATGTGTGCTGTGCTGGCATATCTAGATCACACAGAAATGCAGGCAGACAGACGTCTGTGCATGAAAAGTACGCCACAGCACATTAACCGACCCAAACCAAGTTCTCTTAATCTAGAACCTTTTGTTTTTCTCCTGTAGTTTAAATCAACACGTTACAGGTTACGGAAAGGACATGAGGATTAAAAGGAAAACACTCTTAAGAGGTAATGCATACTGATCCTGATCAATTCAGAAAAGAAAAGAAAAAAAACCCAGATTGTTATTTTTTCAGCGGCTGGTAGATGGAGGCATTGGGGTCCAGGCTGGACGGACTGGTGTCCATGAACGTTGACGAGTAGTGAGGTGAGATCGGAGGCATGCTGTTGGAGTCGGACGAATACGTGATGCTAGGCATGACGGCCATGACCTCGGCTATCTTCTGCTTCAGCTCCTTGATCTCGTGCTCCTTCTGCATGCTCTGACCTGTACACGGATCCGGTTATATACAAGCATGAGCGTGGGTGTTAATGATGCTCAGTTATGAAAGTGAACACCGAATAAACATATAAATACCTTGTGCAATCTCGAGCTGCCTTTTGGCGTCTCCTAGTGCGGAGAAGAGATCCAGCTTGATCCGGGTCTCAGCACTCAGGCTGTTCTCCAGGTGCTGCGTTTTATCCTGCATAGCTGACAGCGCGGACATCAGGACCTCGGTGTCCTTCTCGTTCTCTTTGCACTTGCGCAATTCCTGACAAGACAAAACAGGAAGTAGAAATATAAGTGCTGTCTTATTATACTGCAAACGGTATTTTTATATTCACCTCTTCCACCTATTCTCTATTATTTACTCCACTAATCCTTCCTGAAGTAGCCTAATAACCACAGAGTACTGGACATGCTGGGAATGATCACTATCATTTTTAGCAAAACTAGAAGGGCACACAGAGAATGCAAACATCCACCAAGCTAAATAAGTAAGTAAGTAAGTAAGTAAGTAAATAAAAAAATAATAAAACCAAAATACACAGCACCCCCTGCTGGACCTGCTGTAATACCACACTTTCCAAGTATTTCTCAATGTTAAAGGTCCAGTCTTATATAGGATATGAGTTATGCTTAAATATGTTAAATCTTACCTGCTAGGCATGTTGAAATCATTAGAAAAAGAAAGTATGTAGATAACAAAGAAATAAATCCAGTTTTTTTGAGCGAGCAGCATTAGCTCTCCAAAACGCAGCAAATGTGGTGATGTGATCTGCTACGTCAGAAACTGGTCTCACATGTTTGTTAACAGCGTGTAAGCATGCAGCCTCGGTGTCCTCGTCAGTTTCTAGTCAATTTAACGACCATTGGAGTGACATCAGTGAACCTGACATTGATGGACATGATTTAGGGAATGTTTTATTCACATATGAACCCATGGGGGAAGGTTTGGGGTCATGTTTCAGCGAAGAGGATGGACACGACAGGGAAGAGCGACTCAGAAACACTGCATGGTGAGTATCGTCTGTGATCAGATTTCAACCCCATATTGTGTAACGTAATTATACACAAACCAACATGTATAAATATATCACATAGCACCACTGTGTATAAATAAACAGCGTATTTTAATCTACTCAAGCATCTATAAAAGTAGCTATGATGTATATATTATATATATGAAACTTTTTATTATTATTATTTTAGATGCATGTATAAATGCAGGGTGCAGCTCATTACAATCTGTTAAAGTCATTTAATCATCCATGAAATATTAACTAACCTTAAGATTTCTTATTAATGTAAAAGACGCTTCTGGAACATGTGAGTCGTTTCCTCAAACGGGGCGGAATCGACTCTGAAGCCTTTATATATACACTGTATGTATATCTGAATCAGTGAATCGAGTGTTCTCGGAGTGGGTTCCCAGCCCGCCCGAACACTGTGGTTATTCAGGGATCCAGTCCTCTCGCGGGGACCTTATGGAGCTTAATCCATCCTCGGTGGACTTGCTACAAAATTCCATTGAGCACATGTCTCTGGTTTTCGGTTTTTTCTGTGCGTGAGGACCGATACTGGACATGATACTGGACATGTTTTCACTTCCACACTTTTGCCGAGTCAAGTATGTGACGTTTCACGTACCATGTGACCTGACTTGATGTAGTTTAGCCTGTTTGGAAGCTGTGGGCTTAAAACACAAAATTGAACTCAAATATCACAAAACACACATCTGGGATAAATGTTAGAACTGAAAGGTTTGATTTATTTAGTCACCAACAAAAACATGACAAAATACTTTATGTAAGACTCGACCTTTAAGAAACACGAGTAAAGAGAACGCAGCGTTACAGTGGTTTTACTTTAACTCCCATGTTTGTGCATGGCAATTAATGCTGCTAGAATGTGAAATATTTCAATACTTCCGGGGCCGTGGGTCTTTAGTAACTTTCCTCTTACACAAGCGAGGTGGACTGCTGCAGCTGCCATGATTTTTTAAACAGTAGGCGACCGATAACCCGTGGCTCCAGCTGTTGGACGGAAACTGATCAAACAACATACAAAAGCAACTGACGTCTTTCAAATAGCACTTATGTACTAATATTGTGTATAGGGGTAAAGTATGATATGGAGAATTATTCAAATTCTATAATTTCTTTATTCATTTTAAATACTTTCAGTATAAATAGTCAGGTTTCTGTGTTGCACATAACAACTGTGCAAGAATCCTTCAGCTTATCCCATGGCCAAAGTGCAATAATTCATTTATCTGATGGCAATTATGCAATACCAAAAATTATCTGATGGCTTTCCACCAATCAGAAATGTGAAAATCTCTTGAATAATGTTCATTTAAAATATTTTCTTGTTTCTGATTTTCGAAAGGCACCATATAATACTTAGACTTCTTCCACAAGCCGACTTCTTCATCGCTGACATGGGGTTAATTTGAACGAGCTGAAATTTTTTTGGAATGAATTATAGCGATATAAAACACACACACACAAAACACAATCTAGATAATTCTCCACATGACACTTTGCCTCATTCAATAAATGCTTACTATCCACCGAGCAAACTCGGGATAATGCTCGAATCAAAACAACAAAGACTGACGATTTGTCATGTCATGGTTCTGATTCTGAAATTCAGAAAATAGGAAGAAAGCTAATCGATACGGCCTTCAACTGTTTCAGGGTAAAAAGAGGGACGGCAGGGTGGAACTGCAGAGAGCCAAGATGCCACCCCTACATCCTACACTCGTGAACAAGAACGATTCACACACTGGGCTTCACTGTTACACGAGGCGCTGCCCAGTACAAGAATGGATACTCAGCTGTGCAGGTCCAAAGCCATGACATCAGAACACTTATTAATGGCTGAATAAATATTCAGCATGTGTTTTTTGTGTAGTAATCAACCAGACGTTAATACTATCGAGAATCGTACCATGTTTGGCTATGAACCCTAGAAACATTTCAACTCTACTTATGTTACACCTACACAACCAACACGCACATATTACTAAAGTGTTACAGCCCTGTCTCACCCTTGTCCGTCCAGGAGGTGATGTTTTACCCTCTGTTTGCTCGTTAATGGGATTAAGCAAAAAATTATGTCTGGATTCTCATTTGAATTTATACCACAGGCAGGGCTTTGGACAAGGAAAACTATATTATGCTTTGAAGACGATCCAGACTGAAGGATTATTTAACACTGTGGGCTGGGGGGTTC
Source organism: Neosilurus mollespiculum (assembly GCA_030014195.1). Lineage (NCBI taxonomy): Eukaryota > Metazoa > Chordata > Actinopteri > Siluriformes > Plotosidae > Neosilurus > Neosilurus mollespiculum. Next base: position 40,207,661 of record JAQMYF010000022.1, on the reverse strand, counting down.
ATATGGGGGATTGATGGGCTTGGCAGAGGTTTGCGCTCTACGAGTGCTCGTTATAAATCTGGAATTTAAAACTCTAGTATGGACAAGACCTGAGATTGCTTTAAATTAATGATGTTCATTCAGGGTCATTTGTCCACAAGGTTTAGGACGCCCTGTATTAGAGTCATGTGACCTACTAACAATCAAGTGCAGCTTTGAGCACAAGCCTGAAACAAGCTCGTATGATGATACGTCCAGTAATACCGAGCACACACTGGATTTTTAAAGTGACTCACTGTATACTTTGTCAGGAAGGACACCCGACCGTAATGCTTACTTCAGTACATTCAGGACGACGGTGTGACGTCTGATTAGATTAGAGGATAAGAGGATCTTTATATTGTTCATACAAGGACAAAACGAAACCAGTAATCGGCAAAGTAAATGATCCAAATCAAGCCTTACATTTACAACATAGTACTGTACAGGTGGCCCGGTGGTAGGGTTCTGGATTACTGATCCCAAGGTCGGGGGATCAAGTCCCACTATCAACAGGATGTCACTGCTGTCCCCCCCAGTGCAGCTAACTGGGTTATCAAAGCCAGCCATGTCTCTCACTGTCTGTGGGGAGAGGCATGTAAAAGAACCATTGATAGCATATAGTAGCAGGCCACGTCAGCGTGTTTCTGCCCTGCGATGGCCTGGCGAGCTGTCCAGGGTGCGAGCTGTCCAGGGTGTACCCTGCCCTCGCCCAGAGCCAGCCTCCCCGCGACCCTAATTAGGATTAAGAAGTTCAGAAAATTATTGAATGAATGAAGGGATAAACTTTAGTGTGTTACAAGCTATTTGAAACGGACACGTTTCAGTTCCTTCCGGGATCATTAGTCCATACCTGATTTCAAAGTGTGTGTGAGTGTTACGACTCAAGACATACTCAGACCAAGACATGTTGGCTTTCTGTTCCAGCCTGGTAGTGACGTGAACTCGTTGGATTGGCTGGGCTGTGTCACTGACCATGTGCATCATCTCACATTATCGGCCAGCGCTGAGCTGCACAATGAGCTGCACAAGCGCAGAAATCGCGGAAAACATTTCTTTTTGTTCCTAAACCAACTGACGACAGGAAAGCCAAGTCAACAAAACACTAGCAGCATAAGCCACTTTGGATTTACCGTCACGCTCATCTCTGGCAGCATTCTCATCATCAGAGACACCAGAATGTGACGTCTTACTGTCTCCGCAAGAGACGTCCACCCCGCCCATCGCACTGAGGTCACTTCAAGAGAAAAACGACTGCTAAGCGGCGAACTCCAGCAGTTCAGCCCCTGCTAGTAATCCACGGAATAAAATCACCCAGTTTTGTGCTTTTCATGCTGATTTATGTTAAAATAAGCATCTGTGTCACCTAAAAGTTTAACATATGCACAAATTACGCTGTAAGGATGACCAGTACCAGTACTCTTTAACCCTTTCACCAGCATATACAGCTTTCCAAAATACATATAATATTGTATGGCTTATGAATTTTCTCTAAATATCACTGTGCAATGTTAAAAAGTACAAAGGTGTTCAACGTATACCATGAAATTAAAAAAACAAACAAAAAGCATAAAACCTTCACCTGAATTTTTTTCTCTAGTTACCAACTGTTATAATATTTAAAAATATATATTTTACCAAAGAGAAAACACAGCCATATTCCTGACATGTGCGAAATATTTACAGTTAATTAAGCTTAAAAATGTAAAAGAAAATTTAACGTGTAAACGTGTGAATTCTCTTTGGGTTGGTTTCGGCTGAAAATACCTACATTAAGCTCGAAATTAACGGTCTCTTCAAAAACCTTCGATTATCATATTGGCGGATGTGAAAAATTCTAATTTGGCACAAGTCCAAAGTTTTTCACCAAAACCGCAAATACGTATAATTTACCTTGAATTCGACCGACTATTTCCAAAAATATGCGAATTCCAGTTTGATTTATTCAATTCCCTTCTAAATAAAATTTGCTTGTACGTTCAGACAAGATTGGACAGCTTTTAGTGGAGTCTAGCAAGAATTTATTTTTTTTAAATGAAAAAAAAAAAAAAAAAACCTTTTACATTTGAAAATATATACCGTCCCAAATTGTGGACAATTTTCTCTCTCTCTCTCTCTCTCTCTCTCTCTCTCTCTCTCTCACACACACAATTATTAGAGTGGGTGGGACGGTGGTGTAGTGGTTAGCACATCCGACCCACAGCCATGTCCTGTCTTTGAGTTCTGGGCTCGGCGAGGGCGTTTCTGTGTGGAGTCTGTACGTTCTCCCCGTGCTTACATGGGTTTCCTCCAGGTACTCCGGTTTCCTCCCACCGTCCAAACACGTGAATATCAGGCTAACTGGCTGTTTCAAACCGCCCCTGGGCGTTAGTGTGAATGGTTGTGTGTATTGCCTCTGCGATGGTCTGGGTAGCTATTCACGGTCTACCCCACCTTCACCCGACGTCGGCCGAGCTGGGCTCCAGCTCCAGATGAGGTGGTTTGGTAAACGAGTGACTGAGTAATTTATACATCTCTGTAAATACTAATAATTCAGAAGAACATGAAGTAACTCCTACTCATCCTCCTCTAATACCTGTGTATATTTCTACTGTAACACTCCACTGAAGCTCTCAGGGAATCATTTACTAATCCCTTTACTTCTGAATATTTCACCAGAGTCTTCTGGAATAAACTTCCCTAAACAACAACAACAACAACAACAACAACAACAACAACACCACCACCACCAGAAAAGTATCAGTGCTAACTGTTTATGAAAGTGTTCAGCTCATGACAGGAGGCTACTAGCCTGGAACAAGAGTGTTAGCTACCTGGCTAACTAGTTTAGGTGAACAAACCCAGTGGGTGGTTTTAGATAAGTATTTTACTAGCTGGTAAAGTGTTTACTGGAATAAATGAAGGCTCGGTGTGTGCTATCAGCTGTTTATCTGGCACGAGGAGACTAAACAGCGCCATGGACAGAACTGTGTGAGAATATTAAAGCCAGTCCAGTCCAGTCCCGTTCAGGTAGAACACCACACTCGGTTTATCTCCCAGAATACACACAGAGATGATGATTAAAACGTGTTAACAGTGAACCGAGGTGTGAGAGAGAGAAATGATGGGCCGCTTCTTACCCTCACGAGCTGCTGCTCTGTTTCCCTCACAGCTTTAGCTTTAGCTTAGCTTTCAAACAATCCCTCTGACTTCTTCTCCTGTCTCATAAAGCGCTTCGCGAACACTGTCACGAAATACAGAGCAATTCCTACGTTTTCGTGTTTCTAATATCTTGTAGTTTCGTTGTATTCCAATATTTTTTGTCGGTTTAAAACATCTAAAGAAAAAAAAACTCGACGGATGGCGAACAGGCCCGCCTCCCTGTCCGTCTGATTGGAGCAGCGCGACCTAACGGCCGTATACCCTGTGCGTTCTGATTGGACCAGATTGCTGTCACATTGTATGTGGTTTAGCCCCGCCTGCACTACGCTCTGATTGGTGCTTGTTATCTTCAAGGCGGAAGTGTTTGACCGTTCAATACTGGCCTGACTTGATTCGCTGATACCACACAAACTATTCAAGTTCTCGTCTCCCATTGGTCTGTGAAGCGTCTTTCACACCGGCCAGGTTCAGGGGTTTGTAGCCTGTTAGTAGCACTGTAGTTATTTCAGACAACAGTTTATAAAAGATGGAAGGGGAGTTTACGTGGTTGTTGCTGTAAGAATGAACAGAAAGTTTACAAAACAGCTAAATTAAATAATTAAATGTTTATGTTTACATTTTAGACTTATAATAATATAAGATTCCACACAGTTTTAGGTGGCGAAATAATTTTTCTACCCATTTTAGATGTGAGGCGGTTTAATACTCACCGAACTGCTTAATTTTACCTTTAGAGTCACTGGGAGGCTGGAGCCTATCTCAGCCAACACTGGCGGGTTCACCCTGAACAGCTCGACAGACCATCTCAAGGCCAACACACTCAATCACTCACACTAACACTCACACCTAGGGGCAGGTAGCCTAATGGGCGTGTCTTTGGACTGTGGAAGGAAACTGGAGTACCAGGAAGAAACCCACAGAAGCACAGGGAGAACATGTAAAATCCACACAGACACTCCCTAGCCTGGGACTCGAACCCAGGACCTTCTTGCTGTGGGGTGGACGTGCTAACCACTATGCCACCGTGCCGCCCCTCGGTTTAATACTGCATTTGAGTAAAGGCCAAAACTTATAAGTGCCAACTTTCAACCAGGAAAACAACAAAGAAAATGCCCCTCGTCTCAGGACAGGTTCCTCAACCCCTGAGGTCAGCAAGTGATGTTGAAACCTCATGGCTGCTCGCAGCATCAACAATAAGTAAAATATCCCATCTTTCTTATGAAGTACTTGCTATA
>JAQMYF010000022.1:40192603-40203167 GCA_030014195.1 Neosilurus mollespiculum | reverse complement strand
GTCGTTTCCTCAAACGGGGCGGAATCGACTCTGAAGCCTTTATATATACTGTATGTATATCTGAATCAGTGAATCGAATCTTCTGGGAGTCGGTTCCCAGCCCGCCCGAACGCGGTGGTTGATATTCGGGGATCCAGTCCTTCTCACAGGAACTTTATGAAGCTCAATCCATCCTCAGTGGACTTGCTACAAAATTCCATTGAGCATATATCTCCGGTTTTCCATTTTTTGTGTGCGTGAGGACCGTTTTCAGCCATAACGGACATGTTTTCACTTCCATGCTTTTGCCGAGCCCAGTGTGTGACGTTTCACGTACCACGTGACCTGACGTGACCTAGTTTAGCCTGTTTGGCAGCTGTGGGCTTAAAGAGCCGGAAAACACAAAATTGAACTGAAATATCACAGAACACACAGCTGTGATAAATGTTGGAACTGAAAGCTTTGATTTATTTAGTCACCATGAACTATTAGCAACAAAAACAAAAATGACTAAATATTTTATGTAAGACTGGAGCTTTAAAGAATCTTTAAACAGTTCCCTGATCCAGAGTTTGACCCAAATGGCTACCAAAATATAAGAGTGTAACTTGGTGCCCTGCTCCAAAGCTAACAAACATTACCTCCATAACCTTTTATTATTAGATATTTTTACACAGTTAACAACAAAAGCTCAGACACTCACTCACAGGTCATAAACAGGTGTGCCAAGACGTTCCAACATGTCACAAAGTGATGCACGACACAGTGTCTGCAATACTCACTCACTCACCTGTGTGTTTTCCCAGTGGAATCAATCACGAACTGAGAAGAGCATGTGTGCCTTAACTTATAAACTGTCCTGCATCAACACTATGAAGGCGACTCTCAGAACATATTATGACTCTTAACATGCAGCTTTAAAGCCTAAAGCGACCCTAAACTTTATAAGAAGTCATGAAAACGGCAGCATTCTTAATGACAGCGCAGTCAGCCAAAAGTGCGGCACAGCCATTTCCACCGACTGTGGCAAACGCCACAGGTTACACAGCTGAAGCACACCTGTATTTATTGTCCAAGGTGCACCGGAAGAGGGTTTTACTTGGTGAAAAGCTTGTGGCTCACCTGCACTTTGCCCTCCAACTCTCGAAGCTGCTCCTCTTTAAACTTCAGGTCGTGGGAAAGTTTCTTACATTCAGATTCCAGCTCTCGAATTCGACTCCTCAGAGAGTCCACGCACTCGCCTCTAACGGCATCCAGAGAAAGTGAAAGGAAAAAACAACATCGGTGAAATAAAACCGTATGTGCATTCATGTACCATAATCACTGCCAAGCAGACAGAACGTGATCATTTTGCTCAAGGTACAATCTAACAAGGCTGTTTAAGAGACAAATAAGAACAGACTTTAGTCAGTTACCTAATACTAAGAAGTTTGGGGTAAATGATATAACAAAGAGCGGCGTGGAGAAATAGTAGTTAGCATGTCCGCCTCAAAGCCTGGGTTTGAGTCTTGGGCTTGGGTGTTTCCGTGAGGAGAACGCATGGTAATGTAAATGTAAATTTTCATTATCAGGTGGTTTTTACTTACATTTTTGAAGTTACAATATACTAAAATACGTTTGATAGTGTGCGTTAGTCTGTTTGAAAAGACTTATCACTCAAGATTGCGCAAAATCACGGGAATAGGACAGAAATCCTTCCGTTTCAATATGAAGGCAAAAATAACAGTATACAGATATTAAACTAGCGAACTTCTCAATAAAATAAAACTAGGCATATCTACACATATTACAAGCTGACGTTCCTATACATCAGGCAAACATTGGCTGGCTATATTATTCATATGAAATACAAAAATTACTTCCGTATTTACCATCAGACACACGTGAATTATACGCAACTTTTTACAGTACAATGTCACTCTACAGCGTGCATTACTTATTACTTTTTCCATGAAGAAGCCTGTAATAACAATAGGGCATTTTGATGTGCAAAGACATGTACAGCATATGCAAGGTTTCATTGCGTTTGTGTTTAGGGTTTGTAAACACTCAATTTTACCTGCAGACTAATCTGCATTTTTAGATTTGTTTAAGAAATACAATTTAAATTCTATATTTCCTATTAGAGAATACAGAATATATAACATTCTAAAATTCATTATATAATTTTCCCCGTCTGGTAATCTGGGAAAGAATATACGCAATTAATTGAACTAATCAATTTTTCAAGGTTAAGTCTGGTGTTTTCATCATTTTTGCCAGGGTGGTATGCAGGTCCTGTTTGAGATGCTGTACCCTGACTGACCCATCAGACTTTACCTGGACGCAGCAGCGAGAGCGACGGCCCGTGCGGCCGTCGCCTCCTCCACCTTTTTCCTCTTTTTTTCATCATTCAGCTGTTTCTCAGCCGTTGACCTTGCCTCTTGTTCGGACTTCAGCCGCTTCTCCAGCTGGGTGATGGTCTGCTTATCCTTTTGCTTGGACTGCACTGCGTTATGAAGCCTGATGCAGAGACACAAGCAGTGGTAATGCAGGCAAATTCGGATGTTTTGATACCTGAATGCTACCAAACCAAACTTTAAAGAACAGCAACCAGGTGATGACTTATTAAACTAATCAGCTTTTGACCGATAACCATTTCTACCAGCAAGTGAGCCTAGATACCGCGCCTTTGAGACCTGACATTAGCAGACTGTTTATTTTATTCACCCACAGCAATGTCTGCCATTACTATTCACATAGATCGCTATGGAGAGACTGACACCTTGCCTGCAGCTCATTATTAAAACATTTAGATGGAAATGCTCTGCTCCATTTCACATTTAATATAAAAGTACAGTTGTTTCTTCTTCTTTTAACAATAACTAAAGTGCTTTTTTGGGTGCATGTTGAATTCTCACTTGTTCTGCAGCAACTCGTTCTCGTGGCGGAGCTGGCCGAGCTCGGAGCGAGTGTTCCTTTCGGCACTGTTCTGAGTATTGATCTGAGAACGCAGCTCCTGCTCCAGCTGGCGGCTCGCCTGCAGGTCTGCCTTCAGCTTCTTTACGTCCTGTTCCAGACTGCACATACAATCAACATGTTTCACTCCCAAAGCCGAAATACACACACACACACACACACACACACACACACACACAGGGGCAAATTGTGTAGTTTGATTGGGATCTCTGTGACGTGCACTTATCAGATATATTTACAAAAGATATGTTCACATCAGAAATTCTATAGTTAATATTAGAAATTAGAAGCTTAGAAATCTGTTCAGAATTAAAGCGGCTGCCTGTACAATTTAAACATGACTTTAAATTGAAGATAATATTTTCATAATTTCATAAATAGACACACTATTATTAAGTTAAGTACTATGTACTTTCTTCACATCAGGAAATTTGAAAAAACTCTTCTGGGCCAGAAATGAGCGGAACCATGTGGGGTTGGCAGGCATGAAAGAGAAGGCTTGTAAGTTTTTCAATGTAGGAGTTGCTGGACGCGCCGGCGCGTCCAAATCACGCGGCCGATTTAAGATGACGTATCAGGAAAACGCGGTCTTGCCGAGTCTCAGTTTCAACTTGTGTCGGAAGTGCAGACTTCAAACTATAACAGTTTTTTAAATAGTGTTGATAGGCCAAGTAGAACCAGGGTTATGATTAATCATTTAATACTTTTAATTTCACGCCTTTAAACTTCCTGCGATGGCAGTTTAAAGGCGTGATGTCAGGAAAAAAACAACAACAAGGCAGTCTGGAGGTAAACGCTGCCATCAAGTGGACAACAGGAGTAGTGACACACCCTGGAAATGTCATTGCTAAATTTGTACTTTATTTTTTATATATACAATTTATATTTGCATTCTAAGTTATAAACATGGTTCGTTAAACATGTTTGTGTTTTTCACAGTAAAAAAACAACTATATTTCTACTTGGATTTTGTGTTTTTTGTGTTAGTTTAGGTCCAATGTGTTAATACAGTATGTCAAAAGGTGAAAAATAAAGGTAAAATTAAAAGTAGTCCAAAACAGCCAATTATACCCTTGACCCTTAAGGGTTAAAGGAGCTGTGTCATGATTTTTACCCAAGTTCACTTGCCATAAAGCTAATTATGTTTAATAAAGTTAAAGTAAATATGCAATACATTTCCAAAACACTAGTTTTGTTAAAGCAACTTTCAACTAGTATAAATAAAAATGAAAGTTTTTGACCCTAACATGAGGCGGATGGGAATGGACTGCAACATGAACGTTTTGAAATCTTGCTGGGCCGAACAGTTCCAAAGTCCTGGTAAAATGGTTGTTTCAACCAAATGAATTTCTGTTAGCCTTCATAACCAGAGATCGAAACGCCTCCTAATTCCCAAAAACATGTTTGTCCAGGGCGATCGACTACGGCCTGACCTCGTAAACAATTACTGAATGGTGAATAAAAGGATGAATGTTTATCAACCAATCAAACACCAATAAAATATAATAAAATACCCTGTGTGGAGTTTGCACGTTCTCCCCGTGCTTGCGTGGGTTTCCTCCGGGTACTCCGGTTTCTTCCCACAGTCCAAAGACATGCACGTTAGGCTCATTGGATGCTTCAATGGCCAGACTATCCTAGGTGCAAGTGTGAATCGTTGTGTGTGTGTTGGCCTTGTGATGGCTGGGCGAGTGGATCCAGGCTCCGGGCTGTTACAGGAAAGTTACAGAGAATCTCTTGTAACAGAATTAAATCAACCAATCATCACTACAAACCTGACAGTTATATTAAAAAAGCTCCACAAATATTCAAGCATCAGAAAGATTCTTACCGCACTAAAGAGTCCGGTTTACTGAGCTGGTTGTTGGGTATACAGTTCTCCATTAGCTCTCGGTGAGCATTCTTCCCTACGCCCTTCTGTTTCCTCTCATTCCTATTGGATGAGGATGGCACGCTGCCATTGGTGGAGCTGTGGCCGCGTGGGGAGGAATTTTTATAATGTCTGGAGGAAGACGAGGCAGAGCTCGCATCTGTGCCGCCCACGTCCTCCATGCAGCCGTTCAGCTCGTTGTTCAGTCTCTTGCTGCTCAGGTAGTTCTCCGTGTACTCAATGTCCTGCAGCTTGGACTCCACGGTGTGGAGGATGTTGTTGTTTATTCCTATGCTGTGCTGGTGCTGTTTCTTGGCCCGCTGCTCCAGCTCGGGGAAAGAGATGGGCAGCTTCTTGGTGCCGTTCTGAGCCAAAAGCGTCGGATCTGCTTCCAACATGGACTTCGAGGCTCCTAGATGGAAAGGAGAAAAAAAAAAAAAGTAGAGGCGATGGGCCCACCAATTACAGAGGAAAAATGGAGATTTTGGCAACTGTATCATAAGATCTGCAGGAAAGATGAGGCTGCCTGGTGCTCCATTTCCACTTCCAAGCGGAATTTTAAGCGCGGTGTCCCCGCCATACTCATTTGCATAACAATTTGCCGTAAACAGGTCTATAGAGACATCATTAAAATGCTCAGCAGCAGTAAATGTAGCAGCATGTGGTGACTAAAACAGGAATGTAAGAAAGGTAAACATTAGAGAATGAAAAATGCTGAAAGGAAACCATTACATGTTGCATCAGTGATTGGTTTTATTGACTGCAGTTCTTTTTATGTATTCTGACTGAAGAGCCAACCACACAACCTTCCCCATACACAGAGGACCCGATTCTGAGCCTAACTCCGCCCACTGCATCATTCTGAATAAAACCAAAAATGTGTGCAAAACTGCTCGCCAGACCACTGCAGGGCAACACAAACACACAACCATTCATGCTCTCATTCACACCTAGGGGCAATCTGGAACAGCCATTAAGCCTGTCTTGCATATGCATGTCTTTGGACTGTGGGAGGAAACTTCAAAAGACCTGTATACATCAAAGCTTTTCCCAGAAGGTGGCGTTTCGAGCCATTTTCAACCCCTCTTTTTAAGCCTATACTTCACCCTGGATTTCCCGTACCCCTATTTCCCGGATTTCCCGTACAAAATCTGGCGCCGGACATTATTTGTTATTGCGGGAAAAATGCTCTTAGAAGTCCGGGAATCGATGATGGAAGTCCGGGACGGTCATGATTTTCTAACTTCCCTCCTGTCCGGCCCGTTCCCGTCCGAGTGGATGGACAAAAATGAAGCAGCAGAGGGGCACGAAATGATGTCCGATGAACAGATAGTGGCATCAGTGACCGGAGAGCGAAGGGAAAGTGAAAGTGAGGACAGCGACGACGAGCCAGAACCCACATTTAAAATGAATGTGATGAAAGAATGTGCTGATTCGCTCCTTACGTTTGTGGAAACACAATGTTGTATTGAGTGTCGGATAAGTGTGTAAAAGTCCGGGGCTGTTGCTGAATAATGGCGATTGCCGGACACATTATGGTAAACGTCCGGGAAAGGGTAGTGACCCCGGACATTAGCGATTGCCGGACTTTTGAGGTTCCTGGACAGCCTCTTCCCCTTAATAATCTGGGAAATCGAGGGTGACGTGTACATGTAATTTTGTTAATATTAAAACCAGCATGAAGTCACATGTATTTTACAGCTGAAAAAAAAAACCCCATTTAAACATGCACTCCACCTTCAGAAACATGACAACACTCGCTCATCCAACCACGTGTCGCTTACCTTCCTCTCCCTCCCTCTCCTGCATCTGCTGTTCTAGAGGTAACGCCTGCTGCAAGAGCTGCATGTAGAACTCGTTCTCCTTCTGCACCTCCTTCTGCTTATGCAGACGCATCTTGTAGCTCACGTAGCTCTTAAAGCCGAAGCCCAGAGTCACTACTGGGTAACCGATGCTGTAAACAGAGAGAAAAGCTCTTTATTCGGTGTCCGTAATATAAACACAGCTATGATTATAAACTGCTGTACCTAACGGGGTGATCACACTAGAGGCGCGACAGAGAAGCGTCTGACACAAATTGTGGGTTTTTTTTGCGTTTTTCTTCTGCAAACTTTGAAATTTGCGTTAAGGTGTTTTGCGACTCCGCACACAAGGAAATATTTTGATGCTTAAATACATATATCACACGAAAGTCGCAACAAAGTCGGGCAACTGATCTGAGATCGGTTTGCGGATGTCTGGCGAAAAAAAAAAGCAAATATCGTGTCGTGACTCAGTCACGTTTTGTTCCCATTTTGTTCTTAAACCATTCGCTTTTTATTTGTGCGTTATAAGTGTGAACAAAAGGTGAATAAAATTCAAAGGAATGATGACAAAATATACGGAATATGGCGGATGCCATCAAGTGTCAAACTTTCCTCTGTGTGTTTTCCCTGGTGAACGAAAAACGAATAATCGGTGAGCGAAACGACAACTTTACACCCTCCCCGGGCCATGTGCTCCGCATCAGCGCCTCGTTTTGCGGCAACCACAGGAATTTCTAACATGTTTGGAATTTTTTTGTGATGAGTTCACGTGCCAGGCGACCAAAACGCCATGGATGTTGCGAGACAAATTTGAGAACGTTCTGAGAACGAAAGGTGACAGCTGTGAATTGCCATTTGCGTCAATCCCTTTCTTCTATCACACCTCTAGCGTGATCCCCCCTCTAAGAGGAAAAAAATATTTAGCATAAACTACACGGAAATGTCATGATCTGATTGGCTCGTGATTCCAGGATAGTGGACGGATAACTCGGGATGAAACTTGAATCAAAACAGCAGATGAGAACTCATGGGTTGCCATGGATACGGAAAACCTAGAAATTCTACCAAATGTCATCCCCGAAAATGTTTTCATTTAGAATGTGTCCTAACTGTTGTCATGCTTTATGAGGGTACAAATAAAGCATAAAATTTGGTTTTATTATGTTTCTTTGTAGTATTTACTAAAACATTTATTCACCAAAGGTGAGACGAATACTCCATATTCTACCTCTGGAACTTTTCAGCAATATCCACCTCACCTTGGGTGAACAGTCTCACACACACACACACACACACACACACACACACACACACACACACACTTATCAGGACCTCTGCCCACCAGATGCATTTTTTTTTTTTTTTGCACAGACAGAAGCTGTATTCTATAGAAATCCTATAAAGTTCAGCAATGACCGAGGTGCAGTAAGCCTTCAGCTTTCCCCCAACACGCCCAGGGAGCTTTCAGTTAAAGATAGCTTGGACTTTGGAACACAGCGGAGCTCGTTACTTCCACGTGTCTCTCACTGGCCAGTCAAAATCAAGAAGGGGGCAGAACTCCCGATATCTCCACCGCACCCAGGGTTTTCCTTTCGAAGCTCATCTCTGTGATGCCAGAAAGTTATTTCCTTCCATTGTCTGAGCAAACATGTCTAAAGTGAATACAGACTTTGAGTTCACAACAAAGGGATGTTGAGAGACAGACGCTGTAACCTAGCAACAATTAACATCTAAGAAAAGGCGCTCTGAAAATGAGGCTGTTTTCACCGCCAGAGCAAAAAAACGCACATCTAGTCGGAGCTTATTATCCAGTACAGTTGTCCGATTGGCTTCGGCTGGGATATTTATTAGCTTTGAACTTTAAATGCAGCGGAGACAAAGCAAAACAAAACAAAAAAATAATAAAATGAATATAGACTAGAGACCCCTGATGGGGAAATCGCACCAGCTTCTACCTAGCCATTATAAACAACCGGTAGCCATTTTGTTGACCTTGAGCTTGACCTACAGTGACCTTTTCATAAACTCATTTCAGCCTTTGGTTCCATGTTGCTTCCCTGAAAATTTGACGGTGATGCGTCAAGCAGTTCTTGAGGTATAGGCATGTATAGTCTCAAAAATGAATGAATAAATAAATACCAAAAGCAACTACAAACTAACAGATGTGAAAACAATTCGAGCTATCGCGGATGGTAATTAAAGTGTTGGTAGAAAACCATTTCTGCACACCGCACACACATACGTATATGTATGCATGTATATACATTAGGGGATGTGACTCTAACAACAACTCACGATTCAATACGATTCCGATTTTTGGGGTGACGATTCGATTCAGAGTCGATTCTTGATTCAAACCGATGTTTGATTCATAACCATTACAAACAAAGGGAGCCAATTTCCCGAGTAACTACATTCTTCTATAAGCTGGAACGACTTTTCTATAAGAAAGAAAGAAATGATATTACTAGACGGCTGGTTTGTTGCCTAGGTAACACCCACGTTTCCCACTTAAAAAGCTTTCCGAGTGAAACTGTGAGCAGCATCACGCTAGTTCCCTACAGCAGGTCCGTCAGCGCGTTCGTTATCATTATCTTATATTATCTGGGTTTATTTTTCACCTCATATGCTCATCATCATCATCATCACACAGCAAGTATAGAATGGAAACTCTCAAGCATCATGAGCCGGGACGAGTTAAATGTATATAACTATATACTCACAGGAAATGGCGATCGTTTCAGAAATTGACCCAATCATGGCGTATCCGGTTTTTATTATCCTTGTAAAATTTCTGCGTGCAGTCATAAAGCACAAGCTATTCATTCACGGCAATATTAACAACCTCATCGTCCATGCTGATGTGAGCGGATTAATTAAACTCCTGTTCACGCCTGTTTCCGAACAGAAAAGTTTTGGCGAACTCCATGTTTGGCGGCACCTGTCAGTCAACGCTACCTGCAGGCTCTGATTGGTAATCGCTCGACTCGTCTCGCATGAAAGGTCAACTCAGTTGTGCTCCGCACCCGCCCACTTCGTGTCACTTGAGAAAATTTCGCCTCTCGTTGTGCGTTTCAGCGACTTGGCATACCCTCTTGTCGCTCGTCGCTTCCTGTGCGAATGCGGCTTAAGAGTAGATGAGACGACAAGGCGGTGCAGATGGCGTGAGCGCACTGGAGGAAAGGACGTGAATGATGGCAATAGATGTAAGTGATTTTTAATGAATAATTTGAAACGGGGGGGGGGTTCAGATCATACTCCATGACTAATGATGACACCACAACACCCTAACCACAACCCCCCACCTCCACCCACCCCAAACACACACCTCACTATCACGCCCGTCACTGCTGTGCTGATTCTCACTCTAATTATAGCGCAATAATACGCATGAAGGAGGTGCAAATATACAGTACGTCTCTCCGGGGAAATAAACCTGGTGCCCATCGGCCTGTTGGAGATTTCAAGTTTATGCGAAATGAACACACCGGCGCAGCCTTACCAGTGAGCGGCGAAAGGACGACACAGGCCCACGTGGAAGTTTTTCAGGTCTTTGAATCGGATGGCGGCTTCGATATAGACGAAAAGAATCCACAGGGAGACCGTGGGGAGACACACGCCTCGCTCTGAGGACACACAACAACACACAAAGGCCATCACACTTCAGGCAGAGAGACAGAGTGTGTGTGAGACAGAGAGAGGGAGAGAGATAGACAGACATATACACAGAGAGAAAGAAAAAGACCAACAGACAGACATACACACACAAACACGCGCACACACAAAGAGAGACAGAGAGAGAGGGAGAGAGAGAGAGAGACACAAACACACACAGAGAGAGAGAGAGAGAGAGAGAGAGAGAGAGAGAGAGAGAGAGAGAGAGACCAACAGACAGATGTACACATACAAACACGCACACGCACAAAGAGAGACAGAGAGAGAGGGAGAGAGA
>JAQMYF010000022.1:40175463-40190017 GCA_030014195.1 Neosilurus mollespiculum | reverse complement strand
CACACGCACACAGAGAGACAGAGAGAGAGAGAGAGAGAGAGAGACACACACACACACACAGAGAGAGAGAGAGAGAGAGAGAGAGAGAGAGAGAGAGAGAGAGAGAGAGAGACCAACAGACAGATATACACATACAAACAAGCACACGCACAAAGAGAGACAGAGAGAGAGGGAGAGAGAGAGAGACAGACACAAACACACACAGAGAGAGAGAGAGAGAGAGAGAGAGAGAGAGAGACCAACAGACAGACATACACACACAAACACACACACACACAAAGAGAGACAGACAGAGAGAGAAAAACCAACAGACAAACATACAGACACACACAAACATACACAGACAGACAGAGGGGGAGAGAGAGAGAGAGACAGACACAAACACACACACACACAGAGAGAGAGAGAGAGAGAGAGAGAGAGAGAGAGAGAGAGAGAGACAGACACAAACACACAGAGAGAGAGACAGACAGACATACAGACACACACACAAACACGCACACGCACAAAGAGAGACAGAGAGAGAGAGAGAGAGAGGGAGAGATAGAAACCAACAGACAAACATACAGACAGACAGAGAGAGAGACACAGACAGACACAAACACACAGAGAGAGAGAGAGAGACAGACAGACAGACAGACACACACACAGAGAGAGAGAGAGAGACACATACAGTGGGAGTTGAAAACCTTTAAACAACATGTACTTTACGATATCAAACTCGGTGGCTTTTCATTTCTTTAACTGAGTTTTGTTGTTTCTCTGCATTCCTCTTCCCTCTGAGGGCCAGTTTAAAGATTCAGCCCTGATACCCCTCACCATCCCGTTTCTGCTTATTAGAGAATTCCAAAGGATTCTTGTAAATCCTTTAATGTGAGGGTTAAATATGCATGTGTGCTAAATGTTTAATGATGCGGGTGGAGGTGGGACAGAAATAACAACAGTGAAGCGGCTTCCACTTCAAGCAAAGCCCAACAAATATACTCAGAGGCAAATAAATAAATAAATAAACAAACAAAAACTTATACACAATGTATTTTAAACAAAAGAAAATGAGGTATGAATGCGTAGCGAGCAGGTCATTAGTGAGAAATAATCCCGGACAGGGGGATGCACGACCCTGACGTGTAGCAGAGGGCTCTTAAATCACCCTGAATCATGTTCATTTTGCAAATTATCCTGATTATTACACATCTATGTACTAAAGAAATCAATAATATATGAATATAAAATATTCAATTAAAAATAATTTTCTTGCTTCCGACAATAATAAACAAATAACATGCTTTAGAAATGTTGCACTATTACTTTAGAATACCGTGATTGACCAATCAGAATTAAATATTCAACAAAGCGCGTAATATAATTGTGTGTGTGTGTGTGTGTGTGTGTGTGTGTGGGAGGAACTGCAATACTTACCTGTGTGCCACACATACTGCACCCAAACATAAGTGCTGGCAGCAAAAAACAGCCATTGCATAGGGATGAACAGCAGGCATATGGTGTCTGACGTGAAAGTCACACAAACAAAGAACACAGAGAACGCCTGAAAGACAAAAAAAAAAGGAAAGGAGGAACAGTTCATGTACACGTGCTCACTTTTTACCAGCTTGCAATTTTGGGTTTGTAACCCGGCTGTGTTGTGTGATCTCTGAGAGACAGGATTCCCATCAGAAATGTAATTAACATCCCAGAGGGTGATCCTTACGCTTTAGAAAAAAATCTAACTTGTTTACAACTGTTTTACTTTTATCAGCGTGGCCTACAAACACAAAACATTCAGGAATAAGGATCAGGAGGATGATCCAGGGCCCAGTTCTAACTGTCACATCAATTTAGAGATGCAGTTCAGTCCAGATCAAACCATCACTTCTACTGTATATAAACTTAGTATGTGATCTGGAGTTCAGTACACTGCGATAACGCCTTAATGCGCTCAGCACAATGACACGGTAAAGCTGTTAGGGCAAAAAAACATGACAATACATTATTAAACATTATACAACTGGTTGTCTACAGCAGCAGCTCTGACAGCTGTTTGTACTGTAATTCACTTCGGTTTAATATTAATGCGTTTCTTCTTATACAATTCTCTCGAGGACCTGGATGACAGAAGCTACACACAAACAAATAAAAAATATGAATACAGGTAGCAGGTTAAAAAAATAAATAAAAAATAATTAATCATAATGTAACTTAGACCCAAAAAATAGAGGCTCATACACCACTGTTCAGACTCGTACAAATTAAAATAAAAAATAAAAAACACGCAATCTAACTCAGGTGGATAGACAAACCTTCGCCAAGCAGAACACCACTAAACACTAATGGGAGCACGGAACATGAACTTGTTAAACGGATGATTAAACTAACAAGACAGTCGATACGAATTAAAGTGGAAATCGGCGAGTGAAAGATGGCGAAATGAAAACTCAGTGTTAGCCTTTCCTTCTTTCACTCCAGACCGTAATCAGGAAACGCAGGGAGGGTTTTTTGTTTTATTTATGTATTTGTTTGTTTATTTATTTATTTATTCGCTTTAGGGATGAAGCTAAATCAGTCCTTAAAGGAATCGCGCTACTCTTATAGCGCCAGCCTTGGACACTTTTCAATAAAGATATCTACTGGGCGCTCCTCCTTTAGGCAGTACCGAAATGTTTATATCATTATGTTTTTCATAGGTGTTTTGTAGGGGCAGCGGTGGTTTTGACAAGGCTCTAGGTCACTGGTCAGAGGGTTGGTGGTTCAAGCCCCAGTACTACCAATCTGCCACTGTTGGGCCCTTGAGCGAGGTCCTTAACCCTCGACTGCTCAGTTGTGTATTAGTGAGATAAAAATAAAAGTCGCTCTGGGTAAGGGCGTCTGCCAAATGCCAAAAACAATATTATTTATAATATTCTGTTAACATTCTACAACAATAAATGTCCTTCCTAAACTTCCTGTGATGTGACACAAACACAACACTACAATACATCATATTATGAAAAACACTCATCTTCAGGATCTTCAAGGCATCACGTCACCCTGTTACCGCATGCCCGGTCACGTTTAACTCCTGATTCGAGCGCTTGCACTCGTCCCTGGTTCCAAATGGTTAAAAAGCTTAGACAGGATCATGTCACTTACCAGACCCTGGTACCTGAAGGAGTCATACACGCTCCTGATAAAGAGCCAGAAAGGCCACAAGTACTCGAAGCGAAACTCCAGGACAAAGTCTGCCAGTAGCACCAGGGCCCACACCAGCAGGAACTTCAGGTACAGGAATGTACTGCAAGATGAGGTAGAGGACAGTACTTAATATATCAGTACAGACATTCACGTCAACAAACAACGACATGCGTGGCATTTCATCCGGGATGTGGACCTCTCTCCCGGGGTATATTTTGCACCCGTTTCGGGGAAGTGACCGCCAGTGCCATCGTGATAACAGGAAAATAAACATGCGACAGGCTCAATCACTGGAGAACGAACTTTGAACTTGATCATATGTGCAGCACTTACTGACTTATTATTATTATCATTATTAAACTTTTATTCACTGTGTGCATACCTAACCAGCCGAGACACCTGAAACTACCCCGGCTGTTCTCATAGAAACCAGTAACACCTCTGGACAAAGAGAAACCACGTGTTATAAGTGACACATGACCTTATATGATATAATAACAGCAATAACATGAGACACATGAAATGCATAACTACCTCCACACACACACAAAATAAAATAAACCAGTTAAATAAAATCCAAGACTAGATATGGAGTCATTTCCTGGTAGAAATGCTGGTCCTGGACACACAGCAATACATAAAGCTGGAGATTGTTTTGACATGCGCGCGTGCACGGTGCTGCTTTGGTATTGTTATGCGCGTGAAGCAAGCACTCGCGCGCGCGCGCGCGCAGCCTAAACATGCACGAGCTACACACATATATAGATAAAACGGATACTTTTAGCTAATGCTAAAGCTAGGCCGGTATTCGTGGCTCTGCTAGCTTAGCCTGGTCACTCCTTCCAGCTGGAGCTGACTGGAACAGGGTTTAAGCGGCTATTCGTGTTGATTCTTTCGAGAAAACGGCCGGCGAGGAGGTGTGCTAAAGTGTCCGGGCTGAGGGGCGCCTGCTCCCGCGTACCTGCCGTGAATTCCCTCGGTGATACGGCTCCGCTTTAACGGGCGACGGGGTTTGCTGCAGTCCGCATTGCGCCGCTTCATTCTCCCCTCCCTTTTCGACGGGGGGGGGATTATTTATATGTATATCTATTTAGATATTTAGATAATATATGCGTGTATTGTTATTATTTTTTCCCTCAAACGGTGTGTTGAGCAGAATCAGGATAGCGCGCCACCGCTGACGTACATCACGTCATGAACACAAGCTGGTCATCATTTCAACTCAAACAGCCACAAAGCAGCAATAAATATAAACAACTCCCAGCTAGTCAGACAGTCAGTCAGCCAGCGAGGCCCCGCCCCCTTTTTTGATCCAACGTGTCCACCGACGTCATGACGTCACGACGTCGTCTGGTCACGCTTTCTCGTGCGTGCACTGTCATGGCGGCGCCCTTATCCGGAGACTTCCATGCCGAAATGTAATGTAATGCTTGTAGTTTTAAAGGTATGTAATTGTTAATGTTTACGAATCGAACATAAAGTGATTAATAAGCCGCGTTTGTATCTATAAGCCATGGTATAAACATCCAGTAGTAACTTAACTGAGGTAATAAAGGTTGAATTGTTGAGACGGTAGTGCTGCCATGCCTTTTTTTTTCCAGCCATGATGGTAAACAGTTCACAGTAGAGATACTTCTGAGAGGTTTCTGCCTGGTATTGTTTTATTACAACATCTGTGCGATCAGTTTGATGATTTGTTTGCTGTGGTGTGACTGTTATCAGGGATCTGCTCTAATTATCTGGTGTTTAGAAATAATCATGATTATTGATAGGTATATCAGTATAAAAATTAATGTGAATTAGATAAATATAGGAGATATGACCACTCATTCCAAAGATATTGACTTTTTGTTTTTTTGTATTCTGACAAAAGTTTAAATTTTCCTGGACCCATGTACCCAGGAAAAGCAGTGACCTCTGACCAGCTCTGTTGCCAGGCTTGGAAATAAAGAGGGGGCGTGTCCCTAGACGTTAGACAATATTATTAATCACAAATGCTTATGGTGAATGTTTGAAATGAAAACTCAAGTTAATATTGTTGTAGAGGAAATCAGGGTCTCAGGCGCCACTGGGGGCGCTGTGTATTTAGGACCCATGAACTGTGGAAGGCCTGTGGCCTGCCGGTCTGAAATGTCATAATGTCATATATTTGGTCCTCCATAAATCTTATGCAAATTGCTGGACAGGATCACGTACTGGAATTAATTATTGATCATTAACAGCATCAACATGAATATGAATACAGAAATTGTAATATCTTGGGAACGAGTGATCATATTTCCTTTATTTAAAGACGTTTATAATCCTGAAATGGAGAACTGTCCAATGAAATCTATAATGAAATATATATTCAAATTATATTTAATCCTATGATTTACTGCACTATTTGATTATTGGATGATTTATGTGACTGTTGTATGAGAAGTTTATTCACTGAAGTGAGAGTAAGATTATTTTATTATGTTAAGTAGGGCCCATCCCACTCTGTACGAGTATTGCTTGACTGTCCTTGAACACGGAACTTTGGAACAAAATGTCGGGCCTCGAAACGAAACAAAATGGCCGTCCTGAGCGAAGGGAGGCGAGGGTCAGCTTGGGACATGTTGAGACATGAGTTTGTGAGGGACCAGAGTCAAGAGCTAGAGGATGATAGACCAATCAGAGTGGAATGAGCACTATATAAGCCAATTGCATAGCTGGTGCGACGTCCAAGGTTTTTCTCTTGGAACAATTTCTTCTGTGTGATTGATT
Source organism: Neosilurus mollespiculum (assembly GCA_030014195.1). NCBI lineage: Eukaryota > Metazoa > Chordata > Actinopteri > Siluriformes > Plotosidae > Neosilurus > Neosilurus mollespiculum. The sequence continues at coordinate 40,184,098 of JAQMYF010000022.1, read as the reverse complement.
GTATGCTTTTCTTTTCCTAAAGGCTAAGTAAACACCTAAAAATGGATTTGAATCTCTCGCGTCGTGAACTGGACATTTTTCGCCACAACAATATGAATACATTTCATGTATTTATATGAGACTGATTGTTTCCGATCAAGAAAGCTGCTTTGTGATTTTTGTGCACTCGTAATAGAACTTGTCAATCCTGGGGTCAATAAATGAAGACAGAGGGTCAACTACTTCCCACTGCGATTCACTGTCAAATTTGAACCAAAACTGGCCATATAATTTGCCTATATATCTCAGCCACCATGTTTTTCTTTCCATTCTAAGACCCAGATGAGTTTATGTTAATGGTGAATGATCAAAAATACAGACAGGTAGGCAGGTCACAGGTTTTCTGCACAACTTGAGTCCAGAACGTGCACAGCGCTCATAGCGGCATCTGATATTCTTATTACTGAATAGAAGATGAAGTTATAAACAGAGACAGGAAAGTTCTTTTTGATTAGCCCTGCTATAGGGACTTGGTCAGTTTTTCAGAAGTTGCTTAAAACCTTTTTGTGTTGGTATTATCTGAAAGAGCTTTACATTTAACAAAAAAAAAGGGAGAAAATGATTGTTGGAAATGTATCACTGCATGCTTATATCTAGTTTTTATGACCTTAAAAACATAAAAAAAAGTGATTATGTCTCTTATGCCCCTGCGCTTTTATGTTATAATATCAGATCACTCATATTACATGATGTTACTTCCAAGATGTGTCCCGTCATCTTAAATTTGTTCTACCGTCCCCAGTAACAACCTACAGACAGAAGAAAGATGGCAGCAGTACTAAACCTCAGCAATGAAGTGGTGAAGATGAGAGCCGAGGTGAAACGGGTGAAGGTGCTCATCATTCGCAAGCTTACTCGTCAGATCGTGGTTCTGAAGAAGAAGAAAGGGACCGAAGCCGACCTGGCAAGGAACCAGAGAAGAGCAGCAAGGTTGCTCGAGGAGATCCACCAACTGAAGACACTTGCGCCAGACATCGTCACCAAGGCGGCCCTGCAGAGTGACATTAGCTTTGAGAAAGTGTGCCAGAATAAAGACTCCAGCCTTGTAGAACGCGCCACAGCCCGGATTGCCACCCACCCCGAGTTCAGCAAGAGAATCCAGGGCATCAAAAACGCCATAGAAGCCTTTAAAGTGGAGAGGATGGGCGCTGAAAAGAAGAAAGAAAAAAAATCCACTCATGTTGAACAACAAGAGAGAGAATCAGTGCGACATAGTGAAGATAAGGAGTCCTCAGAGGATGATGATGACGACGACGACGATGATGATGATGAAGACAGTTGCTCACAGAAGGTTCAGAAAGCAGATGAAGAGAAATTAAAGAACCCCACAAAAAAGGATTTAGTCACAGAAAAAGAGGTTTACTGTCTAAAATAGTTATTCCCTAAACATACATAGCTTCCAATCACTCACTCGTTTTCCAAAACACTTAAGCCTATTACAGACACAGGGAGGCTGGCGCCTATCTCAGCCGACACCGGGCGAAGACGAGGTACCCCCTGAACAGCTCACCGGGGCCACCACCCACACACAACTATTCACACTTACATCCGCGCCTAGGGGCAATTTGGAACAGACAGTTAGCGTAATATGCAGGTCTTTGGACTGTAGGAGGAAACCCACACAAGCCCAGGGAGAACACGCAAACTCCACACAGAAATATCCTCATCAAGACCTTCTTGCTGTGAGGCGTACGTGCTAACCGCTACATAACATTTTACCCAACACGAAAAGCATAGACTAAATTGTGATCATATCTTTTGTAGTCATTTCGAAGTCTTGAAGATTGCTGTCAAATGGGCTTTCTGTATTTTTCCGTCAACACTTTTCTAGCTTATTTATGGAGCAAGATAACAAAAAAGTCATTTAATAGCGTGTTTTGTTATTAGTATTAGAAGGCAAAGTGTTTTAGTGATTAATTCCAAAGCGTGAACGCCAACAAATCGCACTGGGTTTTCTCCGGGTTCTCCGGTTTCCTCCTACAGTCCAAAAACATGTACATTAGGTCAACTGGCTACTGTAAATTGCTCATAGATGTGAATGTGAGTGTATTAGCTCAGATATTTCAGCCTTAGACTGATAACCTGTTCAGGGTATAACCCGCCTCTCGCCCAAAGTCAGCTGGGATTGGCTCCAGACGGATATGTTGGATAAAGAAATGATTGATGAACGATATTTGCCTTGGTTAGCTACGCTATGCTTGAGTAACTAGATACTGTATTATGTAAAGGCGACCATAAGGGCGGCGATCAGATATATCCAAAACTTCTGACCAATCAGAATCCAGTAGCACTGTTGTCTAACATGTCACATTCACCACCACTACATTTTAGGTGATAATATTCTTTTAATCATTACTATGAATTTTTTCTTTCCCTCCCAGACCTCCTCAGAAACAGGCAGCACTCCAGCCGAGGTGATGAGGATGAGGAAGGAGACGAAGAAGCTCCGGGTGCTCGTTATCCGTAATCTCACTCAGCAGATCGCCAACCTCAAGAAGGCCAAGGCGGAAGAGTCTGAGCTTAAAGGGAATGCGGCGTGTGTGGCACGCCTTCAAGAAGAAGTGCAGGTTCTGAGGACGCTCCTCCCTGACCACGTTACCACCAGATCACTTGAGGGGAGCACTGATGTGGAGAAAGTGTTCCAGGATCCAGAGTCCGGCGCGATAGACAGAGCGACGGCACGGATCGCCACACACCCGCGCTTCAAGAAAAAGCTTCAGGATGTCCGACAAGCTATTGAAGAGGAGAAGGTGAAGGCCGCGAAGGCTGGAGGAGAGAAGAAGGACGTTTGTGAGATGAGGAAGGACGAAGATAGTAATGGTGATGTTGAAGAAGAAGAAGAAGAAGAAGAGGAGGAGGAGGAGGGGACTAGTGGTGACATTGATGATGATGATGAAGATGACGATGACGACGACGATAAGAAGGTAAATGAGACACATCCTACGTTGAAGATAATTCCAAGATCTGGTATTGAAAAGCCACCCAAGGACAACATGCCGGCTTCTCCAATGGTGAAACCAAAAGTAGTAGAGATAGACAAACGTGCGAGAAGTCCTACAAAACCAAAATCTGCTTCCAAACCAACAGTCAGTGCAGTCCAGAGCTTGTCACCCAAGAGCAATGAAGCCGCGCCACCACTAGGACTCGTCTCTAAACCTGTCACCAAGAAGCCAGCAAACAGAAAGAAGCATGAAGAGTCAGATTTGTCCGATTCTGATGAAGAGAAAGAGTATTTTGACGACAGCACCGAAGAACGTTTCCACAAACAGTCTTCCTATTCGGAGCAGAGCGACGACGATGACTTCTTCCTGGGCAAAGTGAGCAGGCTGAAGAAGAAGAAAAGCGACGCTGCCCCCAGAAAGGAGAAGACCGGCGATCCTCTCAAGGCTGGAGACAAAGAAGCTAATGAGGCACCTCGGCTCAAAATGCAGTCAGTCTTCTGCTCTACGCTGTCCTCTCAAAAGGGTAACTCCAGTGGTCCAAAGCCAGCACGTTTCCAGAACCTGAAACGTTCGCAGAATGATGAGAAACCATCGTGGGTTAAAAGCAGGGGCTCCGAAAGGGAAAGAAGACCCCCGGGGTTTAAAAATCAGGCGCCCGGATCCAGAGAGAGTGCACGGCAGAAAGGACCTGGAGGAAATAAAACCGGGGCAATTAATAAAGCAGGGCAACGTTCCCATCAGGCCCTGCATCCGTCATGGGAAGCCAGCAGGAAGAGGAAGGAGCAGCAGTCTCAAATCACAGCCTTCCAAGGGAAGAAGATCAAATTTGATGATGATGACTAGTGTTGCTCAGGATTATTCTTTACTAGTTAGGTCGTTTATACTGATTTCTGCAGTGTGAATTAAGATATTTGTCTTTCTTTGTTTCCCTCCATTCACTTGTTAGGACAAGGTGGCACGGTGGCGTAGTGGTTAGCATGTCCGCCTCACCGCAAGAAGGTCCTGGGTTCGATGTGGGCGTTTCTGTGTGGAGTTTGCATGTTCTCCCAGTGCTTATGTGGGTTTTCTTCTACAGTCCAAAAACATGCACTTTAGGCTAATTGGCTGTTTCACATTGCCCCTAGGTGTGAGTGTGAATAGCAACGTGTACCTTCCTTCGCCCCGTGTCGGCTGAGATAGGCTCCGGTTTCCCCGCGACCCTAGTAGGATCAAGCGGTTCGGTAGAAGACGACGATAATTATGTTATGTTAGAATGTTAAAACATTTAAAACTTTTTTTTTTTTTTATAGCTGGATGTGTAAATTCTCAATAAAATGTAAATATGTTTTCATCCTGTTTCTGGAATTTTCGTTCATTGCAAACGACTTCCTTCTGGGTTTTACTGGCGTTCTCTCTCCTCTGTCTGCTTCCTGTCTGCTGGTTTCTGCAGGATAACTCGAAAAATAAGTCCCTTATCACCACTACACTTTCAGAACCTCTCAAGATACTCAGAAGACAGACCGAGTTTGAGTCGAGGCTTCATCTGAATTCAATAAAGTGTTGTTTAGGGACGCTTGATCATCAGACCCAGATGTAGCTTCTTCCCAGAGTTGGCGCCACAAACTTGAAAGCGCACAATTGTGCAGAGTGTCTTCGTCTGCTTTTGGGTTCACCAGAACTAAGAGACTCGAACCTGTCCTAGCACTACATTTACATTTACAGCATTTAGCAGACGCTCTTATCCAGAGCGACTTACAGAAGTGCTTTCAAGTCACTATCAGTGAATATATTCGTGTACCGGTTTGTCAGGACACAGACTAAGTAAACCATCAGTCAAAAACTCAGTGGATAGGTGTTGTGTGCAGGGTTTTTTTTTTTTGTGTGTGTAAAAACATAGTGCTAGTCTAAGTACTGCCGAAAAAGGGTAGGTTTTCAGCCGTCGTTTGAAGATACCCAGTGACTCAGCTGTCCGAACATCCAAGTTCATTCCACCACCTTGGAGCCAAAACAGAGAAGAGTTTAGATGCCTTTTTTCCTTGACCCTTGGTAGAAGGAGGGACCAGTCTAGCAGTGCTAGAGGATCTAAGAGAACGCGGCGCTGTGCTGGGTGTGATAAGTGCTTTGAGGTAGGAGGGTGCAGGCCCATTTTTGTCTTTGTAGGCAAGCATTAGTGTTTTAGATTTAATGCGAGCAGCTACAGGAAGCCAATGGAGAGATCGTAGTAGTGGAGTGGTGTGGGAAAAATTTTGGAAGGTTGAAAACAAGTCATGCAGCTGCATTCTGGATCAGCTGCAGAGGTCGAATTGCGCTCAAAGGCAGACCTGCCAGGAGTGAGTTACAGTAGTCTAGTCTTGCAATAACAAAGGACTGAACGAGTATCTGAGTGGGCGAATGGGCGAATCCTTCGGATGTTAAAGAGGAGAAATCGACATGATCGAGAAAGATTAGTGATATGAGAAGAGAAGGGGAGGCAATTGTCCATGGTTACTCCAAGGCTTGACCCCCCAAGTGCATGGTGAACTCCATGAAGGCGTGCGAGCGTGTGTGTGTGTCTGTTGCCCCTGCGATGGTCTGGTGAGCTGTTCGGGCTGTACCCCTCTATCACCCAGGGTCGGATGAGATGGGCTCCGGCCTCCCCGTGGCCCTAAATGAATAAATGGCGAGGACGTATTTTTACGATAAAACTGATGGATTCGTCTCTATAACAACCTCCTTTCTCATGCACCACGTTATAACATGCAAATAATTAAAGATCATTGAATATGCAAATTAGCACGTGACGTGACCCGTTTGCATATCGGCTTTCCCCTGAAGTCGTTAAAACGTTCCGACTTCACGTTCGAGTCGGTCCTCGTGTGGAATTGTAATGATATTCATTATTTCAGCTTTTCCTCTTTAGGAGTTTATCCTCTCTTTATATATATATTTATATTTTTATCTATATAATGGTCCTCACGCGCCTTCTCACCCGGTAACTCTGGTCCTGAACGGAAATCCCCGCCTTCTTCATTTCCATTGGCCGAGTTGTAAAAACCGCCGAGCCAACCACCATGCGGCTCGTGTGCGAGGCGGCCAATCGGTCCCGACATGCAAATCCGTTTCAAATTTTTCCCGGGAAATCCGAGTTTCGCGCGAGCCGCCTTTTCGCGCGTAAACCTCATCCCCCTTCATTCATTGTCAGCTTCCTGGAGCCATTTTTTTCCCCTCCCCGAAGCGGCTCGGAGGGAAGTTCGCTCGGCGGTCTTTCTCGCCTCCATCTGCTTGTTTTCCGGCGCCGATCGTCGCTCGTTTTGCTCGGAATGACTAGATAAGACCCTCCTGTCTCGATATCCGTGATTATTTTATGTGTGCGCCGCCGCGATTGTTTAGAAAAAGGTCACCGGGGAAGGCGAGGCACAAAGGGAGGTCTCTGAAGATGAGAAAGGGGGTCTCCTCGGTGTCAGACACGGCGATTATATCGGCTGCTCTTATTGAGCCGAGCATGGGCTTGATTTCGGGCTCGGATCGCCGCTCGGTGGTTTACCCCACACACATCCAGATGATCACACCGCCTTCACAGTCCAGTCATGTCCGGGTGTCTTCTTCATCTGGCAGCTTGTACACGACTCCTGTCCAAGGATCTGCAAACGGCACCAGCTTGAGACCTGCCTTGGGGCGACCTCCGGTAACCCAGTTATCATTAAGGCACATTTAAACACTTCTATAATAATAATAATAATAATAATAATAATAATCATAGATAGAACCCTGGTGTTGGGGTATGTATACACTAGCTAAATGCATTAGCAGCAGGGCATGTGTGTACTTCCTAAATATTCACTTGGTCAGTGAGAGATGTGATGTACCATCACAACCCCCAGGTAATTAGAGTGTTGGGGGGTTACAGGATCATCACATCACACTGTAGTTAAGGTAAAAATCCACCTTGAAACTGATCAGATGTTAAGTTAGTGGCCTCCATGGGCCTGGTCTCCTTAAACATGTCCAACACCATCACCGCCTGATTTCACTTTATTACAGAAACATTTAAGCAGGTATAATAGTGCATTCACTGTTGCCATGGTAATCCGGTTCTGGAGAGGAGACGTTGCTGTTGCTGTTGTTGTTGTTGTTGTTGGTAGTAATAGCATTGTTATTACACATGAAGCTACTCGGTGCCGCCAATTTTGTGTCAACACAAACTTTTTTTTTACTAAAATAACCAAATATCACCCCTTTACCCCTTTAAAAGTATAAAACGGCACCATTGTGACAGAAATATACCCTTCTGGAAAGTTCTTTCAGCTTTCAAACCAGAAAGTCGTTTGTTTTTTTTAGCTGCAAACCGAAAGAAAAGTTAGCAAAAGTGTTGCTAGCTTCATTGCTAATGGGGTGTAAACACACACCTGGACGTCATTCTACATGAAAACAAACCACCAGAACAACACCGTGTGGATGTTTCAGTGCTGCTTGGATGTAAACAGTGTGTAGATGGTTCGCTTTTTCCTTCCCGTCATGTTTGTTTTTGAGAGACTCTTGAAAGCTAAGTTGTGCTGCTACTTCATGTAGCTTCAAGACACACACACACACACACACACACACACACTTGGACTCCTACGCAAGGCCCGGACTCCTTCTTTTAAAGACTTGGTGTTTGTATTTCAGGTGTTTTATACACATGGGTGCTGAATATGAGGAGCACCGAGGGTTGTTTATGTGGTGTGTGAGGAGAAACCCCGAGTCTTCGCCTCTGTGTCACAGGAAGAGGAATCAAACACACACACAGGCTGATTAATAAGAACAATAACTCATAATATTATTAAAATCTGACCCAGAACACACACACACACACACACACACACACACACACACACACACACACACGGTACCCCTTTCAGGGCTTTATATGATTATTATCGCCGGTTCTCCTGCCTCTGTAAAATATTATCATTATTTATATTTTTTTTTGTGGAGGGAAGAAAAGTGGGAAGCCATTTGGGGATTGAGCCTCGGCCCTGCTTGTGGGGGATGGGGGAGGGTTTGCTGTTTGTTCTTGCAGTTTAATAGAGAGATTTTTAAGATGTTTGCTTGTTTAAGTGTCTGGTTTACAGGATTGACTTGTTGTTCTGAAGGTCGTGAGTGGATCATCATTACTATTATTATTATTATTATTATTATTGTTATTATTATTATTGTTATTGTTATTTGTGGTAGTAGTAATATTAATATTAATAATAGTAATAGTGGTAATAGTAGTGTTGGTAGTAATGGTGTTAACAATAGTAGTAATCTTACTGGTGTTAGTGGTAGTAGTAATGGTGGTAACAGTAATACTAGTAATGATGGTGGTGGTGGTAGTAGTAATGGTGGTAACAGTAATAATAGTAATGGGGGTGTTGGTAGTAGTAATGGTGGTAACAGTAATACTAGTAATGATGGTGGTGGTAGTAATAATGGTGGTAACAGTAATAATAGTAATGGTGGTGTTGGTAGTAATAATGGTGGTAACAGTAATAATAGTAATGGTGGTGGTGGTGGTAGTAGTAATGGTGGTAACAGTAATACTAGTAATGGGGGTGTTGGTAGTAGTAATGGTGGTAACAGTAATACTAGTAATGATGGTGGTGGTAGTAGTAATGGTGGTAACAGTAATAATAGTAATGGGGGTGTTGGTAGTAGTAATGGTGGTAACAGTA
>JAQMYF010000022.1:40154455-40168776 GCA_030014195.1 Neosilurus mollespiculum | reverse complement strand
ATAGTGGTGGTGGTAGTAATATTAGTAGTAATATTAATGTAGTGGTGGTAGTAATGGTGTTGCTGATAGTGGTAGTAATGGTAGTAACAGTAATAATAGTGTTAATAGTGGTGGTGGTAGTAATAATAGTAATGGTGTTGGTGGTAGTAGTGGTGTTTGCTAGTAGGAGTAATGGTGGTAACAGTAAAAATAGTATTAATAGTGGTGGTGGTGGTAGTAATAATGGAGTTGGTGGTGGTATTAGTAGTAGTAATAGTGGTAACAGTAATAATAATAGTAACAGTGGTGATAGTAGTAATAGTAATGGTGGTGGTAGTAATAATGGTGTTGGTGGTAGTAGTAGAAATGATGTTAACAGTAATAATAGTAGTAGTGGTCGTGGTAGTAACTATGGCAGTAGTTGTAGTGGTGGTAACAGTAAAAATAGTATTAATAGTGGTGGTGATAGTAATGGTAAGGTGGTGGTAGTAATAGTGGTAGTAGTGGTAGTAGTAATGGTGTTGCAAGTAATAATACTAGCAGTAATATTAATGGTGGTGGTACTAATAATTAGTATTAGTAAATAACTAATAATTTTTTTTATTTTGCTGAACTGTATTAATCCCACAAGGAAACGTATTGCCTCTGCATTTAACCCATCCAAAGTGAGCCCACACATGTAAACAGTGAGCACACACACACACACACACACACACACACACACTCTCAGAGCAGTCGGCTGCCACATACATTGGGGCACCGGAGAGCAGTTGGGGGTTAGGTGCCTTGCTCAAGGGCACTTCATGAATGTAGAGGAAGCGATGGTGCAGCTCACCTACACAAGCGTGGGGGGGGGGGCATCCAAACTCCACACAGAAATGCCCGAGTGTGGGACTTGAACCCAGGTCTTTCTTGTTTGTCATACTGCTACACATTGTATGTCACTTTAATCTACCTAGTGTTATCTAGGCTTTGTTTAGCAGTCTATTGGATTTTTAATCATTGAAGTGTTGACCATGTTCAAGGAGTCAGATACCAAGGCAAGTCATGTAGCGTTTGTTATTTTAACCGTATGCATTTGGTACAATACACAGTTTAGGCACAAATGAAAACACCACAGTGCCCACCGGTATTCGAAAGCATGCCACCAACCAGTGCCCAACAGCACTGCACCGACCAGTACCCAGTAGTAGAGCATCAAACAGCAGCCTACAGCATACCAGTTTTAATCCAAGTGCTAGGACAGATATAAGACACTTCTGTTTTGTTTGCCGAACTATTAAATGAAACTAGTTGCGTTTCTAATTTTCCGTCCACTATTGACTGTTAAGGCCAAAAGGCGTTTGGAGTTGGACATCGCAGATCACCAGTACAGTGAACCGGCAAGAACACCAAAGGGACGCAGAGCAACTCACCAAATGAAGAGCCCTAAAGGTATTTAATTTAATTATAGTGCGCTTGGTGTATGACAAATCCAGAGTGTGGTTGTTCACTTATACTATTAAATACACAAAATATTAATGACAGATTAATCCTAGTCCGGTCACGGGCAGGATGAAGCCTATCTCAGCCGACACTGTGCGGAAACGGGATACACTCTCGCCAGACCATGGCAGGCCCAACACACAACCATTCACTCTCAAAGCAAGGGGCAGTTTTGAACAACCAGTTAGCCTAATGTGCATGTCTTTGGACTGTGGGAGGAAACTGGAGTACCTCGAAGAAACCTACGCATGCATAGAAAGAACATGCGGACGCCACACAGAAACACCTGGGACAAGAACCCAAGGACCTTCTTCCTGTGAGGCGGACGTGTCACCCACTTTGCCATTGTGCCCCCCTATATTAGCCGCACTGAGTAGGCTGTATACTGCTAACATTATGTATCATATAGCTCACTGTTTCATATATGTTTTTTTACGTACTTTCATTTAATGAAGCAGTGAATTGAGCAGGCGGAGCAGATCACATGATCATGGATCCCAATGTTGCACGGACATCTATTGTATTTATAATCAAATTAAATGTTTTATAATTAAAAGCTTCGGTGTGGCAATAATACGCAGGTATGATAGATTTATACATGTTTAATTGTTTACTTCCTGTTTGTTTCTGTGTCTTAGCTCCCAAAACCCCACCCGAGAAGTCGCGCTATGACACGTCCCTCAGCCTACTGACCAAGAAGTTCTGTCAGCTGCTGGCTCAGTCCTCAGATGGCGTGTTGGATCTGAATCAAGCCGCCGACACGCTTAACGTCCAGAAGAGACGCCTGTATGACATCACTAACGTGCTGGAAGGTGTGCGCCTCATCAAGAAGAAATCGAAGAACAACATCCAGTGGCTGTAAGTCTGTACAAGTGTGTGAGTTAATGCAAGATAGTAAACAGAGGTGATATTTACGGCTTGTGTTTGCGGTATGCTGCAAGGGGCTCGAGTCTACCGTCAGAATCAGGGCCGCTGTGTCCGCTGGGCCCTCTACAGAACCTGAGCAGGGAGATGCTGGCCCTGCGAGACGAGGAGAGACGACTGGATGAGCTCATTCAGGCCTGTACTAACAACGTGCAGCAGATGACTGAGGAGATGCACAACCAAAAATATCCTTTTCTTTGCCTTTGATATACCTGAGAAACTAATGGGTACTTTAAGTGAGGATTAAAATACAATTATTTATTTGTTCCTTTGTCAAATCGCTTAATCCTAACTCCGGGTGAAGGCAGAGTACACCCGGAACAGCTCGCCAGTCCAGTGTAGGGTCTAGATACACACCCAATCATTCAACCACTATTAATATAGCTAACCACTATGCCTCCGTGCCGCCCACATGTGACCATGTTCGTATGTAAATCGAGAAATTGTGGAGGATCGATCTAGATGTTGGCGTGAAAGCGCAAGTGTGCCCTTCCATGATGCATTAAAAGAGCTACCAGAGTCTCCGCAGTCTCTCAGCGTAGGCAGGGTACGTTCTGAACATTTTGGTTTAGCCGATTACCCTAATGTGCGTGTCTTTAGACTGTGAGAGGAAACCGGTGTACCTGCAATAGAACCCACGCAAGCACATAGACAACATGCAAACTCCACACAGAAATGCCTTCACAGAGCCCGGGACTCGAACCCAGGACCTTCTTGCTGTGAGGCGGACGTGCTAACCATTACCCCACCGTGCCACGCCAGAACACATTTATACATGCCGTTATTGGAAAATATAATCTAGCAACAGTGTAGTGGTGCACTGGGTGTGTATGAGTTTCACGATCCGCATTTAAACTTTAAACCCACCAAAATCCATCAGCGTATTTTTCTTATCTGCTCTCACATATGCCTACGTCACATACCAGGACATCCGGAAAATCAAAAGCCTGCAGGATCAAACTGTAATTGCGGTAAAAGCGCCGTCAGAAACTAAACTGGAGGTTCCTGACCCGAAGGAGGTAAAATAGTTCAATTACAACGCGGCTTTGTTTAGCGTGATGTATCTAATTACTGTCCGTACACAGATATTATACTGTAAATGTACAACGATGTGTGTTTGTGTTGTGTAGAGTTTACAGGTGCATCTGAGCAGCTCTAAAGGCCCCATCGACGTGTTCCTCTGCACGGACACCGGCGAGTCCAGCAGTCCCCTGCGTAACGGTGTAGACGTGAACGGAAACGACACCGCCTTCCTCCGAATGTCCAGAGGTGAGTCACGTCTGGGGATATGCTGTTAAAGGCAAACCAAACTCGAGATAATATCCGATTGTTATTATTATTATTATTATTTGTCTCGGACATAATTTTTGACAGTACTTTATTGTCTGTGTGCATATCTGTACTTACAAGTTGCGAGTTTTGAGATGACACCTGGACATGGGCGGAGTCATGTTCTGAATAATCTGGGAAATCCGGTAGCAACAGCACTTGCTGAACGGTGCCTTGTTAGTTCCCACCCACATAGTGGCTTTGGAGCTATAGGAATGGGTTGCATCCGTCCGTCTTTCCGGACACTTTAGTTTCCGGATGTTTACTTGCCGCGCTGAAGCTGGGTCTTTCGAACTTGGTATGCTGGCTCACTACTGGGAGTGCTAGGATGAGTTTGTGTGTGAGTGACCTTGACCTCCTTTTCAAGGTCACAGAGGCAAAACTGGATATTAGGTTTCTGGACATTTACTTTCCGTGTGCTGAAGCTCGGGCTTCCAAACTTGCTATGCTTGCTCTATATTGGCGTAATACGAAATGGTCGTGTTGGAGTGGGTCTGGTTTCAATCAGCACGTTGTAGATTGCTCCTCATATTTTGACAAATTTGTAATAAATGGTAATATAAAGCGCCAAAGCATGGTAGAATGGATCGGTTGCGAAATTTCGCCGTGCCGGTTTGAGCCGCAGTATGAGTCTCATGAAGATAACGAGGACAGAGACTCGTAAGCTTAAGCCGGTCATACATCAAGTTCAGCATTAAATCATTTTAACATGCTTGATTCAGTGATGGCGGCACGTCCTGGGTTCTAGACCCCTATCGTTTCTGTGTGGAATTGGGATGTTCTCGCCATGCTTGCATGGGTTTCCTCCAGGTACTCCGGTTTCCTCCCACAGTCCAAACACCTGCCTGTTGGTTTATTTGGTGGTTCCAAATTGCCCATAGGTGTGAGTGGTTGTGTGTGCTGCCCTACGATGGTCCGGCAGGCTGTTCAGGGTTCCTTACCCAGTAACGGCTGAGATAGGCACAGCTTCCCCACGACCCTAGTAGTAGGATTAAGCGGTTCAGCAAATTGAGTGAGTGAGTTGATTGACAAAAATTTAGCATCATGTTTACCGATCAGCCATTACTTTAAAACCTCTTGCCTATTACTGTGTAGGTCATAGTGTCACCAAAATAAAAGGGTCACTGACGCCACAAGACCTCTGAGGGGGGGTGTGCTGTGGCATCAGACACCAAACAGTTCGCCGCACATCCTGTAATTTCTGTAAGTTGAAAGGTGTGGCCTTCATGGTTTGGACTTGTTTTGTCTAGCACATCACAGGGATGGGGAATTTGGAGGCCAACTTTCCTCAAACCACTCCTGACCAGTATAGCAGGGGTGCGGCAGCATTGCTACAGATGGGGTATATGTGGTCTGCAAGTAACATCTATATGAATTCTAGAACATCACGCCGCTTCCGCAGGCTTGCCTCCTTTGCATAGTCCATCCTATGGAAGTGACGCACGTGTACCCAACTGTCCGTAGGATGTACAAGAAAAGCTCGGACCAAACATGCGACACCCTGCATAGGCTACACATCCACCCGTGCCGGCTACACGCACAGTGTGCAGCCTACTGTTTCTGCATCAAGGAGGAGCTGATTTGTAAACTAACTGGTAGGGGTAGCCTCACCTATCACCAGGTTGTCTCCAAGGACACCGACATTTAGCTCAAGGAACTTGACTGCTGAAGAAACCTTGTGGTTCTGTAGGATTAAGTGGTCCAGCGAATGAATGAATGGTCACATGTTAATCAGGGGTAGTTCCAGGTACGTTTATATGTATGACTCACCTGTTCTGTCTACCTGTTTTCCTTCTATGGCCACTTCAGACTAGGAAGGTAACGACAGGTTGACAGTCCCATTGTTTCCACAAATAAGGTTGACATATCACAAGTCTTGGGATCTTAAAACATGGGACCTTTCATTTATTTATTTATTTATTTATTTTTGCAGAAGACACCAAAGACACGGAAATGGCCGATTCTAACCAGTCAAACAGCAGCGCGACACAGACCAGCACAGCACCGTTGTCTCCATTCAGCTCGTCGCTGTCCTCCATCCTGGGGCCTTTCGTGACTCTGTCGCCTGCGCTGCTGGGGGACGAGTACCCGTTAGGCATGGAGGAGGAGCAGGGCATCAGCGACCTGTTCGACTCCTACGACCTGGACATGCTGCCTCTGGACGAGCTGCTCATGGTGTGATCCTGCAGGTGAACAGGATATGGTTGATGCATCACTTTAAAAAAATAAATAAATAATGGGAGGGATGGACTTTCGTGATGAGATGTGCTGGTTGAGTCCGGATCAGTTGGAAATTTGGATCGCCAGTCACGATAAGTAGTTTTGATACCTTTTTGTTTTGTTTTGTTTTTCCATTCTGTAAATCCCGAGGGAATGTGTGTCTTGTTGTTGTTGTTTTTTTTTTTTTTCCCCCACTATGTTTGCATAGTGTAGTAATGGATATTCAAAGCTTCTTGGACTTGATGTCTGCTGTTGAGCCACAAAGCTAAAACCTGGTAACCAGGTCGTTTTTATTCCGCATCACAAACTGGATTTGCGTAGACCGATATGTCTGGCATTTCCAGACGAAAAAATTTCCGCAAAGAAACAAACAAACAAACAAACAAAAACGACGATACTAGATCGGAACTGCACAGTGGAGAACTTCTCATTTCAGGTCTTGACTTCTACCGAGGTAATCTCTAAAGCTAACTACTGCTGCCTAATGTCTTGAACCCACTGTCGTGTTATAATTAGTTACAATAGGACGTCACACTAGCAAGTGACAGATAAGTGATTCATCAATAAGGGGCGTTTTTGAACTGAGATTTCAAACTTAAATTATATGCAGAGCAAGAAATCTCAGACAAATCCTGTGGTCCATGTGGTCTTGCTTTCCATTTTGGGTTGACAGTGACAGAAAAGGTAAAAAAAAAAACAAACATTACACTAGGTTAACGTTTCAATACAACCATATAGACATATATGATCTAAAGCTGGGAAGAAAGTAGCCTCTGCGGCACGGTGGTGTAATGGGTAGCACAGCCGCCTCACAGCAAGAGGGTCCTGGGATCGAGTGTTACTGTTCGGAAGCCCATACTTGCGTGGGTTTCCTCCCACAGTCCAAAGTCATGCGTATTAGGCTAATTGGCTGTTACAAATTGCCCATAGGTGTGCCAGTAGGTTGTTCGTGTCTTGCCCGGCCATGTTCTAGTGAGCTGTTCAGGATGTACCCAGCCGTTGCCCAGTGTTGGCTGGGATAGGTTCCAGCCTCCCCGCGACCCTAAGCGGTTCGGTAGCCGTGTTGGTGTCTCTGGTTAGTGTACAAAGGTAATACTTTTACATTTATGGCATGCTCAAAGGCCTAACAGTGGGAGCTTTTGGTGGTACTGGGGCTTGAACCACTGACCTAGGGATCAGTAACCCAGAGCTTTATCCACTGAGCCACCTCTGCCATAATACCGTATTCAATGCCAACAGAGCTACTGTAATAACATATAAAATCAATCTGCATACTGAGTGGTGTATTATTGTACGCTGTAAAATAGTTATGAATAAGAATATATACGACACAGGAACTGCGCAGTCCGACTGGTTGGCATTATTATTCATTCAAGCCTTTCTAATTGGTGGAAAGCCATCAAATAATTCTTGGTATTGCATCATTGCCATTGGATAAGTTTGAATGATTATCGCACCACCGACAGGCACGACATACGCACACGACTGTGTACTTTGAAAATATTCCGAATGAATGATAACAGTTATAATATCACTTTAATATTGATAATCAAATAGGATTTGGATTTTGGTCGCGGCGTATAACGAGCCCTTGTTTGATTAATTCTCTACATTAAACTCCACCTCATTCATTAATTGCTTATTATCCACCTGGTAAACTCAGGATAATGCTTGAAGTAATTAAAAAATATAAAAGTAAACCATGAAAGTCTCGTTTTAGTTTGCTTCTCTTATGTTCCCATGTCATTTCGACTAAAACAATTATTCGCCTCGGTCTCTGGGTATCACTGAGCCTTGGGTGAATTAGCATCAGAACTCGAAACCATCAAATGGCAAGTTACGAGCAGCTTGTCGCTTGCTAGTGTGAACGCAGATTCCTTGGACCTCTCCAAGTGATCGATGGATCGTCCTACTATTTTTTTTTGTTTCTTTTCGTTTCAGTTGATTGACAGAGTCTGTAGGTTGTAAACGACCTCGCTAACCGAGGCAGACGTTCACTCAGTCAGCTCCTTACTCAAGTTCTGCCGTTTGCCGAACTTGTACATTAATATAGCCGATGGTCCTTATTCCAGACCTGAATTGTGCCTGATTGGAAGCGTCCAACCTTCCCGCATGGATAAAACCCGATCGGAGCATCACGGACAACGATCGCTCACGTCTTCCAGTCGTTTTTGTTTAGCAGAACCGCTATGCAGACTCCAGTGTGCCACGCCCATCACGTATACTACCACAGCACTGATTCTCTCAGGGTAGTTCTCCGTCGCCTCGTACTCCTGTTAGTGCTAAATGCGGCATGCGTTTATGAATTGTAGCCCTTCAGGAATAAATGGTTAATCTTTCAATATTTCACACGAACATCACACGATGATGTCAGCTCAGCAGGTTATTACTGAGATAGAGAGGGCCTGGTCTGGTTATATTCTTATGGGTTGTGGAACTCCATGTCCTGATACATTTTCAATAAAACGTTGGATTGAAGTTTCAGTAATTGTTCATTCAGGGATGTATGCAAATCAGGGATTTTATAATAATTACCGTTAACGATCCAGACGACCTTTTTTTTTTTTTCATGTGGACAAAAAAAATCAAACAGGGTTTTCACGTCAACATTTTAAACTGTATAAGGAGTGGAGATGTCTGGAATTTTTGTCCAGACCAATTATTATGAGATCGCTCCAGTATTTTGAGCCGATTTCATGTTGTGTTTTTTTTTTTTCTTTTTTCTTTTGGCTTTGTCAAGCAGTTTGGCTAAAAGCTAATGCATTTGCGCTAATGCTAAAGCTAATGCGTGGGCTAGCAAAAAATGTTCGTAGCATTAATACGGACTAAATGAAATGGAAATCCTTTTATCCTGGTGATGGAACAATTCTGTAAGTATATACTGTAGGTGTTCTCTCCTGATAAACTCGAGTACGCCTGCGTCCGTGACAAGAACTAGCTGTAGTGTTTTCATGCACGCCGTTCGGTCACCCTGTGATCCGGTGTGATCTCGGAAGCTAAGCAGGGTCGGGCCTGGTTGGTACTTGGATGGCAGACTGCCTGGTTAAATACCAGATGGCTGTCAAGGGTTTGGGTGAAGAACTGGCAACCTACCCTGTTAAAACAAAAAAAAAAAATCTATTAAAAGAACGTTCACGTCACAGCAAGAAGATCCTGGGTACGAGTTTGCTTTCGGTGTGGAGTTTGCATGTTCTCCCTGTCTTCATCCTGTGGGCTTTATCCGGGTACTCCAGTTTCCTCCGACAGTACAAAAACATGCATGTTAGGATAACTGGCTGTTCCAAATTGTCCCTAGGCGTGAGTGTGAGTATGAATGGTTGTGTGTGCCGCCCTGCGATGGTCTGGTGAGCTGTCTAGTCCGATAAGCACCGACCTCCCCGCGACCTGAGTAAGATTTAGCGCTTCGGTAAATGAGCGAGTTTCCTTAAAATGAATGAAATATGAAGGAAATATTTTACCATGTATGAATAACTCAAATGTAGAAGTCTTAAGTTCTTCTCGGTTCATGATCTCTGTGTGTGTGTGTGTGTGTGTGTGTGTTAAAAGGGGGAAATATAATCTGGATGTCTTGCATCGGATTGCACTGGCAGCTGATTTCCCTGCACTTTACAAGCCAAACTAAGATGTAAAAAGTAATAAATGAAGACTGTTGATGTTTTTGCATACAACTAAAAAAAAAAAAAAAGTGTCTTTTTGAAAAAAGTGTGGTTTTTGGTTTTCTTTTCTTTTTTTTTTCTCTTCCCCCTCCCTCCTCCCCCAAAGTCTGGAGTGTTTTCAATAAGCTTTTACCACTCAAGGGCAAAATGTAGATGATTCAGGGGCAGACCCACATTCTCTCCAGCACCACCACTGCTCTGGGTCCTCACACACACACCCTCCCCCCTCCCTTTTCAAATGCAGTTTTCTATTTGTGGCATGGCTGTGTGTGTGTGTGTGTGTGTGTGTGTGTGTACACATTGTTGCGAACTGTTTTTAATAAAGTTTTTAATGCAAAGTTCGCCGTCTGTACTCTTACTCTCTTCATAAACTGGACTTGTTCCGGGGGAATTTATTTATTTGATTTAAATGTCTCATTTTCTCGTTTTAGGGAGTCGACTCTTATCCAGCGGTCGAGTATCACACGGGAGAAACTCCGCTGTAGATCTCGAGATAAGTTTCTACACAGAGCTCGGCTTTATTAACTTTTGATCGGCACCGAAGAGTTTACTGTAGGGTCAAGAAGTTATTAAATCTAAGTTCGTTAGTATTAGTTTCTCAAACGACGGTTAAAGCCAGTATCTCACGGAGCAGCGAATTCTGACGAATGTATTGGATTTCAATCCTAATTTTTAGTCGTATCCAATTCTTGTTGCCTTCCTATCACATGACCACCACCAGCCAGGGAGGGGCGTAAGCATGCACATACCCCCTCCGTGGCATGCGATGCTGCCACCCGCCTCTTTATGAACTGCCGTGCATGCGCATTTGGAGGCGGCCCTGCACACCCCGAGGGACAGCGATGTCCGCCCCCTTTTTTGTTCAGATGAGCGCATAGACGCCCATGGATTGGCTGGTGATCGCTGTGAGTGACGGGAGCGTACACCATCCCGCCCTCTCGTGAGAGCTCGGCCAGTCAGCTCCTATGGACTCTCGGTCGCGGATGGCGCTGGGTGCACTTGTGCCTCGCAGTTTATTCGCGTTTCGAGATTATCTAAATATTTATATTACATCTACAGTACATTTTTGGGAACATCATCCATTCATTTTTGAACCGTTAACTCCTAATTAGAGTCGCGGGACACCCTGGACAGCTCGCCAGGCCATCGCAGAAACGTTTTCGGGAAAAGTCACAATTTGGAGAAAGTGCTGAAACTCTGAAATACCTCAATCATGACTATGAGACATTATTTCAGAAAATCTCAGTGGCGGCTGAGATAGGCCCCATCCTCCCCGCGACGCTAGTAGGAGTAAGCGGTTCGACATGTAAGTCAGCTTGAATCCATCTGCTTAAATATTAAAGCTGGGGAAAGTTTTGTTTCCAGACGTTTGATTTGTGATGACATCATATTGTGATTTTCCAAATAAGGAAAAAGAAAAGGAAAGAAAAACCCCTCCCCTAACCACCCCTGTAAATCCTTAAATTAAATGATCATATTTGTTGTTATTATCATTATTATTATTATTATTATTATTATTACACAAATCTGATGCTGCATTGCTGGATGTTGGAACCGCCTGGCATTCTCACTTCGCCACTTCCATTTTCCAACACTAGATGGCAGCGGCTCCAAGTGAACAGAACTCGAGTGAAAATTGGGACTGAGCGTCTCTAAACCATGCTGTGATGTTCTAAAAACATGTTGTCTAAAAGCAGCATGCTTCTACTGCATTCTTCTTCTTCTTCTTCTTCTTCTTCTTCTTATTCTTATTCTTATTATTATTTTATATCATACCTCGAGGAACGAACTTGGGTTTGTGGGATATTGTTTTTGTTTCTATTTACATGAGTTGGTCTCCCATTTTAAATAGTTTATCCTTAATCCCGTACGTGTTCCATATTCATTTCCTCATGTCCACATCTCCTGGCAGCTGGAGCGTGTCATCGGTCAGCATCGTCTCGAACACAGGCCACCGAAGCGCCAGGCTCCTCATTGTGAATCAGGGCACGGGAGCAGACGGCGTAATTAGAACGGAGCCGGATGACTGGCGTAGGGTGCAGCCTTCCCTTATCTCCCCTCGTAGCTGAATGATGTTCCTCGGCTCTTTGTCTGGTTGAGCGCAGCAGTGAATGTACGGGGAAGCTGTGATGTAATTCTTTTAGCGTCTGGACCACTCCGTCTGTCTGCACCTAGGTGGCACTGTGTACATGCCCAAAGGCTGGGGAGAATACTTAACCCAGTTCCCTACTTTTTGCTTCATGGAAAGTTGATGGAGATCATGTTGCTTAATCAAATTTGGGAGAATTGTCATTAGTATCGATATGTTGATTCAGTACAATGTTATTACAATGTTATTACAATGTCATAATACATAATTACACTTTTTGTTTGTCCTTTCTGTTTGTTGGTTTATTAATTTTCCAATGCAATCCTGCTTTGTTTGTTTTTTGTTTGGTTTTGATACATTTTTCAAATCACAATCATTACACGATTACTGTTACGCATCAGCACCGTTTAGGACAACCATGATGTGCGCGCGTGCTGTAAAACCTGAGTGCACGCTTACACGCCTGCCGTACTCCATTCCCCCATTCATAAAAACCTCACTCGCCGTATTTTGGTCGAAGCTGATTTGCTGAGGGATCAGCTACGTTACGAGACGTGTCCAATCAGAGCAGAGCTCCGTTCGGTATGTTTAGGCTGCAGGATTGAGTGAAAGAGAGAGAGAGAGAGAGAAAGAGAGTGCCGGAAAGCTTCTCGTTCATACAGAGCAGCGGTGTGCAGTTTATATGTAACCACGGAGGATGATGTGGAACAAAATGCCGTTCTGGGAGCTGCGTCGAGTACAAGTGTCAGCTTTTTTGGTGACTTCCTGCTTCAACCGGCTCGATAATAGAGTGTAACGTGCACCAATCCTGCCCTATGTGTAAAATCATGAACGTGAGAAGAATGTTCTGGAATTTGATTATGCAGGACAATACAGGACATGATCTGTGTTAAAGCAATTATCGGCGCCGTTGTGTGTTTTGAGCACAAAGGAGATGTGAAAGTTGGCATGTTAAACCTAGAAAAGTGTGTGTGAGAGAGAAAGAGATGATGGTCTTTAGGGAAAATGCATGTATGACTCCGTTTAGTACCAATTAATGACATTTCTATTCGTGTTGGGAATTCAGGCATCACGGCGGCGCGTTATTTATGTCGTTGCCCGTGTTAAGCCAGATTAATTTCACTGTCGGGAGTTGGAGTCGTTCCTGAAAGCCATCTTGTTATATTTTACATTTGTATTTCGACGACCATCTGCTTCTCAGAGTCCATAATGAGGGGAAGGGTGACAGGAAATGAAATCAAACTGGCAGTATTTCCATTTAACTTCAGTGTTCATAAGGCTACATAAGCCCTTCATGATGACCAACATCTGTATTGACTTAAGTAGGCAGTTATAAGGGTTTATTCCAAAATAAAACTTTTATTTTTCCCTTTCTCTGAAGGTAATATGTGTAACATTTTATAAATACATTTATAAAAAAAATCATATGAAACAAGACAGGTTATAATACATTACGAATATGTTCGTAGGTCAATATACTTCATATTACTTAAATACATACAATGGCTCATTGCAACAAGTACCAAAGTACATTAAAGCTGCCTGGACACGGGAAACAGGAACAGTTCCGCCCCGAGAAAGTTTTGCCCACAGATCTACAGGATGGCCAGCTGGAGGCTAGAGGGACAACATGCAACCGAACCACTGGAGAAGAACCACCCATCTGCTGCATAAACCTGTGAAACGACCTAAAGCTATTATCTCACGGAGCCGCGAATGCTGATGAACTTTTTTGATTTGCAGGAAAATTTTGGAAAAGCAGGGTTTGTCCCTTACCCCCTTTTGACGATACTGACCCTATAAAAAGGGTGAGCAAACCCTCCCCAGTATTGTGTTCACTACTTGGCGAACCAAAAATAACTTCAGCGACTCATCGTACATCCGTTTGCAAACACTTAAAACTGTTTTGCAAAGGTTTGTGGGAAAATTTATTTGCAAAGAAATTTTACAAACCCTGACCAAGCCTAAAATCTGCTACGTACGTCAGCATTCACTAGTCCGTGAGATATAAGGTTAATAACCCTGATGGACGCTATGGCGCCTGGAGCAAGATGTTCTGGAACAATCTCAAAAAAACGAAGATGGGGGTTCCTCTTAGTTGAAGGTTGGAAAAAAAAATCTCACTGTATATAACACTGTCATTAAAAGGACATAAATATTAATAACAATCTTATAAGCAGAATGAAGAATTTTAATTCCATCTTAGTTCACTAGATATTAGCAATTGTGCATTTTGATTGGTTATTCTACTCCTAGGATATCAGCTCATATCCTATTACCTAAAACTTCACTACAGAAAAAAACAAATGTTTGTAAGCTAAAGCTAAATGAAACGTTAATGAAAGTTGCCTTTTTTCTTTTTTTTTTTTTCTTTCTTTTTTTTTTTTTAACCTTTCATTCAAGACTGATTCTGTGAAAAGGAACAACATCTGGAACGTAAGTATTTGATACATTTGAATTCCCACCAAACACGACTTTATCAGTTTGCTGCTACGCCACCGTGTCCTTTATTTGAAAGAAATAGAAAGTGGTTTTCATCAAATGCAATTTTATTGTACTCAGGACAGGCCTCCAGCTAACCAGGTAGCACTACGATAATGAGCTTTCCTGTAGAGCATTTACGCTTAGGAATGTGTGTG
>JAQMYF010000022.1:40131402-40152825 GCA_030014195.1 Neosilurus mollespiculum | reverse complement strand
ATATATTAAATGTCAAGAATTTGAATAAAATAATAAAAATGGAGTATTTCCTTTTATGTAATGCATGGAATTGAACAGTTATTCCGCTCCGTCTCGTCGGATACGGGCTTGACCCGGCTAACACCTCACGAGGCTATGAGACCATATCCGATTTTAGGTCGCAGAATAACTTAAATACAGGAAGTCCTTGAGGTTACCACTCTCGTGTGTTCTGTCTCTTTTTTTTTGTTTCATTTTATTATTTTATATTTGTCCTCCATATGTTTTTCTTACTGCGAGTTATGCTTTCATGAGTCATAGAAATGTGGTTTTATATCCTAGATTATGATTTTGCTACTGCATCAGAATAGTGGCGTGCAAGCATGGAAGAGTCGTGCAAGAGTGGCGTGATCTGACTTAAGATGCGACGTAGGAACGGAACCCTGTCGTAAGTCGAGGACTTACTGTATACAGAAAAGATTTTAATGATCATTGGAGCTGTAAAATCCTGTCATGTCAGAAATCTGTCACTGTCACTCAAAACGGACGGCGGTAGTTGAATTAAGCCTTTATTAATGTTTAGTTAGTGTTATGTCTGCTGTATTAAAGGGCTTATATATATATATATATATATATACACACACAGACACACACACACACACACACACGTTATAGCCCTATGAATTCTGACATTCAGTGAAGTTTTACTGGATGTTTTAGCTTTGTGTTACTGCTCTGTTTTGATCATTAAATTGCTGAGAAGCGCAGACATGGTGGCTGTCTGGTTGACTGATGAGCCATCCCCGTCTCTGTGAAACGGATTTGATTGATTGAGTTGTTTCTAGAAAAGTCTGATACAAATCGAGACCTTTGGAGAAAATGCTTCACGTGAGCTAGTTCTATGCCTTCATTTTGGCAATGCATCAAATATTAATAATAATAATAATAATAATTGTTATCATTATTATAACACTAAAAATACTGGCTAATCAACTGTTCTTGTATTTCTGTTTGATTGAACTGGTCCATCGGGAGTCATGTTGGATTCTTCCAGAAGGATCTCGCTGATCGTGTTGACAGCATGACTCTAATGGATTAGCATTCTTCACGCAGCTCATGCTAATGGCAAACAAATGAATTTGATATTTAGCTCTTATTAAATTCTCGGATGTGGAAATGTGCTAATTCCCTGTGTGCAGTTACTGCTTTGACTTTTCGAGCAGGGAGTCGAGTGTCCTTCTGGGCTTCGTCTCACACTTCCCCTCCAGTCAGGTGCTTTCGCTCCGTCCCACACACTCTCCCTCGCTCCAGGTGACCCGGTCCTGTATAGATGAGCTAACGTCTGCCCCCTGCTTCACTAGCAGCTGCTCAGAGGACAGTGTAAATTGGCATACCGCTGATCTGCCTTTTGGGCTTGAAGCTTTTCCCTGCTCTTTATCGCTAGTTTGATCGTATGCATCCTCATAAAGAGCAATAATCATCATTCACAGGCTGTTGGGTTAAAAAAAAAAATCTTTCAGCTCACCTGCTGTTAATTGGAAGCCAGAATATGCGTCTCAGTTTATACTGTGGTTTGAAATTTAAGGTGGCATTTCAATCTGAGTGATTGGCATGTCCGTCTCACAGCAAGAAGCTCCTGGGTTCGAGTCCCAGGCTCGGGTGTTTCTGTGTGCATGTCATCCCTGTGCTTGCATGAGTTTCCTCCAGGTACTATAGTTTTCTCCCACAGTCCAAAGACATGCACATTAGGCTAATTGACGGTTCCAAATTGCCCCTAGGAGTGAGTGTGTGTATGTTGGTCCTGCAATGGTATGGCGAGCTGCTTAGTGTGACCCACACATTCGCCCAGTGCTTTTAACACTGTCATTGTCGTCCCATAGAATTCCAGTTCTACCACTACTCCCCAATGCTCTGTGAGCATTAATTGTGCAAAAAATAAAAAAAATAATAATAATAATAGATTTTTGAAGCCCCCATTTGTATATGAGTCCATGAAACTGGTTTTATTTTACACCCAATAATAAAAGAGAAATTTAGACACGTGTCCCCTTGGATATATCTTATGATGACCTTGGATAATCACAAAAAAATGATTCTCTTGCTATGAGCCATCCTAAAATTAATGACTTTTTAATGTAAAATGGGGGCAAAACACAGGACCAAAAGTGGGACATAGAAAGCCGTATGTCAGTTTATATGGCAGCTTTTTATTCTGAAAACATCACTCAAAATTGTCTTATTTACGGCTTTAAATAAAGACAGTGTGTTAAATTGGATAATCCTAATCATTTTTCTAATTCAGACATTCAGAATTCATATACAATCACACCGCAAGGGATTTTCCAACAGCGATCAATTTTGTGAAACACTGTCTTGCATATTTACTTTGATTCCCAAACTGTCCCTGTGAGAGAATTGAAAAAATAGTTGTGTGAATTTCGTGTCCTAGATAGATGTCCAGGAAGACTTTGTGTGTTGTAGAATTAAGATATATCTTCTCTGTCCCCCATGACATGAACCCAAACCTGTTTCTGCGGGACACTAACCTTGTAGACAGCTGATTTACAAAGACATGGTTTATTAAGGTTTGGTGTGAAAGAGTGGCCTGTACAGAACCCTGATTGCAAACCCACCGAACACCTCTGGTGATGAGCTGGAACGCCAACTTCAGCAACATCCTTCAACCTCAACATCACTGCCCAAACTCTTTGAACCTTCCAAAATATTCTCTAAAAAAGCTAATTATGTAATATTATATAATAATTAGATAATAGATAAAGATAACATATCAAAATGTTTTTGGCTGCTGGTAAAGTTCAGTTAACCTCTAAAGGTATTTAAAACAAAAACAAAGTGAATTTCTAACAGGTAGCGTGGCAGGGCAATCATATCAAGGCATCGTCTTCACCACTTTGTCCTTTCTTAGGGTCGTGGGGAGACTGGATCCCATCCCATCGTAGCCGACTTCGGGCAAAGGTGAGGTACGCCTTGAACTGCTTCCCAGACCATCGAAGGGCCAACACAACCATTCACACAACTAGGGGTAAGCTGAAACAGCATATTAGCCAAATGGGGCGGCATGGTGGCGTAGTGGTTAGCACTTCCGTCTGACAACAAGAAGGTCCTGGGTTTGAGTCTCATGCTCGTTGAAGTCGTTTCTGTGTGGAGTATGCATGTTCTCCCAGTGCATGTGTGGGATTTCTCTGGGTACTCCGGTTTCCTCCCACATGCACTTTAGGCTAACTGGCGTGTGTGTATGTTGGTCCTGCGATGGTGTATGGTGGCGAGCTGCTCAGTGTCGCCTGAGAGAGGCTCCCGCCTCCCTGTGACCATAATAGGATTAAACGGTTCAGCAAATGAGTGCGTGAGTGAGTGATATTGGACAAATGTGCATGTCTTTGGACTGTGTGTGTGTGTGGGTGGGGGGGGGGGGGATGTGGTACTGGTACCTGGAGGAAACCCATGCAAGCACAGGGAGACCATGCAAACCCCACACTGAAACGCTCTCGCCGAGTTTGGGACCTGAACCCAGGACCTTCGTGCTAACCGTGCATCATGTCGTCCTTGGAAGTACAGTAAGTAGTGTTGATGCTGCAGGTTCTGATTCTGAGACACGGTTATGCTTATTACATTCATTCATTCGTTCATTTTCTGAACCGCTCAATCCTAATTCGGGTCGCGGGGAGGCTGTACATATAACGGAATCCAAGTGAAACTTTGTTGGCAAATTGCTTTGCTCGGAGGCTCAGCAGTGATGGTTAGGTGGTGCAGGGATCAGTAGCTCATGAGCTCAGTACTGTTTGATCTCCTGGTACCATGAACACAAATTTTCAAATGTGGCATAAGACACACAATGCTTTTGCAGACGACGCCTGCAACAGAAGGTCGTTTATAGTCAATTTAATTACTGAAGGCATGTCAGTTTTATGGCAATTTTCTGACCTTTGATACAAAAGAAAATATGGGATTGGTACATCTATATTTCAGACATTAAGAAAACAGTCTGCGTCTGCGTCTCTTTCATTTGCATATGATTTGCATACACTTACACAACCCTCCTCTTCTCCACCAAGCTCAGCCAGTTGGGAATGTCAAGAGGCCAAATTAACTAGTTTTTTAGTTTGCACCACATTTGCATAAGAACAGTTTTGCCGAGGTTGCTCCAATAGGTGACCTTAATTGCCTGCGTCCTTGCCAAGCTCTGATTGCAATTAATTTCATTAAGCATATTATCAATATAACCAGAAGAATACATTAGCATGCGTTTGGGAGCGGGATGCGCAAGCTGTTCCCAATCAAGGAGCCTTTTGCGTGTATGGATGTCCTGTCATGCTTTTCATAAGGATGAAA
The DNA here is from genome assembly GCA_030014195.1 of Neosilurus mollespiculum. Taxonomy (NCBI): domain Eukaryota; kingdom Metazoa; phylum Chordata; class Actinopteri; order Siluriformes; family Plotosidae; genus Neosilurus; species Neosilurus mollespiculum. Next base: position 40,148,496 of record JAQMYF010000022.1, on the reverse strand, counting down.
AATCGGGCCTGGCTCTGATGGGTCTTGAGCTTATCAGCATGATCAATCTCACTCAGCAGTCTGAACAGTGACGCATTCATTAAATTAGGTGCAAGATCACAGAACAGCTTTGATAAATAGTCGGATTTCAGTATTAGTTCACGTGCAGACTTCTCTTCACACACTCTGTCTACGTCAAAGAAGACTTTAGTAATGAAAGAGGGCTTATATGTTTTTATTAATACGTCTAAGGGCGGCACGGTGGCGTAGTACTTAGCACGTCTGCCTCTCAGCAAAAAGATCCTGGGTTTGCGTCCCGGGCTTGGCAAGGGTGTTTCTTAGTGGAGTTTGCATGTTCTCCCTGTCCTTGTGTGGGTTTCCTCTGGGTACTCAGGTTTCCTCCAACAGTGTAAAGACATGCATTCTTGGCAGAAAGGCTGTCCCAAGTATGAAAGTGAGTGTGATTGGTTTTGGTCCTGCCATGGTCTGGTAAGCTGTTCAGGGTATACACTAGACTTCGGCCAGTGTCGGCTGAGATACCCCCCCCCAATCCCTACAACCCTAGTAGGGTTTAGCAGTTCGGGAAATGAATGAATGAGCGATGAGAATACATTTTAAGAGACACTAGTCTCATCAAGGCCCTGATACCAACACGAAATAATCTTAAATCATGCTCCTGAGTGGCGCATTGACAAGGTGCGTGGCTATCAACATGGACATTGCAAGTTCGAATCCAGGTTGATGTCGTAGTCATCCGTGACCGGGACTCCATGGGAGCTGATTGGCCCAAGCTTTCATGGAAAGGGAGGGATGGCACACTCTCCCCTGTCACTCACAGCGATCACCAGCCAATCCATGGGCGTCCATGAGGTTATCCGTACAAAAGGGGCGGATAGCACTTTCTCTCTGAGTGTGTTAGGCTGCCTCAAAATGCGCATGCACAGCAGTTCGTAAAGAGGCGGGTGGCAGCATCGCATAGCACGGAGGGGGTATGTGCATGCTTACGCCCCTCCCTGTTTGGTGGTGGTTGTATGTGATAGGGAGGCATCACTTGACAGGTGGGAATTGGACACGACTAAAAATTAGGGGAGAAAAAGCTGGGGAAAAAAACGAAACCCAAAATGTCTCAAGATATGACTTATGTATTCTCTGAATAATAAATTAATTGCATATTTTATATATTTTTTTCTTTTCACATCTGTCTCACGTTAAATCCAGCATCGTGATGAAGGGTGCTGATGAGGAATACTTGTGCATGCCATCTTCATCACACCTTTCTTGTGATGGGCTTCATCTAATTAGTCATACTCTATGATTAAAACTGGCATCCCCCCCTAATTCAGTATTCCTACAGGAAGTGTTCTCACCTCTAGTCTCACAAGCCGGATCTCAAGCAGCTACATTAGTGTCAGGTTTTTGTTTTTTTTTGTTTTTTTCGTTGATAAATGCAGCCAAGAAGCACCTACTTTAACAAAAATAGACCATTTGATTAACGTGGCAGACGCCCGACTGAAGAAATTCTTCCTTTACTAAACTAATTTGAGCAGTAGTCTTTAATAACTTTTCACAAGATACCCAGGTGTCACGGTGGCGCAAAGGTTTGCATGTTCGCCTCACAGCAAGAAGGTCCCGGGTTCGATTCCTAGGCTCGGTGGGGTTTCTGTGTGGAGTTTGCATGTTCTCCCCAAGCTTGCATGGGTGTACTCCGGTTTCCTCCAACAATTCAGAAACATACACAGTAGGCCCATTGCCGGTTACCCTACCTTTGCCCAGAGTCAGCTGAGATGGGCAACAGCCTCCCCGCAACCCTAATTAGGATTAAGGGGCTTAGAAAACGAATGAATGAATGAAGATAATCTATTTATTTCTACTTATTATTGATACTGTATGGTAGTGGGGCGGCACAGTGGTGTACCGCCCTATAAATACACAGTGAAATTTTATTACTTCTGTCAATCAAATTGTAGTACTGTCACATTACTAGTATTGTAGCTATTGTATAACTACCATTTACTAAAAAACAAAGATGGCTGTTTTGACCTTCTGCTCTTATTCAATATACAGGAATATATCATTACTGGAGGCTCAGTCTAGACCCTGGAGTGCTCTTATTTTTTATTGGAGCCAGCTGTGTGATGTATGGACTGGGCCAGTATCGCTGTTTGGGATTTGAGTTTTAAGTAAGAGTAAGTCTTAGAAGAAATGCTATATGGCGACCAAGACAGTATAATGAATAAAACATCCCTATTCCCTGTTGTGGCAAATGTTCAGTATACTTCAATGGAAATAGTGTACACGGGGTCATTTCCTAAATTCTGTGTGTATATGAAACCCTGAGATACTCGAATCTATTGAATGTGGCAGCATTTCCCCAAGATTTTCATTTATTGTCATGCATTTGGTACAATCTTCTCATCAAAACAAGTTACAAGTGAAGCAGAATCTCAGCCAAATATATGAAACGTATATATAAACAGTTTGTACCAAAATATTAATGATGTGTTTGGTTTTTTTGGTGCTAATTTGTTGGTAGGTGCGGTATTTTCACTTTCATTCATTCATTTGCTGAACCGCTTAACCCTATCAGGGTCACAAGTATGCTGGATCCTATCTCAGCCAATCCTGGGTGAAGATGGGGCCAACATGCACACACACACAACCACACACACACACACACACACACACACACACACACTCTCACACCTAGAAGCAATTTGGAACAGCTGATAATGTGCGTGTTTTTAGATTGTGGGAGGAAACCGGAGGACCCAGAGGAAACCTATGCAAGTAAGGGGAGAACATGCAAACTCCATACAGAACCGCTCTCGCTAAGCCTGGGATTCGAACCCAGGACCCTCTTGCTGTGATCTGCTAACCGCTACGCCGCTGAGAGAAATCTGAGACACTTCTGAAGAACAGGTTCATTATAAGAATTGATATGCAGGTTGTTCAGGGTGGATTATGATAATAAGAGTAATAATGGCACTGACACTTGCCAAGAGATTCAAAATGAGTACACTTTAAGCCTATGTGCTCTTGTCTTAATGAATCAGTGTGTTACCTTTGTGCTACGATCTCAGTGTATAATGGGATATATGTTTTATTGCCTGATGCTTTATGATACGTTATAGCAGAGCACAAGGTAGCCTCGGGTGTTGGGAACCAGGCCATCTGTACAGTCGTCTTGAGCGCTACCCAAACTGTCACAGCCCACAGGGATGTGTGTATGCATAAAGTCCATGTGATCAACTCTGTCATCCCAGTCCAGATTATTCACACCATGTTAGACATGACAGCTGGCCTCCTTACACCATGTAAACCGTATATCGGACTTTCCCCTTTCTCCCCTGCTGTGTGCTACTCCTTTTTTTCGTTCTGAAGGATGAAGCTGAGCGTGAACATTATTCAGGATTAAAGTTAAAGTACAAGTAAAGTTCCGATAGTAAGTACATACGCTTCACTTCAAGGGTCATGGGTTCGAGTCCCGGGCTCAGCGAGTGCATGTTCTCCCTGTGCTTGCGTGGGTTTACTCCAGGTACTCCGGTTTCCTCCCACAGTCCAAAAACATGCACATTAGGCTTATTGGCTGTTCCCTGATAGAATTAAGTCGTTCGGCAAAGGAATGAGAGTGAGTGAGTTCTGATAGTAGTATAGATACTACATCGAGTGCTACAACGCATGCTAGAGAGGTTAACAGGGCAGATGGTTGGGAGGTGTATATGAACCAGCATCTCAAAAAAAGTGCACCAAGCAGGATGTTTTTACTTTTACGCGGTTAGATACGAAGCTTGTGGGACAAACAAAGCTCATGTTCTTTAGCATGAATGTAAAGCGTTCATTCTTTCATCCTTAGGAACTGCCTGCGCGGGATTGTTCTGGTTTAAATTAGGCTACTAGATTGTTTATATGTGGGAATAAACAAATGTAAATGATATAAACGCTTCCAGCAAACATCTTAAGTTGAGACCAATGAACTTGAGTAACGTAGCGGAGGCTGAGGAACTGGCACACACGGAATTCCCACACCATGTTTCCAGTATCTTTTATATAATATATATATATATATATATATCGTTCATTTTCTGAACCGCTTAATCCTAATTAGGGTCGGGGGGATGGCGCTCATCTCGGTCAACTGGGCGAGGGCAGAATACACTCTGGGCAGCTCGCCAGGCCATCGCAGATATACAAATATATATATATATATATATATATATATATATACATTTTAAAAATAGTTTCATTTAGCGTGTTTGCTTTTGCTGGGTTCTAGTCCTTTGTGGAGTTTACATGTTCTCTCCTTGCTTGCATAGGTTTCCTCCAGGTACTCTGGTTTCCTCCGCAATGCACATTAGACTTATTTGCTGCTCCGAATTTCCCCTAGTTGTGGATTTGAGTGTGAATGGTTGTGTGAGTGTTGCCCTGCAATGGTCTGGTGAGCTGTGTTAGCTGAGTAGGCACCAGCCTCCCTGTGACCCTAATAGAGGAATAATCAGTTCAGCAGAGGAGTGAGTGAGTTCTTTTGCAAAAATAATTCTGGGTTTAAGCGGCACGGCGGTGTAGTGGTTAGCACATCCGCCACACAGCATGAAGGTCCTGTGTTTATGTCCCAGGCTTGGCGAGGTCGTATCTGTGTGAAGTTTACATGTTCTCCCAGTGTTCTTGCATGGGTTTCCTCCAGGTACTCCAGTTTCCTCATACAGTCCGAAAACATGCACACTGGGCTAATTTGCTGTTTCAAATTGCCCCTAGGTGTGAGTGTGTGTGTGTGAATGGTTGTGTTGTCCCTGCGATGGTCTGGCGAGCTGGTATACCCCACCTTCGCCGATTGTTGGCTGAGATAGGTTTCGGTCTCCCCGTGACCCTGATAGGGTTAAGCGGTTCAGCAAATGAGGGAGTGAGGGAGAGATTGAGCTTGAGGAACTGTCACAGTTGAAATTCTCACACCATGCTGCCAGTGCTATTTTTATTATATATATATATAATATTTTTTTTTGTCTTAGAGTTTGTTGGGAGAATAATGCTGGGTTGAAATGGCTTTAAATCTGAATACAGACATTTGGAGCACTAAACAAATACAGATGCAGATAAAGACACACCCTGTGCTTATTTCTGTTGAGTCTGGTGTTTATTTACGTCCATCATCGCAGGCAATTTTGGTCTTAATTTCCTCATTTTCAGCCACGTTCTTTGTGTTTCTGGCCGACGTTCCAGCAGATCCTGGCTGTTTTGCCTCTGTGTTGTTACCAAGTGTGCGTTCAACTGTGTGTGGCTCAGAACAGTGGCTTCTTTTAAAGCTTCTCTGACTCACATTAGGATAATCACCTACAGGTTCTTAGGAGCGAGGTTCACTTCACTCTCACATCCTTTTCACCATGTTTGTTGATCTACCACCACTCAATCCCTGTTTGAGTCGACAAGATTGGTAAGGTCAGGAATTGTGCGTGTTTGTATGTGTGCGTGTGTGCATGTGTGTGTGTGTGTGTGTGTGTGAGAACAGCATGCTTTTAGTGGCTGTGGCCAGTAAGCTGGTACTCAAGGGTTTTTCCCAGGCTCGAAGTGTGCCAGACCTTGTACCCCTGTGGCCTCTGTGGCATCGCAGACTGTATTATTTTTTTTTTAACTACAACACACTCATTGTTGAAGTGTGGCAACGGGAACATGGTGGTAATGAGCGCAAGCCAGAAATAGAATCCAAAAGGAGGGATAAATAAAGGTTTGTGTTATTTTCTAATTTAGCAGGCTGAAGTTCAAAAGAAAAAGAAAAAAAAACAAGGGCTTTTCACAAGCCCGAGGAACACACAAGCTAAACTCCTTAGAGCAAAGACCCACTATATACAGTGGAGCATTATAACCCTGATTGATAAAGCTTATCTACCAATATCCACACCCCCCCGTGTTCAAGCAATCCCCCCCCCCGGGTCCATACTTGGTAGAACCACGTTTTGCTGCAAGTCCTCTGACATCCTGACATATAGCATTTGCCCAATTTTTCTTGGGAAAGTTGCTCCAACCCTTGTCACATTCCCTCGGAGACCACTGGTGAGCAGCAGATTGTCAATTCTTACCACACATTCTCAATCAGAAATATGACTTGCGATGACAACTCGTTGCAGCGGAACTAATTTGGGGGTTTCACAGCAAGGGGATTGGAAACTTATGTAATCGCAACTTGCAGTTAAGGGGATCAATACTTATGCGAGGCTCTGTACACCTTGCAGGAAATAAACTTACCTGAAATCACATAATATTGATTGGTTTTCACATTCAAGTATGATACATACTACACCACCACTGTGTCCGGCAGTAATGATAATAATAATAATAATAGTTATAGTAAAATAATAATGGCGGCACGATGGCGCAGTGGATAGCTCATCCGCCTCACAACAAGAAGGTTTCATTCCCGGGCTCGGAAGCTTGCATGTTCTCCCCGTGCATGTGTGGGTTTCCTCCGGGTACTCTGCTTTCCTCCCACAGTCAGAAAATATGCACATTAGGCTAACTGGCTGTTCCAAATTGACCCTGAAATGAGTGTGAATGGTTGTAAGTGTGTTGTCCCTGCAGTGGTCTGGTGAGCCGTTCAGGCTGTTCAGTGTCGGCTGACGTGGGTTCAGCCTCTTCGCTACCCTAATAGGATTAAGTGGGTCAGCAAATGAGTGAGTGGCAGTTAAATGTATCTATGATTGGATAAAAAAAATCATTCATTAATGAATCGAAAATCATAATAATACTATAGGTGACTGCAGCGGTATAATAAATAAAACACTTTGGGGTCAGATGTTATTGTAAATAATAATAATAATAATAATGATGATGATAATAATAAATTTTTAAGTTGTAACAGTAAGACTGAGTCATGTATGATTATATCTCACTATCTTAGCTGACTATTTTTTGTTTACCAGCTTTCCAAAGTGTTTTAATCCTCCCTTGTTTATTTTTCTTTCATTCATAAGTGATCTATCTTTCTGAACACCTCATGAAGGGATGCTAGCGCTAGTGATAATGATAGAGGAAGCATGACTGCTCCTTTTGCCTTTGCGGTCACTGTGCCAGCCTGATTTGCTCGTTGGCATGGGCTGGCTGTTCATAATTCTGTCATTTAAACGGTGTGTGTGAGTGTGTGCGTGTGTGTGTGTGTGTGTGTGAGAGAGAGAGAGAGAGAGAGAGAGAGAGAGAGAGGACGAAAGAGATCCCTGCTGTATCTTGTTTCTGTCTGAATGACCATGCATGCATGGCACGTGTATGTGTGAGGTGTTGAGCTGGTCAGAATGCAGTAATGTCAGCCATGTGTATGACCTCTTTGGCAGAGGATGTCCTGTGGGTGGCTTCTGGCACTGAGCAGCTAACCGGGCTTCCAGGAAGAAGAAAAAAATCCATATATTGAAAAAAGGATAACATGAAATAAGCGGTAACATTGAGATTTTAGTTCTGGGCTTTCCCCTAGCCAACAGATGCAGGATTTCTTGGAATGCATCTGTGTTGTGTTGAATATAAACACAGTGTCAAAGGGCTTGTTGTAGTGAGGGCTTGCATGCCGGCGGTGCTTCTGCTGTGAGAAAACGGTCACTGGTAAAATTCATAACACTGAAACACCACTCAATTATTCATGTAAAGCCACCCGACCTCCCTGTTGGACCACAGATATGAATCATCTGTCTGTTTATGCTGAGCTCATCACAATTGCTTAGAAAACCACATTAGTGCTAGGGGTTCGTCTCTCTTTTTTCTTTCCGCCCGCATGCACACTTTTTGACCTCTGCATGACCTTAGTGATAACAAAAAACAGCCTGTGAATGTGCAGCTTTGCCTCTTCCCACCACAGCAGTGCTGGCACCCACATGAGGACACAGCTGGCACCCACCATGCAGGCACACTCAGCCCAGGCTGCTCAGTCCATTTTAAAGTCGTTTGTGGCGTACTCGGCGCTTCGGCTGCCTTGGGAGACTCGCTGCTCAATATCGGAGGAAAGAGAGTTTTTCCGAGCTCCTCGTATGTCTGAAAGTCAATATGGAGACAGAAATATAGCCGCGATGTAGCAGAGATGAGAAAGGAGTCGAAGGAAATCTAATTAGGATAGTTTAATTGAATCCGTTTTCCCTCCAGTAACGTGGCTCATGGGAGTATTGTGTGTTTTTCTGCCTGTCAGAATCACATAGCGCGGGGCGATGCTATACTTCAGCTTAGATGCATGGACTTGTATCAGACATCAAAAGCATTTTTCACTCTGACTCTTCTTGCAGTCGACAGAGTGTCAGCTCACATTTAGTCGCATTCCCATTCATTTGACTTTTTTTTTTTTTTTTTTTTTTTTTTTTTTAAACCTGATTCAGATCAGGCGGCATAGTGGCTGGCAAGTCTGCCTCACAGCAAGAAGGTCCTGGGTTTGATTTCTGGACTTGGGTATTTCTATGTGGAGATTGCATGTTCTGCCGTGCTGGGGTGGGTTTCCTTCGGGTACTCCGGTTTCCTCGCACAGTCCAAAGACTTTACATACAAGGAAAATAAACATCTTGCTCTAAATCGCTCAATCACTTATTTGCCGAACCGCTTAATCCTACTGGGTCACAGGGAGGCTGATGATTTTGTCAGCTGACACTGGATGAAGGTGCAGTACATCGCAGAACTATCAGAACCATTCGCACTCACACTAACACCCAGGGGCAATTTGGAAAAGCTGGTTAGCCTAATGAGTATGCCTGGACTGTAGGAGGAAACTGTAGTACCCAGAGGAAACCCATGCAAGAACAGGGGGAACATGCAAACGCCACACAGAAATGCCCCGAGCCCGGGACTCAAACCCAGGACCTTCTTGCTGTGAGGTGAACGTGCTAACCATGCGCCACCATGCAGTAATATGCCACCATGCTTCCTGGATGTTATCTAGAGAGCTCATTGTTTGAGGGAACTTCTTGAAAGTAGCATCAGAACTTTCTTTTTTTTTCCTAATTTTCCCAAAGCAAGTCACAGCTATAGTGTTTGTTCTCTTGGTAGTAGCTAAAAACAGTCATGTTCTGAAGGCGATTTAGTGATAATTGGATGTGAACAGAGAGTGTTTTTAACAGAGAATCATGGTTAGACAACAGCCAGACATGGTGAACACCAACAGCACTATAATGACATGGTTCTCAACGAGACAAAAACACACAGCACAAACCAAATCGATGATCATTTCCAAGAAAAAAGATAGAAAGCAACTTCTAGGGAAGCATCAGGAAGTGGAATGACATCATAAACCACAGATCACAAAAGTCTTGTATTTTAAACCAAAAAAGTGACTAATTACAAGGACGATGTGTGAACACCGATCAGGAGAATGTAGTAGTGCCAAGCTGGAACAAGTGCTAAGCAAAACAGGATGTGTTTATGACACCTATTCTTTAGACACTGTGCTTCTTCTTTCGTTACTAGTTAGCACTGTCACCTCACAGTAATAAGATTGTGGGTTCATGTGCTCCCTACTTCCCCTGATTGCGTACGTCATCTCTGGATAGTCTGTTTTTCTCCACCGGTCCAAAGATATGTATATGAATTTGGCTGGCAAGACTAAATTACTCATAAGTGTGAATGCAAGAGTGAGTGATTGTCTCTGTGCTAGCCCTGCAATCGACTATTTAGGGTGTACCCCACCTCTCACTCAATATCAGGTGGGATTGGCTCCAGCTTCCCCATAATAGTGATGGATAAGTGGTATGGATCATGATTCGGTGGATTCCTAATACACACTTCTATTTATTAACTAGTTGCTCAGCCAAAATCACTGATTCTGAAATGAAGACCACACACCATGAAGGCTCTTCAAAACTTAGTTATGGAAGAAGGATGCAATGGGTCAGTGTCTATACTGTGGTCAGTTTTGGCCCCAGTAGTGTCCTGATGGCCATGTTTCAGCTGGTATGTGTTGCTGATTTGACTCGAACCTTAAAGAGTGGAATTAGAGTGCTATTTATAATGTGCTGATCACAATGGAATTCATGTGAATTCCAATTCCAGGGATTTTATTACAACTTTATTTCATTATGTCAGCAGGAGGAACTGCATCAGGAGTGGGATTAAGAAGTAGCCTTGTCCATATCTCTGCAGAGTTATTGCACAGTGTTAAAGATTCAACACAGTGCGAAAAAACGTCCTTTCCAGTGGTGTCTCAGTCAGTTGATGGTAAAACTGGCTTAAATTAACTCAAACTTGCATACATCGTAAATATCTTGGCACTTTAAAATGTGCTATTGTTAGTACAATCTTCTGCGTAAAGAAAAAAAGGAAAATCCTGACATTGGTTGTGTCATTGTACTGCAAAATCCAGGATATGTCTCACGCTGAAGAAGCTGTAAACATGGACGTGTAGTGCATTGAAATGCACTGAGTTGTAAACCATGCGTTCATGGATACAAGTAGATGCTTCTCTGATGAATATAATTGTATTGTAGTATTATGTGCCTAATTCTATTTTATTCCAAATTAACAAGTTTATATCTGATTTGTTAGTTTAATATTTGTATACTGTTATTTTTGGCATCATCCTGCATTACAGGAACCGACCTATTCTCAGGATTTTGCACACTAATGAGAGCGAAACTACAGGCTACAAATGGTGGCCTTTTCAATCTATTGAATGCATTTTAGTAGATTGCACCTTTTAAGCTGTAAGTAAAAACCACCAGATAATGAAAATATACCTATTTTCAGCGTAACAGAGTTTTCGAAAACTTTTCTTTCATTTTCTTTTAATCATTTATGGAAATAGAAAAGCACTCAGAGAGCCCAGACCTCTTCCAAGGCTGCAAAAAATCGTTAACATTATCTGGATCCATATTTTAATTTGGATCACTGCCAAACTCTATTCAATTGTTCCTTGTATCATTTCCCAGCTATCCTGAAAATTTCATCAAAATCTGTGAAAAACTTTCTGAGTAATGTTGCAAACAGATAGATAGACAAAGAAACAAACCAACGCTGGTGAAAACATAACCTCCTTGGCGGAGGTACTACGTTTATGTTCAGCATGCTTATGTAAACTATGCAAGCTATAGCCTATATATTTAGATATTATTGATAAGGATTGATGGTCGTATATTTCGAGGACTGCTATTTCAATGATAACATGAATCAGGTTCACTGATAACATGAATCAGGTGTGTTACAGCAGGATAAACAACAAGATGGTCAAGGCAGGGGTTTGTCTATAACCAGGCTTGTGAATTTGTGAGTTACATTTTAGTTGGTGTTCTAATGTGATGCATCTGGAGCACCTGCCCCATTTAAGGTCTCTGCATGGCCCTGCAAATACCTGATATGTATGTCCTTAATGACGGTGGACATTTCTAGCTCACTGGCTGAAGGATGTAGCCTGAAGGAGGTGTCAAGTGGAGTACTGAGAAGTACCCATTTTCTTTGACACTCTTCTACTGTTGAAAGCGAAGCTAGGCCTCCATTCTGTTCCTCACTAAAATCCTACTTTAAACACCCATTTGCTGACATTTTCCAACACCTGTGACTCTTCTCTCCTATTATTAAGAGTGTTCCTGAGATTGATAGACACTCTGTGTAAAGCTGTAACATCGTAAGGATGGAGGGTTTTGTGTTGTTGACAGCCTGCCTTTCTACTTAACCCAACATTTGTAGTTTCATAGCATTTTATTTCTCAAAAACCTTGTAAGTACTTGAGTGTGTTGTTTTACGCTGTCAGTATAGTGTAGTGGTTAGGGTGCTGATCGGGAGGTTGTGGGTTTGAATCCCCGGTAGACACACACCATGCTAAGACCCCAGGGAAAGATCTTAACCACAAGTGTGCGTCTGTCCACCCAGCTATAATAAATGGCTACCATCGATGGACTAGCATCCCATCCAGGAGATGTTGAATTCTAGTCGCTTGAGCGGAGTTCGCCTGCAGAGACCGGGGATAACCTTACCTTTACTATTAACTTAGGATGACCTGAACCTCATCTCTATATGATTTTTATTTAAATCATGGATATTTAAGTTAATTCAGAAAAGGGGAGCCAAACACATGCTAATAAATAAATACCGTATAGCCACTGCCTAGAAGCGGAATTCCCGTTAGATATCTCTATGAATAGGTGTCCGAGCCTGGGTTTGCTTTTCAGCACCTTCACTGGTTCATTTTCCGGTTTTAGTGTAATTATCCTTTTAACGAGTTCATGTTCTATCAAGGTTCTGATTTCGGCATTTGCTCCACGAACATTTCTTTACCTACAAGTTTGAGAATCTATTTTATGGGTTTCATTTTCATTAGTAATAATAAGTGTATAAAATAATATAATATGTACTTCATGCAAGTCAGTAATATATACCAGCCAATCAGCATCAACTCAGCAACGCAGCAGCCTTAATGGGTTTCCTGTGGTGGGCATGCTCGGACACCGGATGGACACAGGACAAGCACCCAAGCCATATACCATTACTATGGTGCTCCGCTCAGGAACTCCATTACAAATAAAAATATCTTGTAGCATGTAGAGGTCAGGATTCCACTAACCTTTTCCAGGTCTGCATGACCATGACCTCGACCTCATGACACCTAATGAACTTATTTGTGTGGATATGTTTCTCATCTGTTGATGTTAGTACCATTTATTTATTTATTCATTTATTTAACTAAGCAGCACTGTTATTTTATTCCAGATGGAACGGAACGCTTTCATTTGGATAGAAAATGCATTAAAATGTGCTCGGTGATCTTAATTAGGCGGTAGTAGCACGGCTTTTGAACGAGCTCGGGGTGAGTGTGTCAGTGTGTGTGTGTGTGTGTGTGTGTGTGTGTGTGTGTGTGTGTGATTGACTGCTTCACTCCACAGCTCGTGCACAAAAGCAGCCAGGAGGCTTTGTAGAGCAGTCATGTGGCTCGGGCCTTTTAAAATTCAAGTCTCCCCGTGAAAAGGCACCTGAACTCGCCCAAATTAGAGAGTCGCCCATCTTATAGAAAGGCCCGTTTGTCTGTGGCTGAATAGGACTCATCAGGAAGAGTCGGGCTTGATTTTGAATGAAAAGGCATTTCCCTGATGTTAGACTCGACTGGAGATACCATAGTTCTCTCTCTCTCTCTCTCTCTCTCTCTCTCTCTCTCTCTCTCTCTCTCTCTCTCTCTCGTCCTCTAATCGCACATTCTGATCATTTTCCACTTTGTCTCTACAACCTCTCAAGTATTAAAAAAATAAAGATAAAAAGCATGCAGCACTGCATTTTAATTAATTCTAATGAATATGCAAATTGACACGAATCCTCTGGATAATGTGGTCTTTTCAGACTTCCGATGTTTGGAAGGGGTACGAGTGGGGAAAGGAGGGGAGCGATGGATGGAACACATCTTTTTCCTTGGCAAACACAATCAGCACAGCATTCATCTGCAAGGCCATGTGTGGAAGCAAAATTCTTCACTCGCATGTACGCGTGTATGTGTACGAGGGGCTTTTTGTCCATTTTTTTTTAACTTTTCAGTGCAGTAAGGTCGTGTGTTTTTTTTAATGAAAAATCTTTACATCTATGCACGATTGCACCGGTTGTCCTCATTCCACTTTTCATCACATTGCTATTCTTAATTTTGGTGGCTAAAGATTTTTTTTTTTTGTGGATAAAAAGCCTAATTTCTGAGCAGCTTTCAAATGTCCTTGGTGCAAATGCCCAGGTTGATGTGTTGCAAAGAAGTTTAGAGCAGGTATTATATTTATTTTATTAACGCTCTCTCTCTCTTTTTTCCCTTCTCCCTCTGTCTCTCGCCTGCACAGGATGCTCGAGGGCCTAAAATGTTTATTACTTGTGGAGATAAGCGGGGCTCAGAGGCAGCAGCAGAGAAATCTGCAGGGGGCGAGTGTTAATTTGACTTCAATAAAGGGGGGTTAATTATTTTGGTGCAGATGGAGACTTGAATTTTGCCAGACAGGTTTTGCATCAAAAAAGATGATTTGGGGCTCAATTAGGAAGCAATGTGCAGCAAACTGGGGTGATTTCGATGACTTTCGGATCTTTTCAACCAAAGCCAGACAGTAAAAGTTGATTTTGAGTCAGGCAGAATTTAATCTCTGCATATTCATATGGTAATGGTGGTAATTCAATTGTGTGTATCCTTTTCGCAAATAGGGATCTCACATTTTAAAATATGGATCTCTCAAATAGATAAAGGGAGAACATCAGTTTTAAAGTTTTCATCCCGGTTCTACAGAACCGCTCGTCAGACCATTGCAGGGCAACCTCTTCAAGTGTACCATCAGGTCTATTTTAATATGTGGCTCAGGGACATGGACCCTCAGACCGCGCCTTCAAAAATGCCTCGATGGTTGCTATGCCAGCATATTACGTAGAATTCAGGGTCTCTCCTGGAGATCCCACCCAAGCCTTGACCTGATTTATGGCACTCCACTAAAATTAACAATTATTAAACATCCTCCTTAGCCAGCGTCGCACACGGTTCGCAGGACACTGTTAGCGTGCCAAAGGCGAGCTAATTTCACGACTCCTCCTGTGGAAGCAGTCGAACAAAGGTTGACTAACTTATTCACAAGTCATCTCACGGGATACCGGGATAAAAGTAATGGAACTGGGCTATGCCTTGGTGAACCCAGATTGCTGGAGAGGGCACGTGCGAGCCGTCTGGGCCACGGCTGCAAAATGATGATGATTGTGCTGGGCAACACACAACCGTTCACACTCTACAAACTTTACACAGAAGCGCCTGGGCCAAGGACCTTCTTGCTGTGAAGCAGACGTGCTGACCTCTACATCGTTGTGCTTCCCCGTGTGGAGACTAGAACCTATCTCTGGGAAAAGACGGGGTACACCCTGAAGAGCAGGGCTAACACACACCCTTGGGTTGCAAATTAGAGATCTAAATCTAAATATGTATGTCCGCAGAGCTACTTCTTGCTAAAAGTACTATAATAATAATATCTAATAGAATGTGGAATGGTGGCGCAGTGGTTTGCACGTCCGCCTCACAGCAGGAAGGTTCTGGGTTTGATTCCCAGGCTCGGGGTATTTCTGTGTGGCGTTTGCATGTCCTCCCCGAGCTTGTGTCGGTTTCCTCCAGGTACTCTGGTTTGCTCCAACAATTTGAAAGCATGCACAGTATGCTAACTGGCTGTTCCAAATCGCCGCTCGGTGAGAGTGTGAATGGTTGTGTGTGTGTGTGTTGCCCTGCAATGGCCTGGCGAGCTGTTCAGTCTGCTGAGATGGGCACCAGCCTCCCCGCGACCCTAATTAGGATTAAGCGGCTTAGAAAACGAACGTATGAATGTAATAAAATCTGAACAGGTGAGTCTGAAAGGTGCTGAAGAGTTCAACGATCTCTCTTCTAGTCTTGGAATTTTAATCTTCTTATGAACAGAAAAAATTACGACATTTCCCCTCCCCGGGTTTCAACATTCAACAACGAGGCAGTTTCGTTCTTGGTGAATTTCGGAGTTAACGTGGATGTGACGACGTGACTCATGCGCCGTGTCTGGCAATACAGATTTGCTGGATTGGCAGGAAAGCAGTTGGTAGCTCGAGTTTTCACAAGTGAGGTGTGAACACACTGGAGAAAAGGCAGCAGACATGTGCGAGTGTGTGGAAACCGTCACCGGAGGTTAACAGAGTCTCAAAGATTTATATTGTGTTTTCTTTTTTTTCTCGGCCTGTTTGCACTCGACTCTAAACTTAACTCCAAGTACGTCTAGTTAAGTACAGGGAATGATTTCGAATCACTTCCCAGTAAATACAACACTAAGTACATGTGTATGTTACATCACTTTTCCAAACCATGTTTCTCTCAGGAGGGTCGATCTTTACACACTCATTAATCACACACACAGGAGTTATTCTCCTCCTGGTCTCCGACCCTCCAACATTGACAAAACGCTTCTGGCCTTAATTAATGAGCACTGCTAATTGTTTCGGAACCAATCAACATATCATTTGCATAAGAACAAATACACCATGATTGATTACTCTTGGAAGGTCCTCTGTGCTCTTCTAATGTCCTGTTTCAACGTTGCAGGAGGTTTTATTACTTTTCTTTTTTCTTTCTGTGCAGTTAATGGAGACCTGCTCTGGGAGAATGTAAAATTAAGGCTTTTTATTGGTGTGTGCAAAGATTTGCCCCCCCTTATATATTCTAGGTGGACAAAATAGGGAACACTGCATATAGTTCTTTAAAAAAAGTAAACTAGTTGGAATTGGTATATACTACACAGGGCCCTGCGATGGCCCGGCGAGGTGACCAGGGTGTACTCTGCCCTCACCCAGAGTCGGCTGAGATGGGCGCCGGCCTCCCCGCGACCCTAATTAGGATTAAGTGGTTCAGAAAATGAATGAATGAATATACTACACAGGAATTGTGCAATTTGACTGGTCCTCTATCTGGGGATGAAAAGATCATATTTGTTTGATTGTTACCCGACGTGATTCCAGTGTTTTTCTGATGTTTCATTCAATGTCACTCCGATTGCATGATCCCCCCCCCCCCAAATTACTCCTCCTTGCCACTACTCATTTCTCTTGCTGGCTCGGGAATCAAACCAGCAACCTTTTGGTCCTAAACTCACTTCTCTAACCATTAGGCCATGGCTGCCCCATTATACCAATGTTACACCAATCAATACCAATGTGTACCTGATGTACTCCGAACACACACACACACACACACACACACACACACACCAAATTTTTCAGCATTCCCAAAATATTTTTATTGTCCCTGAAGTTTTCCAGTGTGTACCGATGATCTCTGATTTTCCTCTGATGTGATCAGAATATGATCGGGACAAATCGTGTTCATGATCGGTATCGTGTGCATGCACCCTAAAGCAGGCAGCAATCATAAATCAGATCAACACAGTTGGTCCCATATGGATCAGAGACTATTTAATCATCCAGTCATATTGTGGTATAACAGATTCAGTGTTACATCAAATAAAATGTAGAGTTTTTTTAGATCTACTTTTTGATGTGGAAATGGTCTGGCGAGAGACCACCAGACAACTCACAAACTGGTAAGTCGAATGTGCATGTAAACATGTTCACGTTAGTGGTGATCGCACTGGTGGTACGATAGAAAAGCGGCTGATGCGAATCGGGGGTTTTTCGGTTTGTTTTTGCGGGGGGGGGGGGGGGGGGGGGGGG
>JAQMYF010000022.1:40110331-40128852 GCA_030014195.1 Neosilurus mollespiculum | reverse complement strand
CCCCCCCCCCCCCCCCCCCCCCCGAAATTTGAAATTCGCGTCAAGGTGTTTTGCGACTCCACATGCAAGCGAATAAAAAATAAAGCGGCTTAAATATGTATAACGTCAGAAAGTCGCGAGAAGGTCGTGCGTGAATTTTTGCGAGTAAGTCGCGAGTAATTTGATGTTGGTTTGCGAATGTTTGGTGGGGAAAAAAAGCGAATCTCTTGTCGTAAACCCGTCGCGTTTTGTTCGCTTTTTGTTCTCAAACCATTCACTTTTTATTCACCCGTTACTACCATGAACAGAATGCAGATAAAAAACACAGATGACAAAATATACGGAATATGACGGATGCCAGAAAGTCTGAACCTTTCCGTGTGGAAGTCTCCAACTTGTCGCATTTCCCTGCGAACGAAAAACGAATAATTTGCGACCTTCTCATGACATGTGCGGATTCTTTGAGAACAGTTTAAGGCTATTCCGTATCGGACCCTCGTTTGGCGACATGCGTGGAAATTTCAAACATGTTTAAAATGTTTTGCGATGAGTTCACGACCAAAATGACCAGGGGACCAAAATGCGATGCGGCAAATGGTGCGCGACAAATTTGCGAATGAAAAGCAGCTGCCACGAATTGCCATTCGCGTCAGTCGCCTGTCTATTGCACCTCTAGTGTGATCACCCCCTTAATGAGCAGAAGTCTGTCTGATGTATATTAATGTAATGTAGTATTATGTGGCCTGGCTTTTCTTTGATTCTGCTTTAAAATCATATATTTTCCTCCCAGTTTCAGTGGACACGTGTAGTGTTTAACACCATTCTATTTATTGCTGGCCTTTCTTCCTTTCCCCATCCAAAGGAGTTGGTTTAGTGTTGTTATCATCTCATACCTTTAAATATCACTATGCACAAGACCTGTGTGGGTCAGATTCGGTTTGCTTCCTAGAGTTTCCCATGCAGCAATGCCTGCTGTGCCATCTAGCACGATTTGCCAGTCTATTAAGCCTTCCTGTGTGAAGTTTATAGTTCTTCACTGCTCTTATCAGCACTGCTGCGTGCCACTGAAAGACTTGAAGATGAGCTGGTCCGGGGTTAGCAGCTAATAATCGCTACAAACACCCTGCCAACTCCATGGTGGAATTTCGGTGTCCTGCCTAGTGCTGCTGAAGCAGATAAGACTGCTGCCTCTTTGCTCTCATTTCCTCAGTGTCCTGTTGGATTTATGTCCTTAAAGCCTTTGTTTTAGACTTAAACTAACACACAGGGTGTGCACTCGGATTAGAGCAGCACTCGAGACCTGAGGTATGTATCTGAGACTCAGTTGGCTCTCTCAGTTGTCTTTATTTGGTGACCTTTTGACAGGAAGGTGTTGTTTTTTTAACCCTTAAAGAAATGCTGTGAATTAAAAACACTGAAGGCGTCACACTGGTGTAGTGGTTAGCACGTCTGCCTCACAGCAAGAAGGTCCTGGGTTCGAATTCCGGACTTGGGGCTTCTGTGTGGAGTCTGCATGTTCTATCCGTGCTTGTACAGGTTTCCTCCAGGTACTCTGGTTTCCTCCCAGAGTTCACAGACATGCACAGTAGGCTAATTGTCTGTTCCGAATTGCCCCTAGGTGTGAGCGTGAATGGGTGTGTGTGTGTGTGTGTGTGTGTGTGTGTTGGCCAGGGTGTACCCTGCCTTCACCCGGTGTCGGCTGAGATGGGCCTCCCGCGCAACCCTCGTAGGATTAAAGGGTCAGCAAATGATTGAGTAAACGAGTGACTAAAAACACTGAAGGATTATCTGGGGTCCATGGTCTTTCTTTCAGTTTTTATTTTATTATTTTTTTTAATGTTTGATAGTTATGGGATTTTATGAATGACCTGGTTAAAGGATTAAAGGTTTGTTACTATAAGTGGTCAAATTTCCTCAGGCCTTTAGAAAACTGGTCATGAAGTGCATTAATTTAAGGTTTTGGGGTGTGAGGCTTAAACATTAGTAGAGTGTATAAAGGCATCATTAACTGCTAATGGCTGTTTTCTCTCTCTTGTCTGACAGGCGCTGTACTGAAATAATAGATAAGCTCATTATTTTAAAATTATTCTCTACTGTCACACAATCTTCCCGAAGAGTAGGAAGCGTGTATTCACGATTACTGAATGAGCTGGAGAATTAGCCACCATGGCCCGAGGAACATGTACGGTATAAGATGAGATTAACGCAGGATTGCTTCCTTGATGTCTTATGATAATCTTTATTAAAATTTTACACGTCATACACTTGGTGTCCACTTTAACCGCTACATCATCTCATTCATGCAGTTATCCAATCAGAGAGTCGAGTGGCAGCAGTGCAATGCAGTCTGGGATTTGCACACGTCTGTAACTCGCACAAAATGGTGTGAAAACAACAAACAAACAAATTTTACAGAAACTCACATCTTTATAACAGTCCTCTTATTCTTCTTCTTTTGTCTGCTTCCATTAGGGGTCATGATAGCCGATCATCCTCCTCAATCTCACTCTGTCCTCTGTGTCCTTCCTCATCACACCAAATCCTCCAGGACCAAATGTCCTCCCTCCTTCCGTTTTTTAAGGATATTTATTTCAGTTTTCAAGAATTACAAAGTAATAAAAGTGGTGGCTCAGTGGTTAAAGTGTACCGCTATTGTTCATCCTTACAGCATAATTAGTGGGTATGTGATACGTTTAAGCGATACAGACACTTATTTCAACATAAATGACCATAAAGAGCACAAAGCTGGTCATTTTGTAGCGTAGATTACTAGCAGGGGCTGAACCAATGGTTAGCCGTCATTTTTTCACGGAAGTGACTCGTTGGGTGGGGTTGTCTAGCACAAGTAAAACAAGCAGATCTATTCAGCAAGCGGCATTTTAGGTGATGAAAATGTGTTCAAGAAGCAACTATGGCAGCAATTTCGAGGAAATGGACGTAAATGGTTCTGTGTGGGGTGTGTATGTTCTCGCATGGGTTTCTTCTGGGTACGCCGATTTCCTCCGACAGTCAAAAGACATGCACGTTAGGCTAACTGGGTATTCCAAATTGGCTCTAGGTGTGGATGTGATTGTGAATGGCTGTGCGTGTGTTGCTCTGTGGTGGTCTGACCACCCTGCCTTCGCCGGAAGTCGACTGGAATGGGCTCCAGCTTCCCCTTGTCCATAATAAAGGAAGAAGTAGTTCAGAAAATGACATGACCAATAAAGAGCAGTAAATAATAGTAAATGAAACAAAGTCAATACTTAGTGTGACAACACTTTGCTTAAAAAGAGTAGCCTCGGGTAAAATTTTGTGGAGTTTTATAAGGAAATCAGCTCTAGGCGTAATTGAGCATCTTGCAGAAGAAGCCACTGGAGCGCTTCTCTCACGGTGGTGAGGAATCCTTTAAAAAACTTACGCATCCAGAATTTGGTCTGAATCGTCTCCGAAAATCTAATGCTGTCTTCCTTGTCCAAATCCCCACCTCTGGTAGAAATCCACACCTAACTTTTTGCATAATCCTGCTAACAAACTCACAGACCTAACCCTGGGCTTACACCGGGGCACACTGTCCACGATCTTCCCGATTTGAGCGAATCGTGATGAGCGTGGGATCGAATCATGACGATCTTGAGGGAACTTGGTGGACGCCACTCGCGATCGAAAGTGGGAAGCGTGGAAGAGCGCAGTAGAGCGTAACAGACTTTAACAAAGCTTAAGAGACCGTAGCAGACCTTGATGCGCCATCGTAGGGAATCTTGATGAACTTGGCAACACGATTCCTTCAAGTTTCATCTCCTGGATGTGAGCTGTGTGCTTTTTTATTCCCTGATCAGGCTCCAAGCGTGCTCATAAATCGTGAAGCTGCGTGCTTTTTTTAATCGCGGACGTCATGCCCCAGTGTAAACCCAGGGTTACCAAAAACATAGCATCCTTGGTTGAGGTAATTCTATTAAAACCAGTGGCACCGACAGTGATATTAGCGTGAAAGTTTAGCATTGAAAATCTGTGTGAGCAGAATGCGCAGACTGTGACAGAACCGGATCGACTAAAGCACTGCTGCATCACTCTCTTTAGGAACTGATGACGAATGGAATGAACCCCATTATATTGTTATTTGCATGTAGTTAGAACTTTTCTTAAAACATTTACAGCACTTAGTAGACACCCTCATCCAGAGCGACTTACAGAAGTGGTTTAAAGTCACTATCAGTGAATGCATTCTTATACTGGTTCAGTAGGACGTAGACTATGTATACCATCAGTCAAAACTCAGTGGGTGGGTGTAGGGTTTTTTTTTGTGTGTTTGTGTAACATAGTTCTAATTCAAATACTTCTGAAAAAGGTAGGTTTTCAGCTATGATTTGAAGACCCCCAGTGACTGAACTGTTCGGACATCTAGAGGAAGTTCATTCCTCCACCTTGGTGCCCGAACAGAAAAGAGCCTTGTAAGTGACGCAGAAAATGAAAAAAATAGTAACGCACGTATATAACAGTACGGTACAAAGATATTTATACTAAAAAAACGTCTAGTCAGGATTTCATTCAGATCAATCTCATTCATCATTCATTCATTTTCTATGCTGCTTAATCCTAATTAGGGTCGTGGGGAGGCTGGCACCCATCTCAGATTCTGAGTCTGACTCTGGGCAAGGACGGCTCGCAAGGCCATCGCAGGGCCAACACACATGCAATCATTCACATTCACACCTAGCCAGTAGACCTGCCAATCAGCCTACTGTGCATATCTTTGGACTGTGGAAGGAAACCAGAGTACCCGGACGAAACCCATGCAAGCATGTGGAGAACATGCGAACTGCACACAGAAACACCCCGAGCCCGGGAATCAAACCCAGGACCTTCTTGCTGTGAGGCGAACGTGCAAACCACTGCTCCACCGTGCCACCGTGCCACCCCTAGTAGATTATTATATATCACACACAATGGCTACACTGGAATCTCAAAATGATGAAATTGAACGGTGTTGTAAATACACGATTTGCATTTATTTCTTCACAGACATGTTTTTATTTGCTCCAATGAGAAAAAAAAAAGACTTCTTTATGAAAATAACTGGTACTCATTGTACGATCACATTCCCATTCTGAGGCTCTGAGAGTAAGAGTATGCAGAGAGATCAAACACACTTATTCCTTTTTAACCGTGCATGTGAATAAAACATCTGCCAAGCCTCACACCCTCTCTTCACTTCATGCTAATCAGCTTTCTGTCCTATTAATCCAAATCTCCATGGAGTGTGGGAGGGTGTGTGTGTGTGTGTGTGTGTGTGTGTGCCCCCGTTCTGAGGAGCAGTGAAGGTGAAAAAGTCAGGCTCTGATAGTGGGAGCTGACTGGAACATGATTCTGTAGGTTTAAGTTTAGCGGAACTTTATTGAATATTCATTGATTTAAAGGAATGCTTTGTCTTCCTGTGTGTGTGTGTGTGTGTGTGTGTGTGTGTGTGTGTGGTATGTTTTTATATCTTGGGCAGGACCAAATGCCTCCATAGGAAAGGAATATCTGAGTATTTTGTCCATAGGAAGATAGAAAACTCCATTTTTTCTATATCTGTTGCGGAGGTTAAGTTTCGATTTAGGTGTAGCATGACATTATCAGTGGCATTAATGATTACAGCAATGGAAGATCCTCAGAAAGAAAGGAAGATTACCACTTCACGAATGAGCTGACCTTTTGCTGTTTGGCCTGTTTAGTCTAAAAACGGCTCTCTCTCTCTCTCTCTCTCTCACACACACACACACACAATATTACGTCCATGATACCAGTCACCAGTAAATAATCCCTTCAGAATGTTCATGTTGTGGTTGAACGACAGGGATTTGTTTTTTGTTGTTGTTGTTTTTCCCCCTTTCTTTCTTTTCATCTCATCTCATTTGCCAAACCACTTAATCCTACTAGTGTTGTGGGGAGGATCTCAGCTGACATTAGGCAGATGGTGGTGTACACCCTGAACAGCTCGCCAGACCATCGTAGGACAGCCCCCACACAAAACTATCCACACTCACACCTTGGGGCTGTTTGAGTCAGCCAGTCAACCTTATGTGCATGTCTTTGTACTGTAAGAGGAAACCAGAGTACCTGGAAGAAACCCACACAAGCCCAGGGATAACATGCAATATCCACGTATAAACGCCCTTGCCGAGCCCGGGACTCGAACCCACGATACCAGACATCCATGACACTAAACAAACTACAGGTGAGACTTGACAACACACACCGACAGCTTGATAATGAAAGTTAAAGAATCTAGAACTTAAATAGAGTTGCTAATGAATGACCCACAAGACAGGTGTAAGTCATCTAAGACATGTGACCAGGTCATGTGATGTGCAAGGGCTGAATGGTAATGTAGTTTTGTAGTTTTTAAGTTCGATCATTTCTAACAGCTCCTGCTATATTTCGATTTCATCACACTGCATTCATTTAACGTGCACTAAAGTAAATATGAATATAATAAATATATTTTTAAAAAAGATCTAACCACTTAGACTACAGACTAGGAATCTCATCAACCATACAGATTATTCATTCATTCATTCATTCAAACTGCTTAATCAGGGCTACAACCGCAGGGCCAACACACACACACAAAACCATTTGCACTTACATTCACACCTAGGGGCAATCTGGCAAAGCCAGTCAACCTAATGTGCATGTCTTTGGACTGTAGGAGGATACCGGAGTACCCAGAGGAAACCCACACAAGCATGAGGAGAACATGCAAACGGCATACAGAAATGTCCTCGCCGAGCCCAGGACTCAAACCCAGGACCTTCTTGCTGTGAGGTGGACGTGCGGACCACTACGCCACCATAACTCCCACCCCAGTGTGTTTTACCACTAAAAATACATATACCATATGAGAACGAGCACTTGAAATCACCTGTTTTGTCTTGCAGACGGAGTTCTGACCAATCAGAATTGAGAATTTAACACCTCTGTGATATGAAGCGTTACACTGGAAGTATATGTATCTTTGCAGTATACCTGCTGAGCCACTGGACTTTTGCCAGAAGGTTCCGTCTCAAAATAGTTATAATTCAAAGCAATAGATAAAAAACACAGGCTTTTCAAGTCAGCTTTTTTCTTATGTGAAGAAAGCATCACATAAATCACGCTGGTCAGTACATGAACTCTGGCTCAATTAATCAAACCGTCAGCAGATGGAAAGTCCAGGCAGAGTGTAGGCACTGTCAGCGCACAAGACTGATAGAACTGCAGCTTTGTGTGTGTGTGTGTGTGTGTAGGCCAGCTGGAGGAAAGTGTTCCTACATGCTCTATTTCTTAAGCACACACAGTGCATGTGTGTGTTTTGGGGTGGGGTGTGTACAGAGTGTGTATCAGAGTCCCTTGATAACGGTTTGTTTTAGACCACCCACTCCTGGTGTTAGGTAATGCCGTGCCATGGCTGATCGATGGAATGCTTTCTTTCCTGTAGCAGAAATGACTTTTCCATCGTTATTCCATTAAACGTTATCAGTCACAGCTGTAAACGGAACTGGTTTGAAATTCGAGAAGCCTTGAGATGAGACAGGAATAATATTTAAGAGTAAAGGGCAGTATCAGGGAATATGTACTGAGTGGGGTGGCACGGTGGCGTAGTAGTTAGAATACCCACCACAGAGCAAGAAGGTCCTGGGTTTGAATCCTGGTCTTAGGCATTTCTGTGCGGAGTTTGCATGTTCTCCCCGTGCCTGTGGGGGGTTTCCTCCGGGTACTCTGTTTTCTTCCCACAGTCCAAAGATAGTTGTGTGTATGTGGGTTGCCCTGCAATGGTCTGGCAAGCTGTTCAGTGCATCGGCTGAGATAGGCAACAGCCTCCCAGCGACCCTAGTACGATTAATCGGTTCAGCAAATAAGTGATTGCTTTTTGACTCCTATGTGATGTTCACATGACAACTATGAAACTTGTATATTTAAATGAACATTAAGCTACAAATTTCAATTCAATTCAATTCAGTTTTATTTGTATAGCGCTTTTTACAACTGACATTGGCGCAAATCAGCTTTACATGGTAGAAACAAATTTGATAAAGAATTTAACCACTTCTCTATAAACCCTACACATTCCCAATAGGCAAGCCCATGGCGACGGTAGTGAGGAAAAAGTCCTTCAGTCGATACGAGGAAGAAACCTTGAGAGGAACCAGACTCAGAAGGGAAACCCATCCTCATTTGGGTGAAACCAGATAAAAATACAAACCATGTAGCAAAAACTTCACTATAGTTAAACATGAAGTTTAGTTGGTTATCTTATAACTATAATGGGAATTGCAGTCCTGAATCATTTCAGTAAAAGAGTTTTTATCACCAGCAGTGAAAAGTCATCTTTACAGTGTCAGAGTGTAGATTTAGGTCCATATGGATCATCATCAGCAGGAGCGAGAAGCTTCTAAAACGAGAACGCCAACTAGTAGTACATCAGGATGGATCATATGATTCAGTGAGCAGAAGGACCAGGATCACTGGTATCTCAGAAGTAGCATATGTACCTCAACAAAAACAGACAGAGAGAGAGAGAGAGAGGCAGGGGGGTTAGAGAGAGACGGGGGTTGTTAGGTATGCTCATAACAGTGTAATGGTTTAAAAAGAGTTTATTAGTGCTGAGTGCAAGCAGGTACTCCGGCATGACTGACTATGACAGCATAAGCATAAAAGAGAACCAGAAGGAAGACAGACATGAGGGCACCCTGTAATATGAGGCCACTCCACTATTAAGAAAAACAAAGTAAGATGCTGTGAGGTTTTTAATGTATTCAAGCCCAGAAAATGTCACAACACAGCCTTCCATCAACAAAAATAGATGTCAGATTGACACAGGGTTTATGACAGCTTATGCCTGTTGGAACAGACCTTTGTGTAGGTAAGTGTCAGCTGCCGTGCATGTCTTAACTAGGTGCCATGTTTGGGTACACCAGGTGTTCTCAAAGTAGAGGTCATGACCAACATTTGAGGGGGGGTTGGTTTTGTTGAATTTAAAATTAAGGTTGAGAGAAAAATCACAGTTTCCTATTGTGCCGTATTTTACAGATGAATAAGATACTTATCTAAACGGATTCCAGATGGATGTTGCCTGGTATTATTTGGAAATATCAATGGGATTCATTTAGACATGCTACATGAAAATGACTGCAGCTATGTGTTATTTTGTCTTTTCTTTTTTCTGACATGCTACTATTGAGTCACAGGAGTGACATCAAAATTAAAAGAAAATATGTAAAAATGGAGAAAAGAAAGAGAATGAATAAAAATAAAATATTAGCCGAGCTCCATACTCATGCAAATGTTGTAAAGCCATGAGCTCGATTTTGTCCGTGCTCCCATGCCCACACAAGCAACCCAATAAATGAAGAAAATGGGCGGGAAAATATATTACGCAGGTGCCGCCGTCTGCGCTGAGTGCACTTGCACTTCGCAGAAAAATGTTCTTGTTTAGTCGATGATTTTTCTTCTTGAGGAGAAATAAGTTTGTGAATACTATCAAAAAGACAGTAAGTTATATGGTGGTGTCTTTACTCAAAATAAATAAATGCAAACATTCAGTGCCATAATATTTATATTATGGAAACGAAAGAAGAAATACAATTGAAGCATATTTAACAGTTATTCCACAACGCTGGATCGTATATGAACTCAAAGCCCGGGAAGCAATACCCAGTAGGGCAACTAGTAATTCAATTTTAATAATTCAAAAAACTATATTTTCTTACCGTAGAAATCCTTTACGGAAGAGCCAGTTAGCATGGAGCTAGCTGGTTAGCTGGAGGCCTGTTCCTTGCAGCATGCTAATGAAGTCAGATTTGTTGAATAAAAGCTGTCCATTAGCCTTTGGCTTAGAACGAGTCTCCGTTACTTTTGTTCTCTTTTCAGTAGCGACGTACCTAATAATAGGATCTGTGATATTCTAGCAGTACAGTAGCTAATCAGGACACACAACGGCTCATATCCAGTGAGTAAAGATAGAATATGTAAGAATATTAAATGTTTTATTAAAATATAGTATAAGTATAGAAAGAAAGTACGGAATAAATTGCTTTTTTGTTTTATTTGACTGGCCAAGCTGTCAGTAATCTGTCTTTAGGCCAGGTTTCCCTCCCAGGCGGAGTAGCCAATTCCTGCACACATAAAAGAAATGAATTTGCTTCCTCTATGTGTATTCTGGCTATTATCTGGTCTGGTCTCCCATAACAGTGTTCTGTTTCCTCTCATTATTTTCTGTGTAAAATGATTTAAAATACGAACTGGAGCCTATCTCAGCTGGCTCTGGGCAAAGGCGGGGTATGCCCAGAACTACTTGCCAGATCATCGCATGGCCAACACACACACAGCCCCTCACACTCACACCTAGGGGCAATTTTGAACAGCTAATTATCCTAATTTGCATGTTTTTGGACTGTTGGATGAAACCAGAGTACCCAGAGGAAACACAAGCAAGCACGGGGAGAGCCTGAAAACTCCCTTGCCGAGGCCCAGGAGTCGTACCCAGGACCCTCTTGCTGTGAGGCACTCGTGCTAACCTCTATGGCACCATGCCACCCGTGAGGGCGAACATATTATGTGATAAAGCCTGCGATAGGAGCATTTCTATGTGACAAAACAAAACCACAAAGAGTATGCAAACTTTTGTGGTTCTGGATTCTCTCAAACCTCACAACGTTTCATTCTGTAACTGAATGCATTAGGAGGCCTTAAAGGGTACCTGTGGTGAAGTTATATTACTTGCTCTTTAAAACGATCACGTATGACATCAGCAGTTTCTTCAGTCAACGTCAGTCCTTGCTTCTTGTCAAGTACTACTACTACCACTACTACTACTAGGCAGGAGCAGCGACATGTTGCCTTCTTCATTGGCTCTTCCAGCCCTGGTAGTGTTGCGAATTCTTGGTTTTGTTCTATTGGTTGGGCTGCGTGCAGAAGACACCAGTCTAAGATAACACGTTATTGGCCAGTGCTGAGCTGTGTGTCACCAGGAAAATGGCGGCGTGCGAAATCGCGGAAAACAGAACGTAACATAACATCGGCACAGGCCGTACTCTGAAAACGCTTCCTTTCGGACCCAATTCAGTAGTCTGTGAAGATCACTTCAGCGAAGCCCAAGCTTTTACATCTTAAAACCGGTCGCTGTTCCTACGGAATTCCTTCATAAAAAGCCAAAGGAACCTAGTGCCTCGCCAAAAGGAACCAGTAAAAAATAAGAGCCTTTAGTATTCGGGGAGTTTTATCACCTAAAATGTCGTCGCTGCTTGTTTACTTGGGCCAGACATCCCGGCCCAACGAGTTCACCTCATTTCCTGGAAAAAAATGGTTGGTCCGTATTGGTTCAGTCCCTGCTAGTAATCCGTGGAATAAAATTGTCAAGTTTTGTTTATGTTAAAATAAGCTCTGTATCTCTTAAACATATTACATTACACACAAATTATACTGTAAGGATGACCAGTACCGGCACTCTTTAAGGAATTTGTTACATGACTCCAGACTGAAAATATATGGAATAAAACAGTCAAACTTGCTCAATATACCCAACTAAAATCTACATTTTATTCCTTAATCATATTTATACTAGAGAAATGATTTGAAATACAAGTGACTAGAGTTTGTTAATCTGATCAAAAAAGGATTTTGGGTGCCTGTCATATTCTCTTCATGCCTCATTAACACCTACGCCTGCCAAGAAGATCCAAGACAATGGAACAGACTTTTTTTTTATACATCTGTATCCATTAATATTGTTTAAATTACTCCAAATTGAGAAGACGGCACCATATAGTATTAAGCAACTTAAAATATCAGCCACAAACACGTTTAATTGCAGGTAAGCTCTTCCTTCTTTGAAACTGGAAAACAAGGCGTAGTGATTAAGCGTGTGAAGCTGTTAGGTTTCGTTGAAGGCACGTTTTGAGTGCTAGTACTCATTAGAGTGGGTCACACGTGAATTACAAATGTGCCAGAAATAACGCCAGCAATTAAGACCTACCTACACCTCCTACACACACCACTCTACTTGCTCTCCTCACTCACTCAGGAGTCAGAGGTAACCATGGAAAAACTCTTCACACACACACACACACACAGACACACACACAGTTAATATGTACTTCTATCTTTTTGGGGACATTCATTGGCATATTGCATTCCCTGGCCCCTTTACCCAAACCCTAAACTAAAACTGACCCTAACCTAAAACTAATTCTAACCTGAACCCTAAAACCAAGTTTTGAACCCACAAACATCCCTCTGAAGAAGTAAGGACCAGGTAAAATGTCCCCACTCTGTTGGTTAAAAACATATTACTGTCCTCAGTATATAGCAGGTACACGTACACACACACACACACACACACACACACACGCACACGGCTTCAGAAAAAGCTACCGAATTCATTTGTGCGATAGGTTACAACCTTAATGAGATTTTTTATTTAGATAAATATGCTTTAAAGAGGTGAATGTCAAGTGTGTGGCTTGTAAGGGAGAGGAGAGGATTGTGTATGTGTTCTTTTATTTGCTATATAGTGAAGATCAGAATGTGTTTTAAACCAGCAGAGTGAGGACATTTTTGGGAAAATAAGGACATTTTTATCCGGTCCTCACTTTTTCATAGAGCTGTTTGGGAGGCTCGGGAATGCATTATATCAATGAATGTCCTCAAAATGATAGAAGTACATATTGTGTGTGTGTGTGTGTGTGTTGTTTTACTTGCTAAATATTGAGGACTGGAATATGATCTTAGCCAGCAGAGTGAGGACATGTTAGGAAAGTGAGGACATTTTGGCTGGTCCTCACTTCTTCAAAGGGCTGTTTGGGGGTAAAGGGGCTAGGGAATGCATATTAATGAATGTCCCCAAAAAGATGTAAGTCCTTATTGTGTGTTTTTATATTTTTTTTGAGTGTGTGTATGTGCGCTTGTATTATTTATTTATTTTGTGTGTGTGTGTGTGTGTGTGTGTGTGTGTGTGTGGTCTAGGTATTCATTGTACACACTGTGGGGACCTAAATATGTTTACACAGTCACATTATGAGGACTTGCTTTCCTTATGGGGCCAAAATGCAAGTCCCAATAATGCAGATCATTAAATTTTAAGGTGCTAGGGTGGTTATGGTTAAGGAAACTCTCCAGGAAAGTCTGCATATTGTCCACCGAGGTTATGGAAACAAGACTGTGTGTGCGTGTGTGTGTGTGTGTGTGTGTGTGTATGTATGTGTGTGTGTATGGAGTGGATGGAGCTCATGTTGTCCAGCAGGGACAGAAGTTGGCTGATTTATGGTAGTTGGTTGTGTTATTTGAATAATTTAGCACTTGTAGGATTTGGTGAGTGAACAACATCCACTGATATCATAGAACACCGCTGTGTTCTCATCTGGGCTGGTAGGGTGTGTGCCTGTGCCAAAAACTGTGCCAACACACACACACACACACACACACACACACACACACACACACACACACACACACACAAATACAGGTCCTACAGCCTTCTGTCTGCTTATCTGGAGACTCAATCTCTCAGTCCTGCTGCTACATAGGGCACTTAGTGCCACTTCCTTTCTCTGAGCGAGTATCTCTCACTCATTTTCTCTCCCTCAGATCCTGTTCAGTCCATCTGATTGGCTCCATTTTGGTTCTAGGGAGCTGGCAAGAACCCTTTTGTGCCCGCTGGCAAACAAATCCAGTCTTTGGAAATTTTAGCAAACTGTTACACCATGAAGGAGAGAAAATAACAGGAGGAGAGGGAGAAAATGTGTCAAAAAAAAAAAAAAACACCCCCTAATTTCCTGCCTCATAAGCCACATTAAAAAAATATTGGTTCAGTTTGTACTCTTGACTCTGGGGTAAACATAGCTGTAATTTGTCATATTCATATTTATGGCTTTTGGCAGACACCCTTATCCAGATTTACATTTATCTTTTTTTTTTTTTTTTTTTTTTTTTTCTCAATTGAGAGTTAAGGGCCTTGTTCAAGGGCCCAATAGTAGCAGTATGGTGGCACTGCAGATTAAACCCCCAGCCTTTGGATGACGAACACAGAGCCTTAACCACAGACCTAGCACAGCTAAGCTAAGCACATGCTAAGCTAGTCAGACCACAAAACCGTATTTGTCAACTGGAAAGTTATTTTCTAGCTTCTTTACTACTTCACTAATCTAAGCAATCACTGTTTGAGATTTTTTCTTGACCTTAGTCCTTAGTCATGTGTCATCATTGCTTTTAAATTGCCTCAATCCATTCAATCCAAATTCAGAATCCATTTTCATTCTATCAGCTCATTGTTTTGGTAGCTGCTAGCTGGTTAACTTGAGCTAAAGTAGCAGGATTAGAGAGGATTTTAAAGTAAAATTAAAAGATTCACTACTAACATCAGTGAGCAAGTTAGCACAAGTTAGCGAGACATGGTTTCTGATGGGATTTTTATAATTGTTTTAAATCTTCGCAGTGAGCGCAAACTGGCAGAGGTTTTATATTTGAACAGTAAAACATGT
The DNA here is from genome assembly GCA_030014195.1 of Neosilurus mollespiculum. Lineage (NCBI taxonomy): Eukaryota > Metazoa > Chordata > Actinopteri > Siluriformes > Plotosidae > Neosilurus > Neosilurus mollespiculum. Next base: position 40,114,396 of record JAQMYF010000022.1, on the reverse strand, counting down.
CTGTTCCTTCATCTAAAACGTTTAATATCAGTTTCAATGAAGCTCTTATTACTCACTCACTTACTTAAACCGCTTAATCCTACTAGCGAGGCCGATGCCCATCTCAGCCGGCGGGGTACACCCTAAACAGCTCGCCAGACCATCTCAGAACAACACACACAACCGTTCACATTCTCTCATCCACACCTAGGGGCAATTAGGAGCAGCCAGTTAGCCTAATATGCATGTCTTTGGACTGTGGGAGGAAACCCACTCAAGTACGGGGAGAACATCCACACAGAAATGCCCAAGCCCGGGACTCAAACGCGACTTGAACCCAGGATCATCTTTCTGTGAGGCGGACGTGCTAACCACTATGCCACCGTGCCGCCCTTAATCTCATATTAACTCATATAACTATTACTGTACTGTACTGGTTATGGTTGCATGTGAATTTTGACAGATCTCACAATCCCCTCCTTTTCCCCTCGCTGAGATTGAGAAGCTACATTGTGGATAAAGAAAAAAAAAAAAAAAAAAAAGTAAAAATGGATGGAAACTGACGTTTGGAATAAATGACACCGCAAGTTTCTGTTCCAGTCTCACCATGTCTGTATGTGTTTGGCGGGGTGTGCTTTTGATAATGTCATCTTGTTGCGCCTCTTTCGAAGATTCTCGACAGTAAGCAATGACAGGCAATAATTCACAAATTTCTTTTGCCAACCTTTTGGAAAATTTGAGGAACATTTGCTCCACCTCTTTTTTTTTTTTTTTTTTGGTCTCTTTCCTATTTCATTTTCTCAGACTTCAGGGTCTGTTTGCTGCCTGTCGAATTTCTTCGGGTACATTTTTTTTTAGTGTGTTTTATGGGTTATTCCTTAAATAGTTGTCTATGAAATATTTATAGTATACAAAACAAGGCCGCTCTGTCGAGAGCGTCTCTGGATAAGATAATGGGAAAGAGCTGTATTGCAAATCAGTAAAGCTTAATTTTTGCCTTACATATTGGATTGTTGACCTAAGATATCATCATTCTTACTATGTCCTTGATGAGACCCTGTGATATAATGCTTCTCTGAAAAATGAAATTATATCCAAACTTAATTAAAGCTTACATACATAGTTTATGTCTGTTGATATTAAATTGAGCTGTTTCATTAACGTTTTTTTACATGTAGAGATAAAAAGACAGTAATAAATCCACATACTGGGGCGACATTGCAATGTGAAAAGTAACGAAAAGTCATGTGAACATTATTAGGGAACTAATAATGGCAAGCATTAGGGAACTAATGTGCTTATGAATACATGGTGAGGTATTAATTTTTTTATATGTATGAGCGCATGCTTGATTATATCTGATTTCTTAGTTTAATATCTGTATACTGTTATTATTGCCATTAACTTGCCTTCTATGATTTGGGGATTCATATCCTATTCTTTGCGATTTCGCACTTTCCTGAGAATAAAACAGCCGCCTTTTCAAAATGGCTAATGCAAACTATCAACTGGATTTTAGCAGGTTGCAACTTTGAAACTGTATGTAAAGGCCAGCTGATAATGAAAATATACATATTTTCATGTGTAAGCAGAGAGTTTGGAAGGCTTTCCTTTCATTCCACGTTAATGCTGATAATTCTTCTTTTTTAAGGTATTAATGGATATTATTTTCTTGCCTCCCATCTACTATCATGAGCTGTACGGTAATAACCCTGAGTCACACTCGAAAAAAGTCCATAAATTATGTTATTTTTCTTATTCTGTTCTCCTGACACAGGATTGATCCAATTCTGCATCATCTGTAAGCATAGTGTCCTTAGATTGCCTGTCACCATCTCTGTTTAGGGGTGTAAAACCCATCTTTCTCAGCCATGCCACTCACACTGAAGAGTGTATCTGAATAATGCAGTGGGAGTCAGTGGGCCAGAGAAGATTGATATAATTGATGTGGATGAAAATGATTGAATCCACTCGTGGCATGAAGAGAGTGCTCACAGCAGGGGGGGGTTCGGCTGACCCCGCTGACCTTAAGAGTCATCACCCCTCTCCGGTAATCCCTCTTGTCATTTTATTCACAAAGATGGAGTGATGAGATACTTTTAATAGGTCGTAATGTCACCTGCTCTTTTGTGTATGTGTGCGCACACCACCGGTATTTTTCTCAAAGTCCTGGGTGTAATGAAGGCTAATGACTCAGAATGGCGTTGGCCGATATTGAATAAAGGGTCAAGTTACTGCCGGAGAGCCTCATCTTCTATGAAGATCTTTTTAGTGGTGATTACCTCCTTGAGTTCTCCAAAAACAATGCTTAAAGAGTTAGAACAGTAATATGGCTTAGTTATACAGCACATGGGGTTTAAAGATAGGGAAAATTCTTTGAAGGCGAACAAACACAGCATAAAATAGCGTTTATTTGTTTATGCACTTCCATAAATGGATTACAGGAAATCTATCATCGTTGAAATCATTGTTTTTACAGTGGATATAGAAAGGAATTCTTCAACATATTCACATTTTGCCGCTTTGCGCCTTGAAATGAATATTTTTCAAGCTCTAGTTACTCGGTGCAACTTACAACTGCTGGGTGAAAGGTATAATAGCAACAGTTCAGGAAAACAAAAAGAATCACTGAGATTCAATTTAAAGCACCATTGTACACCAAGCAACTTGGCTATGCTTGTGATCAATTATAGTCATTTAGATTAGTTCAGCATTAAAAAAGCTATTCATAGAGCATTCCAGTGCTTGGAAATGTAATTGAAATAATAATAATAAAAATCAAGTACGGGTGGCAAGGCACTGTCAAAAGATAAAGCTGGAAGTAGAGAAGGGGGTGATCCTTGAACCATTTCAGTGATTCTTTTTTGTGTTTTATTATGTCTTTAGCTTGCCTGTTATAAGTCGCATTAAATGAATACAGCTGAGAAAAATTAAATATTTTTGTGTGTCTTCATTTCAGGCTGCAAAGCAAGACGTGTGAATCATTGGAAGGGAGTTGATTCTTTTTTCACACCCGCTGTATGGTAAAGTTTTCACACTGCATATCCTGCTTAAAAACATTCATTCAGAAGGCATAGGTTTATTAGACAAACAGCCATTTCAGACGTTTCTCCAGTTTGGGAAGTTTCCGAAAATTAGAACAGTCCTACTTGTGCTTCCTGCTGCAAGACTTTTAAAAGCAAGTAAGAGAGGACTCGGACCCACAATGATCCAACTTTAAATGGCTTGCCCTGTATTTTATTCTCTTAATTAGCAATTTCCCGTTACTAGCACTGTCAGGTAATAAGGGTCTGTTTGGGTTAAACGGCGTAACTCTAATCATGCATGCATTTTGTAAATGACAGTTTCTTATTTATCCAGGCAGCTGAGAATTCTATGGCTGATGTGCATCGCACATTCATTTATTTTTGATTCACACCAACATCAGATTGCTTTTATTTCTTTCTTTTAATCTCCCACTTCGTCTCTGCTACGTGCAAACCTCGTTAATGTGATTTTTTTTTCAAGGTCTGTGAGATTAATGTAGTTTAATTGGGGTCTTTTTTGTTGAGCAGTGGTTAAAAAAACAGTAAATCAGACTGACATTATTTTAAGATTTAACCGCCCCCCACCCCCGCTATAATGAACATATGGCATGTCAGTCATAATTAGGAGGTTTTACAAAAAAAAAAACCTGCAAAAGAAACAAAGCTTGGAATTTTAAACAGTTTACCATAAATAGACTGTACAGTTAAGGTCTGTAATAAAAACTGGTGCAGTTCTTATTGTCTTTTATATATGGTTTATAGTACAAGCACTATATCTATCATTCTATTTGGTGGTGTGTAACCTCTGGATAACATCTGACAACAGTGTCATGAGGGGTGACCTGAAAGGTTCTCAGAGATGACCTCGGCACTTACACTTCAGGGAGAAGTGATGTTTACCTTGTAAATTCTGGAGAAAGTACATGACGATGTACAGGCAGCAGAAACACAGACTTCCTGAAGTGGAACATCACTATATAAGGCAAACGAAGAGGAGATTATTCTCAGAGAATGGCATGTCAAAGGAGAGGATAGGTGTCTCTGCTGTTGAACATGATAA
>JAQMYF010000022.1:40097614-40108337 GCA_030014195.1 Neosilurus mollespiculum | reverse complement strand
TATATATATCATTATTATAATATTAATATTGGGTTGAGGTGCCCTAGCATGATACTGGTCATGATCTCGATTTGCCCCGATTATATTCCAGTGGTACGTTGTAGGAAATCGAAGAACACTGGTACACAATGAAAAACACCGGTACACATTAGAGGACATTGTAGGATTCCGGGGAAAACTTCAGGGAAGAGTGAAATATTTTGGGAGTGTTGAAAAATTTGGTGTTTTTTTTTTTTTGTGTGTGTGTGTGTGTTGTGGTACATCAAAAAAACATAGGGAAAAAAAATCAGATTAACATCGGTACACAGCAGCTGTGATCAGGGCAACATTGGTATAAACTTTGGAAAACAATGGGAGCAATATTGGGAGACGTTCCGGTCACATTTCCGGTAAATTCACACTTTTGTTCATACAATATCAGAAACACATCAGAACAACATCAGTACAAATCGGAGTAGCACCAATATAGATCATAATGATATCAGATGAAACATCAGAATCACATACGGTAACCATCAGGGACACTGGAACATACTGGGAACAAAATCGGCTGACACATCGGACTAACATCAACAAATCGGGATTGTAATCAGTTTCATGTGAGCGCACCTTTAGTCAGAGTTGGTACCAATATGGCTCTAGCAATAAAGAATGAATAAATGATCCAACCATTCATGTCAATGTCAAAAACTTGCAAAACTGTCTTGCAACTGCTTTGTCACCTGATTGTGTGCACCTGTTTTGTGTTTTGTCTTGAGTGGTTTGTCGCTAGTTGTGTCTGAATACTTCCATACTATTAAAAAATAAATAAAAAAATAGCATGCAGTTAATAATAGTCAAAAGTTACCTGGATGACACACTAAATCCACAGTATGTGAAGATACCGTACCATTGTTACAGTATCTAATAACTCAGCTGGAGCCTGAAAAGATTTTAAAATTGGTAGAGCAAAGCAAACTTTTTGCACGTTTCTATATTTGCAAAACTAGTTTATCTAATGGCAGTAAAAGTTATTTGTGCATCAAGCCTAAATTTACTGGGTTTTTAAACTGTAAGCTGACGTAAAGTTATATTAGTGCTAGGCTAATGATAATGATAATGCTACAAACATCTAGGTAAAAGAAATGGTAAGATGGTGTTGGAGTACGTATCCATTATTAGAATGTATTAAAGGGGAGGCCTGATAGCACATACTAAACCAATAGTAATACAGACGTAGTGGTTGAAAGTTTGTGAACCCTTTAGACTTTTCTATATTTCTAGATTTCTGCATACATATGTTCCAAATTGCTCCTAGGTGTGAGTGTGGGTGGGAATGGTTGTGTATGTTGGCCCTGCAATGGTCTGGCGAGCTGTTCAGGGTGTACCCTGCCTTCGCCCAGAGTCGGCCGAGATGGGCGCCAGCCTCACCGCGACCCTAATTAGGATTAACCGGCTTAGAAAACGAAATGATCTTTTCCCTGTCGGTATTGAACCAGTGGCCTTTCGGTTCCACACCCTCTGCTTTAACCATTAGACCACGACTGCCCCCATATCATGCTGAATGCTTGTGCCCAGCTTCGACACACTGCGTTGCGTGTTACTCATGCTTTTCACTTTACGAAATGTACAGCCTATGCTAATACTTTTGCTCAGTATCCTGTGTACTTTTCATACATTATGCTCAGTATGCAGTCATGTGACATTTTGTTTTTCAACTGTATAAAATATCCATTTAATGGTTGCGCTTTCCGTATGAGAGACCATAAATGTGACAAATCTGCCTCCATTACATATTTGCTAAGAAAGAACTGATTGTGTCGGTAGCGGAATTGTAGATAAGGCGTATACGTCAGTTTTCTGGCTCAAGCATGCAGAACAAGCAGGCTGTAACTCTGAGCTGCTTAATGGTCAGTTTGTGCTTTGAGAGGAATTCATTTAGGATGCAGCTGCTTATGCACTGCTTTTCAAAGTAGCGCTTTGTTGAAGGAAGTCAAGGCTCATATGAGGGCAGTGGCATTAACAGCAGGCCTTGAGGTTACAGACTGATGAAAAGCTAACCCTTAGTGGTATGACTGTTTTGCATAATGTATGCTCAAAGCCTGGTCTAAAAGGTGAAAGTCAACGAAAGTCAATGGGTATAATATTCTGGCAGCAAACTATCTCCGGGTTTGAAATAACATCCTACTTACTATTTCCTATTCAATGTCAGTTAATGTGAGTAGCATAATTCATTTTTCAACAATGAAATTTTACTTTATATATGTAATTTAAGTCACTTTACATGAAACTGTTGACAGATTCGCCCGTTAAGTAAAATAATACCGATGTTTTTTTATTATTCTGCATACCCTACTTAAAAGGTAAGGGGGTGATCACAGCAGAGCTGCGATAGAAAAGCGACTGATTCGACTGAATCGAATTTCCCCGCGGATTAGTTATTTATTTATTTTTATTTTTTTTTTATTTTTTTGAAAATTTAGAAATTCGTGTCAACATATTCTGTGAACCACATGCAAGCCAATATTTTGAGACTTAAATACGTGTATCGCGCAAAAGTTGCAACAAGATCTTGCGACTGATTTGTGAGTGACTGGCGATCGGTCCACGGATGTCCTGCGGAAAATAAGCAAATCTCTTGTCGTTAATCAGTCACGTTTTGTTTGCTTTTTATTTGCGTGTTATTACAAATCAAATGCGAATCAAATACGAACGATGACAAAATACGCAGAATATGGCGGACGCCAGCAAGTCTCAAACTTTTCTCTAACTTTTTGCATGGAGGTAAGCTATCCAAGCCTCCAACGCCCTGAACACCTCACCAGACCATCGCCAGACACCCATCACACACATACACATAATCATTCACACTCCAGAAACCGGTGTACTCAAAGGAAACCTACACAAGCACAGGGAGAACATGCAAACTCTAACTAGAAACGCCTGAGCCCAGGAATCGAACCGAGAACCTGCTTGCTGTGATGCATTATGTTGATACACTGCCGTTATATCAGACAGTGGTGCTAAACTTAATACTTCTCATTTAAATCCATATCCAGGAAGAAGTTAGTCTGTGTTTGCACATTTTCTGTACTGAAAGCTCATTACAGGTGTATGAATCAACCCTGAATACATCCCAAAGTGTGTATCGTATACATCTGGACAGAGCGAATCAGTTTGGTGAGTATCTTGGATGAATGATGGTTTGCTGACCATTAAATCGACCCTCAAATTTCAACGCACCCTTTGGATATTGATTTGTTTATCCAAGCTAATTTCCACGTGACACCGAATGCAGTTTCCGAATAAAGCCCGACATCTTCAACCTCTTAGCTTATTGCTCAGTTCTTTATCGTGAAATATATTATTCAGTAATGAATATAAATCATTCAGCTGTTGCAGTTTGTTTTGACACTGACGTTCAGTCTTTATCTGTGATTTAGTGATGGGGCAAAGCAAAAGCCGAAGCAAAACAAACTGGCAGGTTCTGACAGCAGTTTTTTCCAGGTTGTGCAAAAAGCCTCTTAGTACGTCTCTCCTAATCTCAGTGTGTGCGTGTGTGCGTGTGTGCGTGTGCGTGTGTGTGTGTGAGTGTGTGTGAGCCTGATGTTTGTGCTGTGAATAAATGAACACAGATTTTGCCTCCCTGACCCAATGAACTTGAGCACTACACCATACATGGAGGCTTAGCGTGTTTGTCCCGTCACTCACACCGTTCCAAAAAGGACATGCGAACTCCACACAAAAACACTGTTCTCCCTGTGCTGGCGCGGGTTTCCTCCGGGTACTCCGGTTTCCTCCCACAGTCCAAACACATGCACATTAGGGTAAATGGCTGTTCCAAATTGCCTCTAGGTGTGAGAGTGAGTGTAAATGGTTGCATGTGTGTTGGCCCGGCGATGGACTGGTAAGCTGTCCAGGGTGTACCCTACCTTGGCCCAGTGTCGGCTGAGATGGGCTCCAGCTTCCCTACGACCCTACCTGGATTGCTCGGCCCAACAAATGACTGAGTGAGTGAGTGGATCCAGCAATTGACTGGGTTACTGGTTGGATTTCTTTTTCTTTTAGGAATTCTGTATGGAAATGTGTTGGCCTGGTGTTGATATGGGTTGCCAGGTCTAGCTGAAACCCAGTGCACTTCCTCAGACCCTTTCAAACCACTTCAAACCCCTGATGACTAACACTGGCTCTTGTTATATACTCTGGTTATATTTACAAAGTAAAATTGCAAAACCAAACACCAACCAAGGACTAAAAATCCCGCCACATCATCAGGTCAAATGAAACCCTATTCCATGGGAAAAAAAGGGGTTGTTTACCAGGCTTCACACAACACGCCTTTAAAATATCGAGCGATTTCCAGTTAGCCGTCAGCCTTGAATTCTCTGGTTTGTTCCTAGTTATTTCCAACATTGTTGCTTTGACTTACTTCTCTGTTCATTACATCATATTATCTGTATGCAAAAATTCCTGGCTCTTACACAAAGCTGTAGGCCTACTTGTTCTCCCTGGTTGTCTCATGTCTCTCGCTCACCCACACACTTCACGCACACGTTTTTAGAAAGCAAAACAACCCAGAATATGAATCAAATGTGGCACCCTGTAATCCTGAGGCGGATAGGTTTGAAATCCTCTGAGAAATGCAGGCGTTCTTTTCGCAGGAGCCAGATGGCTGTGGGAGCTGCAGCACTGTATCACTGACATGGCAGAACCAGAAAAAAGTGAGACAGAGATGCTCTCAATCACACGCTTTTCCTTTATTCCACTTATGATATTTATTTTCCTTATTCCCCGTTGACCTATTTCTTACCGAGGCTATTAGTCATATCAGTTTTAATATGCTCTCAGCTACAGTCATGGTGCTATTGATGTATTAATACAGGGAGTTTAACTTATTTTCTGTGATGCATTGTCCTTTAATTTGGTTTCATCACTCATGTTTAGCATTTTCTTGATAAAGTGTAGCTTCACGGGTGAGTTATTCATCCCCCCTCTACTTTCAAGTAAGTTTGACTCTTTTCTACTTCCTTTCTTCTTTAATATCTCTTTCCATGCTCTCTCTCTCTCTCTCTCTCTCTGTGTGTGTGTGTGTGTGTGTGTGTGTCTGTGCTTGTACTTGCTACATATTGAGGACCTGAATACTTTTTTTAACCAAAAGAGTTAGGATGTGAGAACATTTTGGCTGGTCCTCACTTCTACAAATGGCTGTTCAAGGGTTAAGACTTGTTTCAGTTAGGTTTACATTAGTAATGGTAAAGGTTAGGATCAGGCTGTGATGGCTAAGTTTATGTTAAGGGCTAGGTAATGCATTATGTGAACAAAGAAAATGTCCCCACAATAATAGAAATACACTATTGTGGGCAGTGGAGGCCTAATAGTTAAGGCAATGCGTTACTGATCTGAAGATCAGGGGTTTAATCCCCAGTACCACCACTGTTGGGCCCTTGGCCAAGGCCCTCAGTTGTGTAAAAAAAAACAAAAAAAAACGTTATTTGAAAGTCGCTCTGGATAAGAGTGTAAATATTGTGTGTACTTGCTACATAGTCAGGACCAGAATACCTTTTAATCAACAGATTGAGGATGTTTTTGGGAATTGAGGACATTTTGACTGGTCCTCACTTCTATAAATGGTTGCTAAATGGTTAAGTCTTGGTTTAAGGGTTAGGGTTGAAGTTGGGGTTAGGAATTTAGCTGTGAAGGTTTGCGTTAGTGTAAGAGGTTAAGGAATGCCTTATGTCAATTGATGTCCCCACAAAGATGGAAGTGCAAGGTTGTGTGTGTGTGTGTGTGTGTGTGTGTGTGTGGGTATGTGCTTGTACATGCTACATTGTCAGGACAAGAATACATTTCAACCAACAGTGTGAGGAAAGTTTTGGGAAGTGAGGACATTTTGGCTGGATAAGACTTGGTTTAAGGGTTAGGGTTGAAGTTATGGTTAGGAATTTAGCTGTGATTATTTACTTTAGTGTAAGGGCTTAGGTAATGCATTATGTCCGTGAATGTCCACAAAATTGTGTGTGTCTGTGGGTGTGTGTATGTGCTGCGTCATCAAAATCGGGCTGTGATACCGTGTAGCGGTGTTACATTTTAGAATGTCGAGGCTGACGTCAGAGTGTGGCCTTCCTGCTCCTTGTTTTTAAGTGTAGGCGTCATAGCAGGGAAGTCAGAGGAGAAAGGCATCCTTTTATACGTCTGAGTCTCCCACATGACGTCCGACGATGGAGATCTTTAAAAAAAATCATAGCTCATCGAGTCGTCATTTGGTTAACTTAAAAAAAAAATATATATATATATATATATATATACAGAACTTTGTTCAGTGTTTTGCTTGCTTGGTTCTGAGAGACTGCAGTCATCAGCAGCTGCCTCTGCATTTTCCATCTGCTTCAGTACTACTGGCACGTTTCATTTCGCCTTGTGCTGACAGACCGGCATTTCTCAGGCACGGACTGTTCGTAAACAGCTGTGAGAACTAGCAGGTTTTGGATTAAATCTGAGTTACATCAGACTTTTTAAGGGGGATCATTATAATCCACTCTCCAATTACTCTGAAATGTTTTCTCAAAATCTAATCTTTCTTTGATATGATTGACACAACAATTAGGAAATGTAGTGAAGCAAATCAGGCCCATGTTTAAGAGTATAATCCTTCTCTTAAGCACTGCAATCAATGCAGGCTTTCCCATATAACTTCTGCGACTGGCTGCTGCTCAGGATTTTTCTCCTCCTCCTTTATAATGCTGTGCTTTACAGAATTTAAGGACATTCCTACTGAGCCTCTTGAATTTAAAACCTTTCCTCAAATTAGCACATAAATCCAAAGCAGGGGTGAGATCACATGTAAACATGGTCCTCATAATACTTTAAAAATAAAACAAGATGTTCAGTGAAGGTGAAGGTTACATCAGCAGTTCTTAGGGGTAAATCTAAAACGTCCAGGTGAGACGATCCACTGCAGCAAGGGATAGTCCATGTGGGGCTAACTACAGCAGAAGAAATTTAAACAGCAGGAGCGCCAAGGAATCGTAGCAGATCAAGATAAATGAGTCAGGTCTAACTAAGGGTAAGTACACATACACATAAGGAACATAGTATTACCTTCACCAAGGAGGATATGTTTTCAGTGTTTGTCGGCCTCTAAGCAGGACTGCACAAAATCTACCCGCTCAATTTCCATGAAACTTGGTGGAAGAGTGTAGCATAGGCCATAGAACCATTAAGTATTGAGGTGAATCCACAAACTTAACCTCACTTTCACCAATATTGCAAGATATTGCATTTATCCTTAGTGGTCTGCGCATACAATAGCAACTTACTCACCCGTTCACTCATTTGCTGAACCACATAATCCTACTACTAGGGTCGCAAGGAGGCTGGTGCCTTTCTCAGCTAACACTAAGCAAAGGCAGGGTACACTCTGAAGGCTCCTGGACCATCGCAGGGCCACACACAACTCATATTCTCACCTAGAGGTAATTTGGAACATCAAAATAGCCTAATATGCATGTCTTTGGACTGTGGAAGGAAACCAGAGGGAACCCATGCAAGCACAGGGAAAACGTGTAAACTCCACACAGAAAAAAGAGCCTCAGCCCGGGACTTGAACCCAGGACTTTTTTGCTGTAAGGAGGACGTCCTAAGCGCTATGCCACAGTGCTGCCCTGCATACAGAAGCCATACGTTCTAAAATCCCATTGATGGCGATAAAGTGTAAAAGTGACAAATTGCGGCCAACATAGACATCTCATGAGTCCATATCACAATCCACATTTATAGCTACAAGAGGATTATTGGTACCCATGGTCTCAGATGAAGACAGGATACACCTTGAACAGCACGCCAGACCATTGCAGCGCCAACGCACACAACAATTCACTCTCACATCCACACCCGGGGGAATCTTAAACAGCCAATTAGCCTAATGTGCATGTTTTTGGACTGTGGGAGGAAACCAGACTACCCAGAGGAAACCCACACAAGCACAGGGAGAACATGCAAACTCCAACCAGAAACGCCTGAGCCCAGGACTCAAATCCATGACCTTCTTGCTATGAGGCAGACGTGCTAACCACTACACCACTGTGCTGCCCTTTTAAAGATATAGTAGTGATTCAATATGCTATGAGTTTGCAAATAGCTGTTGTGGGCATTCCTACTTTGAAGTCCCCTGGGTAGGCATCATCACCAGAATGGACTGCACACAGGAACTGTAGATGTTTAACAGAGACCAGACAACAGGAAGTAAACTAAAGGCCGGTATTGTGCTCACACTGGGAAAATTAGTGCTGTGGTGTATAATTAATAACCAGATGATTAACCCGCACTGTATAAAGATGAAATGTGGGGCTCTGCATGCTCCTTGTGCTTGGCAGTCATGGCCCATATTATGCATAAAAAGGGACAGAGCCGTCAGAGGATAGTGTGGTTTGAATATTTTTTCAAATTGGCTGATGCACTGTTTAATGTCAGAGTGATGTATGTGGGTTTGTCAGATTGGAAACCCCCTATGAAGAAGGGCTCAGGAAATAACCACTAATTGCTCGTGTTGGGTTTAAATATGTGTTGTGGTCGAATGGCAAACTCCTTCAAGTTCATGAGCAGTTCATGTGTTTTGTGGACTCTGGCAGCTTAAATAACAGCTGGGTGATGTGGCCGCTCAATGTATATGCTGTACCTGACATCACGAGGTGTACAGGCTAAGTAAAACATACTGTTAGGGTAAACACATGGTTGCTTTTTAACCACACACTCACGTAGACAACCGGCGATGTCATAACTGTAATTGTTCACATACTTGCGTTTGTATTGAATGTGTTACCGGCGGTTTCCACTAGAGGGCACACCAGAGAATTTAGGTCTATAGTACTTACTTAGTCTCTTTCTTACTCATACTCGTTTTATCTTATTATTAGGGTCACGTGGAGGTTGGAGCCTACCTCAGCCGACACTGGGCAAAGGCAGGACACACTCTTTACAGCTTGCCAGACCATCACAACACACACACACACACACACACACACATTCATTCACATCTAGGGGCAATTTGGAATAGCCAATATGCTTAATGTCTATGTCTTTGGAAACCCGAGTACCCGGAGGAATCCCACGCAAGAATAGGGAGGACATGCAAACTCTACAGAGAAACATCATCGCTGAACCCGGGACTCGAACCCAGGACCTTCTTTCCGGGAGGTGGATGTGCTAATTACTACATCACCATGCCACCCTCTTTGTAGACAAGCATCGGAAATGTATTTTTATTTATTTGGCTAAATTCGCTAGCCACCTTATCCTCAATCTGCTGCTCATGCTGACACACAGTGTAGCTCAACATTCATGGAGGAAAGCGTTAAGTACTCTCTTCTGCATTCATGAGCACACAGATACTCAATGTTCGTTAATGTTGCTTTGATTGACAGGGAAAAGAGATTATACCTTTCCTCCCACTAAGAGAGGAGGCCAATTACACTCCCTTGGACCCATGTCTATGAATGGCTGGAGCATCATCAGGATTTGAACTCAAAGTTCAATTGAATGCGAGCAGCTACTGAATGCTGAGTGGAAGAACCCATCTTGACCCACTACAAATTACATCCATAATATTTATCAAGTACTGCATGTCTGTATTATTTTGTGTGGGAAATGGTTTCTCATGGGGCAGTATGGTGGCAGAGTGGTTCGCATGTCGTTGCCGGGTTTGAGTTCTGGGCTCGGGTGTTTATATGTTCTCCCTGCTTGCGTGGGTTTCCTCTGGGTTCACTGGTTTCCTCCCATAGTCCAAACTAGCTGCTCCAAATTGTCCCTAGGGGTGAGTGAAAGTTTGCATAGTCGTGTGACATGGTCTGATGAGCTGTTCAGGGTGTACCCAGCCTTCGCCCACTGTTGGTGGAGTTAGGCTCCAACTTCCCCGCAACTCGAGTTGGATTAAACGGTTTGGAAAATGAGCGAGTGAGTGAATGAGTGAGTGGTTTCTCATAGCTATTCTTGACTTATGGCCATTCCTTAACTGTGGTCAAAGAACTTAAAACAGTTTTGGGAAAGTTTGTATTTTAGTACCATTTCATTAAAATATTGCATGACATTTCTTTAGAGTATTAAAATACATTTTGGCCATGCTATTGGATTGAAATGCTATGTAAAAATAGGGTTTGGGACGGTGGATTATGTTTTGGTATTGAGCTGGTTTTGGACTGATTTTGGGCAGGTTTTGGACTGGTTTAAGTGGACAGCTATTGCCATACAGACCAGACGACTGGTCAAAAAGAGTGCAAATAAACAAGGAACAGCAGAGCAGAGAAAGAGGAACTACTTGAACTGGCTGTAGTGTTAGTTTATGTAACAAAGCTAATGGAATAAGAGATCGAGAAGAAGATGGCATGACTGGGTTTTCCTTCAAATGTATTCATGCTCCTGCTTTCACTGCATTCACCCTGAGCAAACAAGCAAACGGAGGACCAGGGAATGAAACGGCTTGTGATATTTGGATCAAGCATCGATAGAAGTAATCTCGGGGAGGAAAAAGCATCTTCAGGCCTTGTGTTTAAGAACAGGTTTCATGTGGTTCATCACTATTAAAAATGTAAATTTATACAGCATATTTAACGAGAGGGCGGCACGGTGGCGTGGTGGTTAGCACATCCGCCTCACAGCAAGAAGGTTCTGGGTTTGATTCCCAGCTCGGGCGTTTCTGTGTGGAGTTTGCATGTTCTCCCTGCGCTTGCGTGGGTTTCCTCCGGGTACTCCG
>JAQMYF010000022.1:40086101-40096732 GCA_030014195.1 Neosilurus mollespiculum | reverse complement strand
CCCTAGGTGTGAGTGTGAGTGCGAATGGTTGTGTGACTGTTGGCCCTGCGATGGCCTGGCGAGCTGTCCAGGGTGTAATTCGCCCTCGCCCAGAGTCGGCTGACATGGGCGCCAGCCTCCCCGTGACCCTAATTAGGAATAAGCGGTTTAGAAAATGAATGAATGAATATTTAAAGAGATATTACTGGTGCTTCATTAGCATAATTTCTTCCGGTGCTCATAAGCTTGCGGAAGCTTAATGTTTAAATCCACGACTGGGGCGCCATTTGTGTTCCATTGATATTACATTCACCAATATTCATGGAAAGTAAAAACTGATCGTACATATCAACATTCATTCATTCATTCATTTCCTAAACCGCTCTATCCTAATTAAGGTCGCGCCCATCTCAGCTGACTTTGGGCGAGGGCGGGGTACACCCTGAACAGGTCACCAGGCCATTGCAGAGCCAACACATACAATCATTCACACTCACTCTCACACCTAGGGGCAATTTGGATCAGCCAATCAGCCAACTGTGCATGTTTTCCGACTGTGGGAGGAAACCAGAGTACCCGGAGGAAACCCTTGCAAGCGCGGCGAGAACATGCACACTCCGTACAGAAACGCCTCAAACCCGGGACCTTCTTGCTGTAAGGCAAATGTGCTAACCACCGCGCCACCTTCATATCAACATGTGTACGTATATTTCAACAAAAAATATCTACACTCTTACTGACTTACTCTCACTCATTTTTCTAATCGTTTAATCCTACTAGGGTCACCAGGAATCTGGTGCCTAACTTAGCCAACACCGGGCAAAGGTGGGGTACACCCTGAACAGCTCACAGGGCGACACACACAACCATTTACATCCACACCCAGGGCAATTTAAAACAGCCAATTAGCTTAAAGTGCATGTCTTTGGTCTGTGGAAGGAAACTGGAGTACCCGGAGGAAACCCATGTATGTTCGGGATAACATGCACGCTCTACACAGAAACGCCCGAGCGAGAATATTGAACCCAGGACCATTTTGCTGTGAGGCGGACATGCTAACCACTATACCACTGAGCCAACCTCTTTAACATATAGCACCACCATGCCTTTAAAAAAATAAAAAGATTTACAAAAATGTTAAAAAATCAGCAGATCTAAATGTTTGTTAAGTGAACAATGCAAATACATAGTGTGTGTGTGTGTGTGTGTGTGTGTGTGTGTGCCCCAGAGGCTGATTGCATGTGTTTGTCTTGTGAAAATTCCCCCACGGTTACATTGGCACTTCTTTGAACTGTGCATTGCCTCTTCTACCCTCCACACACTACTTTGAAGCCTATGAAGTGTTTGTTTGTGGAGGAACATGTGCAAGCACTTGCTGAAAGGCTGTCTGCCTCCAGAAACAAGAAGATCAGGGATAATTTTTGAAAAGCAGCAACAGTAGTAGTGGTGTTGCTTTGTGTAGTACCTCTTTATGTGTTTACAGTAAGATGGAAATGCACTGCCTGGGTCTCTGCATGCTCTCAGTTTCAGAAGACACTTCTCTGGCTTTACTCTGGATCACTGTACAGTTTTGTATTTTTTTCCCTGTCAGGTCTCTATGACGATGACTTTTGAGAGGAAAAGATTGTGCCATTCCAATGCCTGGTATAAAAAGATAATCTTGACTGATTGGGAAACGGATGAGGGTGGCATAGTGGTTAGCATGTCCGCCTCACAGTAAGAAGTTCCTGGGTTCGAGTCCCGTCCTCGGCAGGGGCGATACTGCATGAAGTTTTCATCTTCTCCCCGTGATTGAGTGGCTTTTCTCCAGAGGTTTCCTCTGACAGTCCAAAGACATGAACATTAGGCTAATTGGCTGCTCCAATTACAAACTTGAAAAGGAAAGTTTGTGTGTGTGTTGCCCTGCAAAGGACTGGTGAGCTGTCCAGGGTGTACCTAGCCTTTGCTTCGGGTTGGCTGAGATAAGCTCCAGCCTTTCTGTGACCCAATAGGATTAAGTTGTTCAGCAAATGAGTGAATTAATTGGGTTTTGTTGGCTTTGTAGGCCATAGCATAGCAAGTTTTACATGATTTTTATCCTCATCACGCCATTCAACGATCCCTTGTGTCCTCATCATGGGGACAAAGTCATGCTGGAATACACAACGCCCTTCAGGATAAAGATCTATCAACATAATAGTGATTGATTTCCTCTAAGGGGATGAATCAAAGCAAGCCATTCCAGCAAAGAAGAAAAAGAAGAGGCACCAGATCCCCCCTGGTTTTGCCTTCAACACCTACAACACCGACGTGGCACGGTGGTGTATTGGTTAACATGTTCACCTCACAGCAAGAAGGTCCTGGGTTCGGGTCCCCAGCTTGGCTCAGGGGTATCTATGTGGACTCTTCATGTTTTCCTCATGCTTGTGTGGGTTTCCTCTGGGTACTCCGGTTTCCTCTGACAGTCAAAAGACATGCACATTAGGCTAGATAGCTGTTCCAAATAGACCTTAAGTGTGAGTGTGAATGAGGAGCAGTGGTGGCCCGGTGGTAGGGTGCTGGATTACTGATCTCAAAGTCTAGGGTTCAGGCCCCACTATCAACGGGTTGTCACTGCTGTCCCCCCAGTGCAGCAAACTGGGTTATCAAATGCCGGCCATGTCTCTCACTGTCTGTCTGCAAGAACCATTGCTGATTTTCGGCTGATTGCCGTCAGCATGTTTCCGCCCTGTGATGGCCTGGCGAGCAGTCCAGGTTGTACTCTGCCCTTGCTCAGGGTCAACTGAGATGGGTACCAGCCTCTCCGTGACCCTAATAAGGATAGTGGTTCAAAAAAATTAATGAATGCATGCATCTTTTTATGTATTTTTTCCTCATGTCTGTGCGTAGGTGAGCTAGGATCCTTTTTCTTTTTTTTTACTGAGCCTCAGCTTGACTAATGAGTCTATATCTGTTCCCATCATTAATTCACGTGCCGACAGAATCTGATGATGTCTGTATGGAATGAAACTGCATTTGTCATGTAATAAACGATTGCATTCGATTTGCAAGGCCGTAGATAATAGGAATTCTATATTATATGTTATTTACAGCTTGAGGAAGAGGATGATCGAAACAGATAGGAGTTTTGGTGTAGATATAGTAGGAAGACAGTGATATCCAGCATGCTGTATGGATCAGATCAACATTCCTTCCTTAGTATCTCACTCACTCACTCATTCATTTGCCTTAGTCCTACTATTAGGGTCTCGGAGAGGCTGGAGCCTCTCACAGCTGACACCAGGCGAAGGCGGGATACACCCTGAACACCCTGAACACCCTGAGCTCGCCAGCCCATCGCACAACCGCTCACACCTAGGGACAATTTGAAACAGCCGATTAGACTAATGTGCATGCTTTTGGACTGTTGGAGGAAACCAGAGTACCAGAAGGAAACCCATGCGAGAAGGTGTCTTGTCTGTTTCCCTGTCCCTGTGGACGATGTGCCTGAATCCTACACTGTGGATTATGTATCGATGATTGTTTTTGCGCTTACATGTGTATACATGTAGCACATTTCAACCCTCGTGTACGTTTAGATGACAGGTTCAGACCTAGCTGCTGATTGTAGGTCCAACCCCAAATTGAAAACAATTAATTTTTAGGGGGCATGTGTGCTTTTATATGGAATATACAGTACACCAAACAGCCATAACATTAAGAGCAGCTGAATGGTCTGCGGCTAGGCAGCTTTAATATACTGTGTGTCCTGATTCCTTTCTATCATAGCCAGCATAAACATTCATTCATTCATTCATTTTCTGAACCGCTTAATCCTAATTAGGGTTGCGAGAAGGCTGGTGCCCATCTTAACCGACTCGGGGTGAGTGGAGGGCGGAGTACATCCTGGACAGCTTGCCAGGCCAAAGCAGGACAGAAACATGCTGACGGCCTACTCTTTACGAACGACAGCAATGGTTCCTTTACATTTGATAACCCAGTTAGATGCACTGGGGGAGCAGTAGTGACAACTCGGTGATAGTGGGGCTTGAACCCCCAACCTTCAGATCAGTAAGCCAGCACCTTAACCACTTAGCCACCACTGCCCCTGCATTAACATTTCCAACTGTTTTTGCTACATTAGCTCTTATGTGGGACTACATTAGTATCAGTATGCATTACTGAGCCATGGGCACCATGACACTCTTGCCAGTTCACTGGTTGACCTTCTTTGGACCACATTTGGTAGGTACTCAGGACTGCATTCCCGGAACAGCCCACAAGACCTGCTGCTTTGGAAATGAATAGACCCAGTCATTTAGCCATGACAGTGTGGGGAATTATTCAGAACTTGGAGGGTATTGTCCTTCGACCTCAGCAGATAAAACCGTCTTCTTCTGAATAAACCTCATTCATTCTTTCACTTTGTAAGCCGCTTTTCCTAATTAGGGCCACGGGGAAGCTGAAGCCTATCTCAGCCAACACCCTGAACAGCTCGCCAGACCATTGCAGGGCCAACACACATACAACCATTTACACTCACATTCACAACTAGGAGTGATTCGGAACTAGGGGTGATTAGGAACTGTTTTTGGACTGTGGGAGGAAACCGGAGTACCCGGAGGAAACCCACGCAGGAACGGGGAGAACATGCAAACTCCACACAGAAACGCTCCGAGCCCAGAAGGCCCTTCTTCCTGTGAGGCGGATGTGCTACCTACTATGCCACTATCACAATGTTTTTAATGTTATAACTGACCGTGTGTTCAAATGGCAAAGGCTTTACAAGCCCCCAAGAAGTGATGATGAATTGCAGAGGAAACTAAGATGGTTTTGGGTGGGCTTCAGATAAAAATAGGAAGGATAAACAGCAATGGAGTAATAACAGATCTAATCAAGACATAGAGAAACCACAATTTTTCAACTAGAAGAGTCTACATGTCTGGAGCAGATCTTTGATAAAGGACAACGGTGGGTGCACCAAAGCAGAAGCTCCGAGCGGAGGATAAGCAATCCTGCAGCCGGTTAGAACAATATAAGGCTGGATGTCCATGTAATGGTCTGGAGGTCTTTCCATTACAAAAGTAATTTTCTTATCATCAGGAACATGCTTCAGAACTTGACATATTGGTGATAACTCTAGTTATTGCGGTTAAGATTTTACACCACACAAAACCACCTGGTGATTTTCCCCCTCAGTCATATATTTCCGGAAACTTTTATGGCGAGTACGGTTATCCAGAGGTATTTTCAGAAGTGCTTATTTATCTATTTGGAAAACATACCTATGGTGGCGTAGTGGTTAGCATGTTCGCCTCACAGCAAGAAGGTCCTGGGTATAAGTTCCTGGCTTGAGAGTTTCTGTGTTTCATCAGGGTACTCTGGTTTCCTCGCACAGTCCAAAGACATGAACGTTAGGCGAACTGGCTGCTCCAAATTGCAGCTAGATGTGGACGTGAGAGTGAATGGTTGTGAAAGTGTTGATACTACGATGGTCTGGCGAGTGTACGCCAGACCATCAGGGTGTACCCCGCCTTCACTCCATGTCAGCTGAGATAGGCTCCAGCCTCTCCGCGACCCTCGTAGCAGGATTAGGTGGTCCAGCAAATGAGGGAATGAAAACATACTTTCTTTGGACGCTCTTTTCTCACCGTGATGATTTCTTACACTGCCACCTCGTGGCATCCTCCATACTTGTGTAAAGTAAGCACGTAGGTATAAATGGTACAACATGTTGGACTGCACAGTGGCGTAGAGGTTTGCTCATCTGCCTCACAGTAAGAGGGTCGTGGGTTCATGTCCCGGCTTCGGGCATTTCTGTGCAGTTGTGCGTGCGTGGGTTTCCTCTGGGTACTCCAGCTTCCTCCCACAGTCCAAAAACAAACTGGCTGTTTCAAATTGCCCCGATGTATGGATGTGACCGTGAATTGTTGTGTGTGTCGCCCTGCGATGGTCTGGTGAGCTGTTCAGGGTGCACCTAACCTTCGCCCAGTGCATTGCTCGTGCATTGCTGCCTAGTCCACAAACAGATACGTTGCATCCTGTCCAGTATATCCCAACCCTTAATCAGTGTTTCCTGAAGCTCAGCTATACTTGTGACTTTAGAAATAATGGCTTCCTTAAAGATTCATTGGATAGTTTTAGAGAGTTCCTAAGCTTCTACATGGTGACACAGAGTTATGTGGAGAAACTTATTGCTATGGAAGTATTGAGATAATAACAGACTTAACACATACGTGAAATGGCTTTCATGCTGGAAAAAGAGTTGAATGAGTTGAATGTATTTGATGTACTGGAGAGTCCTGTATGGCTGACAACAGTAAGTGGTCATCCAGCAAGCCGCGCAACCTTTCCAGGGTCTTCATGACAAGACAAATCACTAGCTTGGATGCCCTGGGCCAGCAGATTTCATGGCCAGGCAATTCATTTTCTATTTGTACTTGTCTGGCAGAAAAGTAGATTCATGAAGCAAGAAAAGAAAAAAAAAAGGTCTACTGATCCTTGTAGACTTTTGTAAAGGTGTTTATGCGCTACGTACTGAAGACCCAGTGAACAATTCACATAGAATTGAAATTACGTCACCTGAAGGGGAAAATTGGAGGATCACCCCCACCCCCCCACCACCATGCCATTTCAATGTGAAAATTACACGTGATATCTCTACGTCTTTTCAACGTGCATCTGAAAACCTTTTTTTTTTTTTTTTTTTTTTTTTTTTTTTACAAGTCCACATTTTTTAGAGGTTAGCATGTCTGCCTCACAGCAAGAATGTCCTGGGTTTGAGTCCCAATCTTGGGTCTGTATGTGTGGAGTTTTCTTGTTATCCCCGCGCTTGCATGGGTTTCCTCCCGGTACTCTGGTTTCCTCCTGCAGTCCAAAGACATGCACATTAGGATAACTGGCTCTTCCAAATTGCCTCTAGGTGTGATTCGTGAATGGTTGGGTGTGTGTGTGTGTGTGTGTGTGTGTATTGGCTCTGCGATGAACTGACAAGCTGTTCAGGGTGTACTCCAACTTTGCCCAGATTCAATTGAGATAGTGCCCAGCCTTCCGGCAACCACTCGATTAAGTTGCTTGGCAGATGAATGGGTGCGTGTTTCAGATTGTCTCCCACATCCGCCATACACTCATACTTGGGGGAGATTTGGAGCAGCCAATTAGCCTAATGTGCATGTCTTTGGACTGCAGGAGGAAACCAGAGTACCAGGAGGAAACCCCATGCACTTGTGAATGTTATTCCACTGATTCAGACCCAGTTAATATAAAGTAAATAATACATATAGATATGAAATGATTTACATGTATATGTGTTCATAAAACAAATAATAACTGAAATAATTTGGAATTTTTGGTGTTAAGTGAGTTCAGTATGTGGGTTCTGATAAAGTGACGACCCTTGAACATAAATAATGACTTATGAACATAAATACAGAGTTATTGTGTCCAAACTTTTGACTGATACTGTAAATGCTGTCGCCACATTTTCACATCAATGGCACTAAATACTTGGACGTCTCTGTGATGGGTACAAAGGGATGTAATGCAACGCTGAGAACTGGTTTTCTGTCTTGCTCACTGGGGAGTAGCTGTGTTTAAAACTAATGTGCTTCATGGTAGTGCACCGCAATAATAAAAAGCAGTTCTCATTAATTATTCCAAATGACACCTCTTGCTGCACAGCACTGATGTGTGATCTGGCTGACAGAATGACACGTTTTACCTTGCGGATTAATTAGTGTTCCTCAACAACGGGAATTCTTTTTAGAATCAGGGGCAAGCAGGTATGTCATCACTCGCTCACTCATTTGCTCGAACTGCTTAATCCTATTAGGGTCACGGGGACGCTGATGCCTATCACAGCCGACGCTAGGCAACATAAATACAACCATTTACACTCACACTCTTACCTGGGGGGGGGTCTGGAACAGCCAATTAGCCTAATGCGCATGTCTTGGGACTGTGGAAGGAAACCGGAGTACCCGAAGGAAACCCACGCAAGCACGGGGAGAACATGAATCAAACCCAGGACCTTCTCGCTGTGAAGCGGATGTGCTGACTACTACACCACCGTACCGTCCTGATGAGATTCTGATGCAGCTTTGTCTTGTTCCGCACGGATTCTCCACCATGTGTGTGTGTGTGTGTGTGTGTGTGTGTGTGTGCATAAAGATGTGATTTGGTGCGACCTAAATGAATTTGGCTTTACTGCAGCCCCTCTAAAGCAGTCACAAGCAGTGACATTTTAATGTTCACTGTTAAATCCAGAGCTTTGTGTGTGTGATTGACGGTTCGCTGAGATTGGTAGTGGCTCCAAAGTGCACAGCCATCACCTGCAGAAGGGGGAAAAAAAAAAAAAAAAAACAAGAACCTTTTCTCCGAATTATAGAGTGCTGAAAAGGACACATTTGTAATGGGATGAGAGAAGTTCCCATTTTTCTTTCTGATACGCGTCTCCTTTCACTGGGTCCTGCTGGAGATGCTGAGCAGATTACACCTCAATTACATCCACATCACTTGCTTTGCTCACATTACACTCAGCACAGCTTTTGGGTGGAAGTGTGTGTGTGTGTGTGTGTGTGTGTGAAAGAGAGAAGAGAGAGAGACAGATTATAGCCATCTTCAAAGTTTGATAATAAAATTTACATCCTGCATGTACTTTTTAATACACGTGAACCCGTCGGTACGTTTGAAAGTCTCGGCGTCATGGTGGTGTAGCGGTTAGCATGTCCGCCTCACAGCAAGAAGGTACTGCGTTTGAGTCCCAGGCTCGGGTGTTTCTGTGTGGAGTTTGCATGTTCTCCCTGTGCTTGCGTGGGTTTTCTACGGGTACTCCAGTTTCCTCCTACAATTCAAAGGCATGCACAGTAGGCTAATATGCCCTTAGGTGTGAGTGTAGGTGTGAATGGTGGTGAGTTTGCTTGACCTGCAATGGTCTGGCAAGCTGTTGTTGGGTGAAATAGGTGCCAGCCTCCCCGCGACCCTAATCGGATTAAGCAGTTCGGCAAATGAGTAAGAGAGTGATTTAGTAAGTCTATATATAAGAGAGAGACAGAGAGAGAGAGAGAGAGAGAGAGAGAGGGAGTATACCATGCAGGAAGGGCGCAATCTGATTGGGTAACGAGCGATTATTGAATGAGCCGAAATATGATATGGAGAATTATTCAGAGGACGGAAGCAGGATTCTATAAATGTTTTATTATTGATTTACAATGCTATCAACAGATTCAACTCATTAAATGGCTTTGCACCGATATTTGATCAGTTTATTCATGAAATGTTTTGAATGAATATCATCACCTCTCTATTTCGGAGCCATGCCTGAATCGAAAGGGTGAACAAAAACGTATGCTGTGCCTCGATGACTGATTCTGAATTCTTAGGAATTTAACAAAATGCCATCCAAATAAATAAATAAATAAAGATACGCAGTAGAACTTTTTAAGGCAAACATAATTCAATAAATAAATGAATGAATAAATTGTGAATGAGTTTTCGAAGATGCTGTAAGGCACCATGTGTGACCGCTCTTATATCTAAAAACATAATACTGCTCCGTCCAAGGGATTATTAGCGATATCACACGCACCCACACTATGTATATACATTGTGTGTGTGTGTGTGTGTGTGTGTGTGTGTGTGTGTGTGTGTGTGTGTGTTTCTTTTACGGAGTGGGATTTTGTGTGTGTTTACTCTATGGATTTCAGTGACATCACACACAACACACTGTGGAATGGTGCAGTAAACAAAAGCCCACAGTCAGTGGAGTGGCTATCAGCTCATCCTACACGCACTACACCCACAGAACTGATAACAGCTGTGGTGGCATGTGATAAAGCAGACCGTGTTTACAGGCTATGGTAATCCTAACAGACCTGCTAAGTGAGGCTGAAATCCGAGGCGATTGTCTCTGCAGAAGAGGGATTATTACTGTTAGCTGAAGTGGAGAACCAGCTGTTCACAACACTTTGGCTTGGAAAAGGCAATCCAGCAGTACTAATAATAACCACCACTACCATCCCAACATCAACAACAACAATAATAACAACCACAATGACTGTAACCTCTATTTGATCACCGAGTGGTAACCGGATAAATAACACTCACTCACTCACTCACTCAATTGCCGAACTGCTGAGTCCTACTAGGGTGACGGGAAGGCCGTTGCCTATCTCAGCCGACACTGGGCAATGGTGGGGTACACCCTGAACAGCTCGCACTCACACCCATACCAAGGGGCAACTCGGAACAGCCAATAAGCTTAACGTGCGTGCCTTTAGTTTGTGGGAGGAAACCAGAGTATCCGGAGGAAACCCACACAAGAACGGGAAGAATGTGCAAACTCCCACAGAAATGCCCGAGCCCGGGACTCGAACCCAGGACCTTCTTGCTGTGAGGCAGGCGTGCCTCCACCTGTTAGAATGTCAATAGTATAAATTAAGTGGTTATAAATTTGACATGTCTGGCGTTGTAATGATTTTATTTTATTTATTTATTTTAACTTTATAAAGGTTGTAAATCCAGACAGAGTGACCTGGACCCTGATATGTAACATCTTTAGCTAATGATTAAAGGAATCAATATTTTGACACAGAATATTGATTTTAAAAGGACTTTCTTGCATCCACTAATGACGTAAAAAAAAAAAAAAAAAAAAAAAAAAAAAAATTATACCAATAAATGTCTGCCTAAACTCC
>JAQMYF010000022.1:40054712-40070467 GCA_030014195.1 Neosilurus mollespiculum | reverse complement strand
ATATATACATACATTTATATTTATATTTATATTTATATTTATATATATATTTTTTTCTATTTCGTTTTGGGTATCATTCGGAAAGACGTGAGGCCAACAACATTTGACACCTTAGGCTTTGCAGTTATTGTAAGTGTATTATTCTCTTGCGCATGGTTCGCCAATTGGCGTTAGAGCAGCGCTGCAAAATTGCCGCCTGGCAAGAAGTTTTTCAGTCTCCGATTGCAGTTTGAGAAACATTATGGCCGTCACACTGCTCCAATGCAGAACACAATTTACGCTATCTGCAGCAAGGTTCTTGAAACAGGATCTGTTCTTGACAAACAATGCAGTGGAAGGCCTGCTACTACCATCACTGATGAAAACACCGAACACCTAGAGCAGGCGTTCATGCAAAGCCAGGGGAAGTCCATCTGTAGGGCTGTCCTGTAACTCAGCATCAACAAAAGCTCGATTCAGCGGTTGCTTCGGAGAGTGATAAAGCTGTACCTGTACCGACTTCAGGTTGTTCAAACACTTGCATCTACAGCATTTGGCAGACGTTCTTATCCGGAGCGACTTACAATTGTCATTTTTATACAGCTGAGCAATTAAGGGTTAAAGGCCTTGTTCAAGTGCCCTACAGTGGTGAGAGAACCGCTGACCTTCGGATCGGTAACCCATCGCTTTAACCACTAAGCCACCAATGCCCTAAACACTTCGAAATGAAAGACTATAGTGCTTGTGTGTAAATGTGGGAATCACTTCTCCACCATTACCAAAATGACCCTCAGCTCAACTAGCAAGGAATCAGTTATCAAAGGTAAGATGAATGTCACTAAGCCCAGTGACCTGTCACAGCTTGAGTAAAGAATCCACACAGCGTGCAGCGAGGTCGGGAAGTGAAGCTGCAAAACATCAGAGAGGCCTTCGAAGGTGGCTGACGGTTGTGGAAAACGGAGGCAATCATGTGGAGGTGGTACAGCTAGTCTTCAAAGCGTCGGAATGTGATGGCAAGTCTAGCAGTTAAAACTGCAGTGACTCCTTTGTTGATACTAAAAATATGAATACACTCAGTTTCTTGTGTAATTTTAGGATTTATATATATATATCGCTATAGAAAAGTAATATTAGATGTGTATAAGCTTTACAGGTAAATAGAGATAATTTGCTACCACTAAAATTACACACTTGAATTTTTTTTTTTTTTTTTTTTTTTTTTTGGCGAATTTTTAAATTCGCATTAAAAAGTTTTGTGACTCCACATGCAAGCAAATATTTTACAGCTTAAATACGTATATATCGTGTGAAAGTCCTGAGAAACTTGTGCAACTGAACTGCGAGTAATTAGCGATTGGCTGGTGGATTTTCGGCAAAAAAAACAAATCTCTTGCTGTAAATCAGTCACATTTTGTTCACTTTTTGTTCAAAAAACAATTGGCAATTATTTGCATGTTACTAGCGCAAACAAAATGCAAATGATGACAAATTACACTGAACATGGCAGATGCCAGCAAATCTCAAACATTTGCCAAACTTTCCACGTGGAAGTCTTCAAAACGAATAATTTGCCAGCGAAACGACAACTTTGTGACCTTCTCACGACATCAGAGCCTTGTTTTGTGACATTCACAGAATTTTTTTACTATAAATTCACAAACCAGTTGACCAAAATGCGTTGCCGCTAATGTCGCGAGACAAATTTGAGAACATTTTGAGATTGAAAAGTGACAGCCACGAATTGCCAATCAGTCACTTTTCTATCGCACCTCTAGTGTGATCACCCCCTTATCCTAAGCCCCTCCCCCAATACCTCAACTTAGTTTTCTCCACTAAAATTTGCAACAACATAACCTCCATTCCTTGTTCCAAGTCCTCCGAGCTGACTGTTGATCGGACGTTGGCTGTATCTTAACTACCAGCATGGGAATATTCTAGCAGTGTCATCTTTAACAACAGATGTGTCAAGGTATCATTTGGGAGTAATTACTGGCTGCAGCATTAGGAGCGAGATGCTGTCGACTTCATAAAACCTGTGCCTCTGCGTGTATAAGTGTGTACCTATAAACTCGCTGCTGCCAAAGCAACAGATTCTGCCCATCGGATCCTGAAAGGTTTTCCATAGAGGCTTTGACTTGACTTCCACCCTGCGACATCTGCTTCGATAAAACCCACTGGCTTTTCCGCATTCACGCCATATGCACAGAGCAGTCGTCCTCAAGCATAAAAACCAAGGCTAGCATGCATATGTGATGTAAGGTTCGCCTCTCCGCCTCTACTACTCGCGCCAGCACTCTATTGTGCGTTACTGCCTTCCAGATGTCATTTTAACTTTTCAACAGTATGTAACCTCCATGCTGCTTCACTCTCATATGCGGCTAATTAGGGTGGTTCACAAGCTTGTGTAATTTGCACAGTCAGTTTGTTCAGCTTTGCACAATTATGTCATCTCATCCATCTTCATGTTTTAGAATTAAACCCTGATTTTAAACCTAATTTGGTCAATTTTCTGAAAATGGCCACATCTCAAATGGCTGCTGGTGTATTCACCGCACACGTTAAGTGGCCCGCGAGTTCTGATTAATTGCCCCAATGATTGCTTATTAGACGGCCGGATAATCTGATACATTTTTGACGTTTTACAGTTTGAGTGGTCTCATAAATCAGTTTCTTTCAGTTATAAATTGATCATCCTAAAATCATAGGTCTGTCTGTGGCACAGAATGACCAGGATTATATAATAATGTGAAAATAAACTCTGGGCCTCGTTTATATGGATACGAACAAATTTATTCATAAATCATTCAAGATTATTTACACAAGTGATACGGCATGAATGAGAATATGTTCCGCTTGGAAAAATGCTCCCATCATTTTCAGCTTGTGTGAATTTACATACAGTATAAGGAGACTATCAGCCATAACATTAAAACCACCTGACTAATGTGTTGGTTCCCTCTTGAGCTACCAGAACACCCCTGACCCGTCGAGCTTTCCATGGACTCCTCAAGACCGCACATCAAGACGTGCTGTGCTGTGCTGAACATCTGACACCGGCATGTGAGCAGCAGATCCTTTAAGTCCTGTAAGCTGCAAGGTGGGGCCACAATGGATCAGATTTATTTGTCCAACACTTCCCAGAGACACACGAATGGATTAAGATCTTGAGAATTTGGAGGCCAACTCCACACCTTGAATCCTTTGTCATGTTTCTGAAAGTGGGGTGGGGTGAATTATGCTTCTGAAAGAGGCTACTGGCATTACAGAATTCCATTGGTATGATGGGGGATGGCTGGGCATGTGTGGTGGCTCATGGTGAGAATGTTCTGGGTTCAAATCTCAGCCAAGGGCCTTTATATATGGAGTTTGCATGTTGTCACTTGCATGAGTTTCCTCTGGGTGCTCTGGTTTTCTCAAAATGTCCAAAGACATACACATTAGGTCAAGTGGCTACTTTAAATCAATAATTGGTGGGAAATTAGTATGAATGGTTATATACAGGTGTGTAAGCCAAGCAATATGCTGATGAATTGTTCAGGTAGTGCCCCGCCTCTAGCCTGAAGTATGGTGATATTGGGTCTAGTATTGACTCCCTACATGAATCAGTGAGCCATGGGTGCCCATGATCCATGCTCACTGGATCAGTTTTGGTAGGTACTAACCACTGAATACTAGGAAAACCCTTCCGTTTTGGAGATGCCCTGACCCAGCCATTTAACCATCACAACTGGGCCATTTTCAAAATCACTCTGATCTTTACACTTGCCCATTTTTCCTGCTTTCAACACATCAGTTATAAGTAACTGTTCGCTTTCTGCCAGATGCATTCCATTTCCTGACAGATGTCACTATAACAACAAAAGTTAAAACTATAATCTAATAGATGATTCACACTGCCTGGCCAAAGAAAAAGTCACACACTGTAATATTTCCATGGAGAGCATTTATCCTTGATCACAGCATGTAATCTCCATGGCATTGTTGCTCCAGTTGGTCCGGTCGAGGCTCAGCAACATTAATGTCGCAACAAAATGAAGTCAGCGGATGATCTGAATGTACTGAATGAGCAGGTTATCACATCAACGCACTTTTTCTTCCCTGATGGTACGGATATAAAATGGAGACTCAAATAATGAGCGAGTGGTTCAGGGAGCACGAGGAATCATCTTCATATATGTATCGGCACCCCAGAGTCCCGACCTTAACCCTATTGAAAGTTTTCGGTATTTGCTGGAGAAGACTTTATGGAGTGATTCTGGTCTTCCCTCATCAATTCAAGACGTCGGTGAGAAACGAACCCGACACTGGAGGGAATAGTAACATTTTCGTGTGTGCGATTTTCTTTTTTTGGCCGGGAAGTGTGTTTTTGTTGCGCGTATGAATTTTGTGAGAATTTTAAGAAACTTGCAATTCCATATTAATGACTTCAAAGAAAGTAATCCAAAACAAATTCATAAATCAGAACAGGTAATTTAGGCATTTGGTCAAGGCAAAAGTAATGGCACCCTGTGATAATAAGAAACTGCATTACTGGAAGATTTTGCACACTTTCATTGTCAGCTTTTGGGGGATTAATTCAGATTCATCAACACACTGGGAGTGATTGTGCTTTATAAACACACACACACACACACACACACACATGCATCTTGACTAAAAGACTGACAAATGAGGTCCAGTATTATTGGAAAACAATGGTGCAGCTGTTCTTATCACTGAGAGTGAGTGATGGGATGTTATGAGTGATGTGTTCTGTGTTAACTCTGACAGATCTCCCAAAGCTTTGCAAACATTCAACTATTGGGCATTTCAACAGTCAAAGTACACTGTAAGTATGTCTGGCCTCATTTATCAGTCTGTTAATAACCAGGGTGTAAATGTTTGTGGAAGCCAAACTGAACAAAATATTTCCGCCAGATCCACAAGTTTTTTCATACTTCTCCCCATATGTTGATTTTCCATAAAATGCCATGTGCATTCCTGACACAGCACGTAGTGACACCCTCAAAAGTCCATAAAAGGTCAAGTGCATAAACAGCTGGGGCCATGAAATTGATGATCAGTGGAAACGCTGAAAGACAGATGTGCATTTGACCATTTATTATTATTATTATTATTATTATTATTATTATTATTATTATCATCTCCATCAAAGAGGATATGTTTTGTGTGTTTTGTGTTGTTTGTTAGCAGGATTCTGGAAACATTATGTGCTGATATTCATGAAATCTCTATTAGAGTCACGGCTTTGCATAAGGAAGACATTAAATTTTGTAGATGATCAAATTGTGGATTCAGGAATTTTTTAAAGGATTCTTTAACAATGTGAGATGCTTGAAATTTTGTTGCTGGTTGCTGGACTAGGCCGAGGTTTCTGCTCCCAGAGAGCTTTTCTTCTTCTTCTTCTTATTATTATTTTTATTATTCATCCACTGCCAGACTGTTTAATTCCATTAGGGTTGCAGGTAGGCTGGAGCCTATCTCAGCCGACTCTGGGTGAAGGCAGGGTACACCCTGGACAGCTTGCCAGACCATCACACGGCCAACACATATACAACCATTCACACCGACACTTAGAGGCAATTTGGAACAGCCAGTTAGCCTAATGTGCATGTCTTTGAAATTTGGGAGAAATAGAAACCAGAAAACCCAGAAGAAACCCATGCAAGCACAGGGAAAACATGCAAACTCATATAAATATTTAGATTTGTATAAAAATACGAATAGTTTTTGATGGAGACTTCAACGCACTTCTATAAGTCACTCTGGAGTACGGCATCTGCTAAATTCAATTCATTCTGTAATTAAAACGTGACTTTTAAAAGATATTCTGTATATGGTATACAAAGGATTAGGGGATATCAAATCTTGCGGAGGAGGATATAATATATATTGTTAAAATTTTGGGGATTTTTATGAATGCCAGATATCTTGTTGAAGTACTTGTACTCACCGTGTTGGTTATTACGCCTAATCCAATTATCATGGTCCATAGTAAAGGTCAAAGGAGGCAACACACAAGGAATATATATATAATCGAAAACCATGGAAAATGGGCAATGGTCAAAACTAGGTAACATGAAACCAAGGCTCAGGCTGAACAAACAATCAATCAATCAAACAATCAATAAATAGCAGGGCTTTTTTAAGTAGATGATCTAACCAATATTTAAACAGTGAACAAGCAGACGCTGTAGGGAAATACACCAGTAACAGGACATGGGAGGAGACTGGAGTAGGATCACAACAAAGGCACATGTTGAAACCAAACATTCTTTACACAAAATCGAAATAAACCCAGAATGCAATGCTCAGTGTGCACTGAGAGGGAGAAATCAGGACAACTTCTCTTTCTTAGTAGAATGATTTTAATCATTTATACTTGTCACTGAATAATATGCTTTTAGATGAATAACTGAATAATAATCTAAAATCTTATGCAATGTGCAATGCACTCAAATGTACCGTGTGAGCATGGATCTAATCCTGTCACATCTATTAATAATAAAGTTCTCTCGAAAAAGTTTACTTAGCGATACATAACAGCCAATTTGCATCAACTCAGCGATGCGCAGACATGGGACAACCGTCCGAAATGAAGTCGATGAGTTAGTTCTATACAGGGACGCATGGATACGGGGCAGACATGGGACAATCATACAAAATAAAGTAAATGTAATGGTTCTATACAGCAACACTCGGACACAGGACAACCATTCGAAATGAAGTCAATGGGTTAGTTCTATGCAATGCTGCATGGACACGGGACTGACATGGAAGACTATCCAAAATGAAGTCAGTGGGTTAGTTATATACAGCAACATGCAGACACAAGATGAACACAGGACAACCACTCAAACTATATTCCATGATTATGGTTAGTATTATAACATACAATAATATACAGTAGCAGCAGGCGGACATAGGATGGACATGGGACAACTAATTAAAGTCCATGTTAATGGGTTAGTTTTTTACAGCGACGCTCGGACACAGGACATCCGTTCAAAATGGAGTTGATTGGCCAGTTTACATATTCAGCAATTCTTGGACACGGGACAGCCATTTAAAATTAAATTTGGTAAAAAATGGGTTAGTTCTATAGAGCAATGTGCGACACAAGGTGGACATGGGACAACCACTCAAGCCATATTCCATGACTGTGGTTGATGGATTAGTTTTATACAGCAACTCGCGGGACATGGGATGGACACGGGACAACCACCAAGCAATACTCCATGACTGTGGTTGATGGATTAGTTTTATACAGCCACTCGCGGGACACGGGATGGACACGGGACAACCACTCAAGCCATATTCCATGACTGTGGTTGGAGGATTAGTTTTATACAGCAACTTGTGGACATGGGATGGACACGGGACAACCACCAAGCAATACTCCATGACTGTGGTTGATGGATTAGTTTTATACAGCAACTCGTGGGACACTGGATGGACACGGGACAACCACCAAGCCATATTCCATGAATATGGTGCACCGAGAAGTTCTATTATAAACGCAACCAAGCATTAACTAAATATCAAAAAGGATAAAAGTAACAGTAAACTGAAGCAAACAGAAAAAAATAGAAAAAAAACTACACAGCCCCTCTGATATTTCAGGCACTTGTGTTTGTCTATATGGATTAAATGCCAATAAAAATTTACTAGGCACGATAAACAAGGCCAAACGTTGTGCATGCTATTTATGTCGTCCGTTCCTTCCCCTCCCTTCTCTCTTTTCCTGCACGCTTTAACACATGCTCCTAATCTCCATCCACCAGGCACCACTTGTTTTCGGTATGTCCTTTCACTTTTGTTTAGCTAAGTCATTCTTATTGTAAAACCTCCAGGCAAGGAGTGGTGCCGTCTGGAGGAGGAGAAAGAGCTACTTTAACACCAACCTGATAAGATCTGAATGTTGTTTTCCAGCCTCTGCGCCAGGTCCCCAGCAGAAAGCTGCACTCAGCAGAACGGCGTGGCACTAGCGCAGCATTATCATAGTGCGATTAGCTCAGAGCTGCAGCCCATGGGCACTTTACACTTCCACTGCCACATGGTAATGGTGCCAAAGATGGCCTTTTACTGTATGAGAGCTTATCTTGGGAGAAAGTGTATGTGTGAGTGTGAGTCAAATTCAGCACTGGCCTAATGCCACCCCCCCCCCCCCCCTTTATATATGTATCTTGCTCCTGCAATCCAGACATTGCATTCTTCTCTGTAATACCGCGCATTTATATGAATCATTATGACTGCAAACTAGAGACATGGAGCATTAATCAAGCATGGTTCAAAGCTTAGTGTCCAGACAAGATAACACTTCATTACCTTTTGAACTATTTACCTGCTTAAACTTGCCTCTTTTTTTTTTTCATAGCTTGATATAATCACTGATGTCTGAGAATCAGATCTCGTTCCTTTCAGAGTTCATGGAACTAGCGGGGGGTGGGGAACTGGATTCAATTCCTTGTCCTTCCTAGAGGTGGCAGTGGTGTTTTGGGTGTGTGTGTGTGTGTGTGTGTGTGTGTGTGTGTGTTCATGGTGTACACATGCTGAGATAAGCAGTCTTGTATGCATGTCTGGACAACCTGTCTGGCAACAGTCATGTTCTGTAGAAACAACCAAATAAAAAAATAAATAAATAAATATGAAGAATTTTTCACCGAAGGAAGCATCAAGAGCTTTTCATCTTTCCTGTCGTATATTCTGGTTGTGGTCTTATACAGCGATCGCAGCCACTCCTTCTCGAGATCAGCCAGGTGGCCCAAATACAATGGCTCTCATTATGGAGCACAACTGTAGTGTGATTACCGTCAGTCACTCTGAAAGCACTCGCTTCTGAAAGCCCATTACAGCAAGTGTGTTTGCCTCCGCTCTGTTCTGCATGTGTAGTGATGAGCTGGAGAGGAAAATAATTTTCAGAGATGATTGAATCTATTACTCTATTGCTCCATTTTCACACCTATGTGCTAAAAGCATGTTGTACATATACATTTATATATATACATACGTATGTTTACATATACTCATCATAGAATGAACATGACTGCTGTGGTAATATTGGGCTTTCAATTATTTATTCGAAATGTCCTTTTTCTGGGGCAAATGATTTTTCAACATATATCTTTATTTTGGTTTTTATTCATTCATTCATTCATTCGTTCGTCAAACTTCTTAAAGGGTACCTGTAGTGAATGAGTGTTACTTGCTATTTAAAACGATCACGTATAACATCAGCGGTTCCTTCCGGTAACATCCGTCCATGGCCGTTTGCAAAGTGCGCACGAGTGTTACGACTCTGGGCATGCCTTAGAGACATGTTGCCTTTTCTGATTGGCTGTTCCAACCTGGAAGTGATGTCAATGCGTTGGACTAGCTGGGTTACGTCCCTGACCGTGTAGCTTAACACATCATCGGCCAGTGCTGTCTTGCACAACCAACAAGCGCAGAAATCACAGAAAACATTTCTTTCTGTTCCTAAACCAACTGACGACAGGAAAGTCGAGTTGGCAAAACGTTAGCCGCATAAACCATTTTGGATTTACCGTCACGCTCATCTCTGGCAGCGTTCTTGTCCTCAGAGTCACTAGAATGTAAGTTTTACTGTCTCCACAAGAGACATCAACCCCACCCAATGCGTTGATGTCACTTCCGGGGGAAAACGACTGCCAAGCTGCTAACGCCTGCAGTTTAGCACATTGCTAGTAATCCATGGGATAAAATTACCCAGTTTTGCACTTTTTCTGATCATTTATGTTAAAATAAGTGTCTGTATCGCTTAAACGTATTATGTACTTACAAATTATGCTGTAAGGATGACCAATACTGGTAGACTTTAATCTTACTAGGGTCGTAGAGAGGCGAACCATTAAGAAACTGGGCAGATTCACAAACTTTCATCAACATTGCAAGAAGGAATTCATCCTTGGTGGCCTGCGCATACAAAAGCCACTCACTCACTCACTCATTTGCCAGGATGCTTAATCCTGCTACCAGGGTTGCGCAAAGGCTGGATCCTATTTCAGCCAGCTCTGTGTGAAGGCAGGGTACACCCTGAACAGCTTGCCGGTTCATCGCAGTGCCAACACACTCACACACACACACACACACAAACATTCACACTCTCACCTAGGAGCCATTTGGAACAGCTAGTAAGCCTAATGTGCATGTCTTTAGACTGTGCGAAGAACCCCGAGCACCTGGAGGAAACCCACAGGAAAGCTTATCGAGAACATTCAAACTTCACACAAATACCCTTGCCAAGATCAGGACTCGAACCCAGGACCATCATGGTGTGAGATGGATGTGCGAAACACTACGCCACCATGCTATTTGTTGGAATAAGGCTAAACTAAATGTTTTGTGTAGCTCTATGAACACTAGAGCTCCTTGGGTAAAATACTTTTGATGCAGATGCTTATAGAATAAGACTATCTAAATGTTATATGAGTTGTTGTGAAAGGTTTCTGCTGGAGCCTATCTCAGCCAGGGTACACCCTGAACAGCTTACCAGTCCTTTGCAGGGTCAACATGACCACAAACCTTTATACGCACACCTAGGGGCAATTTTGAACAACCAATAAGCCTAATGTACATGTCTTTGGACTGTGGAAGGAAACCAGAGTTCCCAGAGGAAACCTACACAAGCAAGGGGAGAACATGCAAACTCCACACAGAAACATCCTTGCCCAAGATTTTTACCATGCATTTTTACCAATTTCATTTTCAGATTCACACATAATATTTGGTCAAATTCTCTTGCCTTGATTTGATGCTTTTGGTAGCCACCAAAGAGGATCCTGGCAGAATTCTGGTTGTGACTCTTCTTTCAGACTTCCTATTAATTTCTTGGTTTCCTGGTCCCAACTTTAAAACACAGTCCCCACGTCTTCGATATGGTTAAGGAATTTGGGAAGACCATTCCGCAAAGCGCCATGTTATCCTGTTTTATCCGTTTCATAACCATTTTTGACGTCGATTCGGGGTTATTGTCTTGTTTAAACACCCAGTTTTGTCCAAGTTTCTGAAGGTTTGAGGTTATGCTGAAAAGGTTTTTGCCTTCATTAATCCATCCAGTTTGTGCAATGTACTAGTTTCACTGGCAACAAAAGTGCAGGATGCTACCACCATCATGCTTAACAGTCCCCTGATAGCAGACCAATCATATCACACCTTTCACATGGAATATATACTAACATCAATTACTATAAATTCATAAAAATTTGATTTTAGTGTGCTTTTTGCCTACGTTCCCATGTAGTATATACTAGAACAGTTATTCATTTCAAATGCAGTGGATATCTTTGAAGTGAATAGCCCCCTCTGGCACTATTCAGCAACATCCATCTTGCCTTTGGCGGATAATTGGTAATTATCCCAAGATAGCAAACCAATTAAATCACGCCACTCCTGTGTAGTATATACTACTATATAGCACCTAGCACCTAGTTTCCGGTTTACTATTATATACCGTTTATGTACACCTTGGCCATTAATTCAGGGAAACCTACCCTATAGGACACTTAGAATGTGTACAATTATTGATTGCAGTCCATGTATGGCTGTGGACAATGTATCGGCCTCACATTCTCTCATCCATCAGTGGAAAGGAACCACCACTGACCAGTAATTATTTGGACAATACATCATTCTCAGCACAATAGTGACACAGGGTAGTGTGTGTGACACTGATATGTGTGTATCAGGTGCTTGGTTGTTACTTTTTTCTTCTTGGAGATTACAGCTCATCCGCCCCC
This sequence comes from Neosilurus mollespiculum, assembly GCA_030014195.1. Taxonomy (NCBI): domain Eukaryota; kingdom Metazoa; phylum Chordata; class Actinopteri; order Siluriformes; family Plotosidae; genus Neosilurus; species Neosilurus mollespiculum. The sequence goes on along the minus strand of JAQMYF010000022.1, from coordinate 40,058,732 downwards.
CCAACCAGAATGTGCGTGAGATCATCTATTAGCCATTCATCAGAGTCAGATCCTGACCGTGTCACCACTACTGGATGGATGTTTCTCAACCTAGCAGTGACACTGATTTGTGTAGAACCACATGCTGTTGTTCCTGATACCCTCATATCACCACAGCACACGAAAGCATATCCAGGTCATTGCCATCCTAAGCGTGGTCCACTATCGGTTAAAGGGTTTCATTTTCATGAAACATTCCTTTCAAGTGACGGCGAAGAACTCAGTCGCCAGATCTCATCCAGAATGAATACGTGAAAACCTCACAGCAAGAAGGTCCTGGGTTCGAGTCCCACGTTCGGCGAGGGTGTTTCTGTGTGGAGTTTGCATGTTCTCCTCGTGCTTACGTGGGTTTCCTCTGAGTGTTCCGGTTTCCTCCCACAGTCCAAAGACATGCACATTAGGCTAACTGCCCCAAGTGTGATTGTAAATGGTTGTGTGTGTGTGTGTGTGTGTGTGTTGGCCCTGCGATGGCCTGGCGAGCTGTTCAGGGTGTACCCCGCCTTTACCCCGTTTCGGCCTCCAGACTCCCCGCAACCCTGATAGAATTAAGCAGTTCGGCAAATGAGTGAGTGAGTATTACCTCTATACTAACCCAAAACTGCCCCGGCCCAACTTTTTGGATAGTGCCTTAGTGAACAAACTGATTCATTCATTCATTTCAAGACCATCGCAGGTCCAACACGTACAACGATTCACACTCACACCTAGGGGCGATTTGGAACAGCCAGTTAGCCTACTGTGCATGCTTTTGGACTGTGGGAGGAAACCGGAGTACCCGGAGGAAACCCATGCAAGCACGGAGAGAACATGCAAACTCCACACAGAAACACCCAGACCTTATTGCTGTGAGGTGGAGGTTTAGAATTATTTGCATTTTCCATACAGTCCCAACTTTTTCTGATTTGGAAGTTGCACACACACACACACACACACACATACACACAGTATCTACCACTATAGAATAAAGCATTTACTGGAGATGAATGAATAAATATATTCTGTATATATTAATACATTATCTGTATCCTGCCTCTAGTTTATATTCCAAAGCCGGGATGTCAGTTGGAAGAAACGTCAGTTGGATTATAAAAAAAAAAAAAAAGTCACTCTTCACCATTTCACCACACTACAGAAACAGTGTCTGGCTGCTCTCCAGCTGACACATGACACATCACACAACACACACACACACACACATACAGTGAGAGACATCAGGCTCTTTTTTCAAGCTCATACAGCTTTAATCTCCACAGTTATGCGTTAAAGGCATTAACATCAGAGCCCTGAATTATGATTCTAACACACAGCCTGCAAATATTAACACATGTTCCACATCGATTTTCTCACTTCCCCCGAGCAATAAGAAATGCCTGAGGAATTTAGCAAGCTGAGATATTATATTCAGTGCTGAGCGTAGTTCCATCTCAGTAGAACATATGCATCCATATTGATTTGGAAGTTGATGTTTATGAACCCCATGGCCTATTGGTATTCAGAACTCACCACTGATTTCAGCAATATTTAAAAATCAAGGAAGACTTGTGCACGCGGGGTGAATTTTAAAATGAAAATTAAAACAGGTGTGTCTCAGGAACGTATGGTTCTGTCCTTAAGCTTAAACCTGAGCGAGCGAGGAGCAGTTATTTAGGCCAGATAGTAATATTGACATATTTGTTCAGATTGTTCTGTACAGCTATGGAGGGTGAGACGGTGGCGTAGTGGTTAGCACGCCCGCCTCACAGCAAGAAGGTCCTGGATTCGAGTCCCGTGTGAGGGTGTATCTGTGTGGAGTTTGCATATTCTTTCCTTGCATGCATGGGTTTCCTCTGGGCACTCTGGTTTCCTCCCATCATCCAAAGACGTGCATTAGGCTAACTGGTTGTTCCAAATTGACCCTGGGTGCTTACTGTATAAAATGCATGAGGGACTGCAGGTGAGAGGAGACAGGTGTGTTCTGGGTCGTGTGACATGCGTATCGAAAGTCAGGTGACTGAGATCGGTGAGGTACATGCTGGGAGGTGTAGTGTGAAAGCTGCAACACCTTTTACAAATGTGTGGGTGTGTGTGTGTTGATTTGTACCAGTTTAATTCATCTTCCCCATTCCACTAAGTGTAACAGCTGGATGAGCATGTATCTGAACATCTGGGTTTACCAAGGAGGCCTGGAAATGACAGACTGATGTGTGTTCTATATATGTTTGTGTGTCAGTGTATCTCTTAGGGGACTTGCACTGCAGTGTGAACTAGAAACAGGGATATTGTGTGTTGAGAGGGTGTGAGTGAGTATAAAACATCCTCCTGCTCTCCCAGTGCTCATGCCCAGCAGGTTGTATGAGGAGCAGGTGCATGGCAGGTGGCACCACACTTGTCCACACGCTCAGGTGAGAAAGAGAGACAGCTGGTGCCCTGGGTTTCACGGTGGACAGGGTTCAACACTTCCTCTTTCACACACACTTCCTCAGCATGTGAGTTATACCGCTCTCTATTCTACCTGAACAAAAGTGATGACTACCACCTGTTCAGTGTCTGAGTAATACATAGTCTGATTAAATTACAGGAATATAAGAAGTTGTGGGATTTCGAACTCATGTCTTAAACTATGAAATAATAGATCGATCTCCCTTTTATATACCACCCCAATTCTGAGAAAAGTTAGAATGCTGCGTAAAATGTGAACAAAAATAGAATGCAAATGTCATAAACCCATATTTTATTCACAATAGATTTAAATAGAAAGTAGAAACGCACTCGGAGAGCGCAGACCTCCGTCAAGGCCGATCATGTAGCCACATATGGTATTGTTAGAAATGAAGCATTTTTATAAATGCAACATTTGTTTATTATTTGAGGCCTACAATGCAAACGCGCAGCCATTTATATGATTGCATTGTGTACAGGACCTGCCTTGAATAAGAGGCCTTGCGCTTGGATGGGGAAGTATTAATAATTGCATTATTTTTGTGATAATTGGCCTAAAAGTTGTACAGAAAGGTAAAGGAATATAATTACACCATCGAACGCAAGCCTGGAAGTTACGCTTCGGTATGGTCCGGACACAGTAAAGCGGATGACTACGGCATCCGCGCTAAAAAATCTTTAAAAATTCCCTGCATCCAGACAATAAACTGGAATGCTGCCAAAATTTAATCAAATATTCCTTGTATCATTTCTGGCTCATCCTGAAAATCCTCAAAAGTTTTTGAGTAATGTTGCTAACAGACAAACAAACAAACAGACAAACAAACCAACGCTGGTGAAAACATAACCTCCTTGGCGGAGGTAATAATATAATTGCAACTAATTTGGTTAATTGGTAACAGGCCATAAAAAGGGGCAAAAAAAAAAAAAGGCAGAGGTTCATCAATCTGCAAAAAACTGCATCTATGCATCAATTGTGGAAAAAATGTCAGAATAATGTTCCACAGTGTACAGAGTGTGCAAGTGACGAGGCCGACAAATCCACACTGGATACCTGTGATCTTCAGGCCCGCAGGCAGCAATGCATTAAAAACAGGCATGATTCTGTCATGGAGAAATTACTGCATGGGATCAGGAACACCTCCAGAAATCATCATCATCATCATCCTCATCATCCTTATCATCCATTCATCCATCCATCCATGGCAGCATGGTGGCCTAGTGGTTAACACATCTACACCACAGCAAGAAGGTCCTGGGTTCGATTCCTGGACTCGGGCGTTTCAGTGTGAAGTTTGCATGTTCTCCCCGTGCATGCATGGCTTTCCTCCGGATACTCCGGTTTCCTCCCACACTCCATGACATTCACATCAGGCTGACTGGCTGTTCGAAATTGACCTGAAGTGTGAGTGTGAATGGTTGTGTGTGTATTCCCTGCAATGATCTGGTGAACTGTTCAGGGTGTACTCCGCCCTCGCCCAGTGTCGGCTGAAATAGGCACCAGCCTCGGCACAACCTTAATAGGATTAAGTGGTTCGGCAAATTACTGAGTAAGCCAGTATA
>JAQMYF010000022.1:40012468-40048919 GCA_030014195.1 Neosilurus mollespiculum | reverse complement strand
GACTGTGGAAGGAAACTGGAGTACCCGGAGGAAACCTATGCAAGCATGGGGAACTCCACACAGAATCACCCTCGCTGTTCATGGGGCTTGAACTCAAGTGCATGTCTTTGGACTGTGGAAGGAAACTGGAGTACCCGGAGGAAACCTATGCAAGCATGGGGAACTCCACACAGAATCACCCTCGCTGGGCATGGGGCTTGAACACAGGACCATGTTGCTGTGAAGCAGAAGTGCTCACCACTACCATCACTGTGCCGCCATACTGAATCTAAATAACTTTTTTTTTTTACCACCATGTCTTTAAAGCTATCAATTCTACAGAGTGTAACTGAAATGAATTGGGAGTTGTGATGGAACTCATGATAAGTTCACAGTCCTTAAGATGAACCCATTCAAACGTACAGCTTCAAGACCTGGACCGTCAGCACATGCCTCCATAAATGCCTGGATAGTTGCTACATCATCCTGCTCTGCAAGATTCAGGGTCTACCCTGGAAGACCCACCCCACCTTGGAGCAAATATATGGCCCTATGCCTAGGCTAAGCATCTGCCTGATCCTGTAACCTGCTCAGTTTGTACGCCACTGCTCCCATGCCAAGGAGGATTTCCAAACTTTACAGTCTTACCAGTAGGGGAAACCTTACCTATCCCCAGGTCATCACAAAGTTACACCGAGATCCACCCCATGGAACTCAGCAATGCCATGGCAGACCCTGACTGCCAGAGAATCATTGTGCGCAGTCTCGCAGCTGCACCTACTACACACCAATTCTAAACTGTGGTCATGAGGACCTCAGAATTCACAACACATTGAACCATGAGGTGGATGAACTCCAACGGCAAAAGAATATGTCAAGTTCCAAACCTGTCACTCAAGAACCGGAATCTGAGCCTACAGAGGACACAGGTTCATCCAAACGGGGCCATGGTGTAATTATGAAATGACACAATTAACTGGCTGGATAATTTCACAAATGAGCAGGTCCACAGGTGTTCCTTTCGCGGTCATGAGACTTCCTCATCCGAAAACTGGAAACGAAGCTGGTACTATAGTGGCTAGCACTCTTGCCTCACAGCAAGAAAGCCCTGGGTGTGATCCTTGTGGTTAGGGAGGGCGTTTCTGTGTGGAGTTCTGTGTTTCTGCCCTGCGATGGCCTGGCGAGCTCTCCAGGGTGTATTCTGTCCTCGCCCAGAGTAGGCTGAGATGGGCGCCAGCCTCCCCGCAACCCTAATTAGGGTTCAGCACATGAATGAATGAATGAGTTCTGTGTGCATGTTTTTCCCATGCTTGTGTGGGTTTCCTCTGGGTTCTCTGGTTTCCTCCCACAATCATAAAACATGCACATTGGCTCAAATTGGCTCTTCTAAATTCCAAATTACCCCAAGGCAAACTGTGAGTAGGAGTGTGAATGGTTGTGTGTGTGTATGGTAGCCCTGCAAAGGTCTGGTGAGTTGTTCAGGGTGTACCCTGCCTTCTCCCATTGTCGGCTGAGATAGGCTTCAGCCTCCTCTTGACTCTAATAGGATTAAACGGTTGAGCAAATGTGTAAGTGAGAGTGAATACTCCACCAGAAATCGATTTAATCCCATTTGTTTTATACCTCAGCTTCGCCCAGAGATGGGCTCCAACCTCACTGCAACCCCGATCCGGACAAATCAGTTCAGAAAACGAAGTGAAATGAAATGAAATAGTCCTGCCCTGTACAAAAGACAGGGTTATTTGAGGGTATGATTAAGAAAAACTAATTATTTGACTTAAATTTGACCAGCTTTGTATTCCGAGGCTCAGAACTCTAATGTATAAACCCAGTAAATTTCCTAAAAGAAATTTTTTAGGTTTGCAAAGGTGCTACTGTTGTTTTGGTGGCTGTAAAGAAATACAGTGTGTAGTACAAGAGTTTGTGTCTGTATACCCATAATTAGAATTAGAAATGTGGTGCTATTTAAATCGATTTATCCAGCCGTGTCTGAGCAGCGCATCTTCTTCTACCCTCGAGAGGAAGCCCAAGGGGAGCTGAGTCTCTGTGTGCATGACGCCTCTCAAATGAAACATTTACATCCGTGTCCAGCACGAGGACCACACTGGTCTAGCTCTCAAAGGCAATTAGAGAGCTTAATTCTCTCTGATGCTGCGGTGGAGCTGGGGAGGATGAAGTGGTTCCACTGGGGCTGAGTTTAATTCTGTCCTCAACATGTTTTTAGTGGCATACTGACAAACCAAACGTCCTATGCGCTAGGGTTTGCGCCACTCTGTCATCACTTATATTCTCTTGGCTTTTACTCATCTGTCCTTGCTCTGTAGAGTGGAGAATTATCATCGTCTCCTCACATATGGGAGTCGGAGACCCTGTCCAATTAAGCAATAAGTCAAAGTGCTACTTGTTGACAGCTTTGGAGGGGTAAAAAAAAAAAAAAAAAATCAATGAAGTTTGCATGCTTCAGGTGAGCCATTTGAGCCTTTCTCTCTATAGCAGCCAGCGAGTCTGTGAAAGAGCTGGTACAAACTCAAACACACCTCACCGACCTTGTCACAGGAGGAGGTTTGAAAGCACATGCCGTTATATAAGCTGTCTGTAGGAAGACAGTTGCAGCATCCATAGTGGTCCAGACAAACTCGCTGACCTCTACATCCATCCCTCCCTCCCTCTGGGCTCGTCTACCTGAACGAGAGCGGATTAACATGCTTGCTGGGGAGGAGGTGTGAGCTGCACTTCCAAGAAAAGGACATTGGGTCTCTGCTTCCATTCCTTTCCAGTGTATTTCTCATTTTTAGGAGGATTTATATAAAAGAAATATATATAAAATGATGTGTGATTCTGTAATGACATCACACTGACATTATACTCTCCCTGAAACATTAGATTTGTATATTTATAACCAAATTTATAAATTAATTTTAGAAATATCTTTTATTTTATTATATTTCTATAAATTATATTTATAATATTTGTTGATGTTTGATGCATATTATATGACTTTACTGTGAATTTAATAATGATATATTTAGGCATATTAATTAATTAATTTGTTTGTTTGTGTCATTGGGGGCGGCACTGTGGTGTGGTGATTAGCATGTCTGCCTCACAGCAAGGTCCTGGGTTCGAGTCCCGGGCTGTGTGAAATTTGCACCTTCTCACGTGCTTGCGTGGGTTTCCTCTGGGTACTCCGGTTTCCTCCCAAGACATACACATTAGGCTATTTGGCTGCTCCAAATTGACCCTAGGTGTGAGTCTGAGTGAGAGTGGTTGTGTTTCTTGCCCTGTGATGGTCTGGTGAGCTGTTCAGGGTGTACTCCTCTTTCACCCACTGTCGGCTGAGATAGGCACCCACCTCCCTGTGACCCTAACAGGATTAAGCGGTTTGAAAAATGAGTGAGTGAGTGTTAAGGAATTTACTCACTACATCATTGTATATCAGATAATGTGAACTAAGTATAAAAATAACATTAAGCAGTTTATATTAGCTCTGCAGTGGTCTGGCAAGCTGTTCAGGGTGTACCCCGCCTTCATACAATGTTGGCTGGGATAAGCTCCAGCTACCTTTAGTAGGATTAAGTGGTTTGGCACATGAGATAAGATAAGATAAGATAAGATAAGATAAGATAATCCTTTATTGTCTAACATTCTCGATGCTACAGCAGCAAAGTGGATAGATATACAAACAGTGGTAGAAAGGCAGTAAGAATTTACATAAATAAACGGAAGAAAAAAATTAGCAGATATAACTATAAACAATAAGTAGAAAATTATATAAATTATACAGTTATAGATAAATTAGCAGATATAGATATAAACAATAAGTAGGAAACTATATAAATTATACTGAGTGAGAGTGCGTTTATTTTATTGGCTTCTATTCTGAATTTGTCAAACAACACGTGGAAAACAAGTTTGATGTTTAAGGACAATAGAGAAAGCGGGAGAGAGAGAGAGAGAGAGAGAGAGAGAGAGAAAGAGAGAGCGAATAGAATAGCAGTAAAGATTTAAGCATTTCGGCAGGAGGCTGGGCAGGACATTGCAAATAACTGCGGCATAGAGCTTCTCCTTCCACTGCTGTTGTTGATTTTGAAGGAGCGTGCTGTTCTTCAGGAAGCATGGAGCTCTGGCAGGCCTCTGTTTCTCCTCCCGGCCACCACAGCTGTTTCCTCCCATCAGCCCCTGCAGGAGGCCGACACATCACTCCAAGCCCTGCCTGCTACATTACAGCTCACATGCAGACTAACAGGACAAACACACACACACACACACACACACACACACACACACGCCCACATTGTTCAAGAGGGGAAAGTCATTCCTCTGTCATGAGGTCATTCTTTGATAACAAATTGCTGAAAATGTAAAAACTGCAAGACACTTACATAAAGAGTAGCAAACAACAACAACAACAGTAATAATACACAACAACAACAATAATAATAATAATAATAATAATAATAATTTTTGATTCGATAATTTTGATTTTGCTATACTGTATTATTCCCACAAGGAAAATTATTTTGTCTGCATTTAACCCATCCAAAGAATGACACACACATAAACACTGAACACACACACAAGGAGCAGTGGGCTGCAACACACATTGGGGAGCCTGGAGAGCAGTTGGGCGTTAGGTACCTTGCTCAAGGGCTTTTCAGCTATGACTGTGGAGGAAGGGAAGGTGCAGCTCACTCCCCCAGTGAATTGAACCAGCGTCCTTTTGGTCCCAAAGCTGCTTCTCTAACCATTAGGCTATGGTGGCCTCCCAATCATCATCATCATCATCATCATCATCATCATCATAATAATAATAATAATAATAATAATAATAATAATAATAATAATAATAATAATATTGTCTCCCCATGACACTAATTAGGATTAAGCGGCTTAGAAAATGAAAAAGTGGATGAATGAAGCCCTGACATTTACATCAATAAACATTTATAAAGGCTTGCTTTAATATAAAAAGCCTGCTTTGTTAAGATTTTATGTCAAGTGATGGAGATTTTCGTTAAGGCTGTTATAACCCTTCTACAGCACTGTCAACTAACTGTGTGTCTGATTGCACTTCTGCTATATCTGAGTTGAATAATGTTAGATAAAGTATAGTACGATTAAATGTTTTATAGGCGGCACGGTGTCATAGTGGTTAGCGTGTCTGTTGCACAGAAAGAAGGTCCTGTGTTTGATTACCGGGCTCAGGCGTTTCTGGGTGGAGTTTGCATGCTCTCCCTATATTTGCATGGTTTTCCTTTGGGTAGTCTGGTTTCCTCCCACAGTCCAAAGCCCCTAGGTGTGAGAGTGAATGGTTTTGAGTGTGTTTTTGTGTGTTGGCCCTGCAATGGTCTGGCTAGCTTTTCAGGGAGCACTCTGTCTTAACCCAGTGCCAGATGAGATCGGCTCCAGCCTCCCCATGACCCTAGTTTGGCAAATGAGTGAGTAAGTGAGTGAAAGTGGTACATCATAGTACTGCTCAATATCACTCATGACAGTCACATCCAGCTAGCACTTAATCTTTGCCCGGGTCATGATATATCTGGTACACACACACACACACACACACACACACACAAACACACCTAGATGCGGTTTATTGTACCCAATTATCCCACCAGCATGTCTGTTGGAGATGGGATGAAACCTGGCAACCTGGAGGAAACCAGTGAAGACAGTGATACCATGTTCAGAAATGTCCACAAACTGCACACAGAGTCAAACCCAATCTGACACAAACCTGAGACCCTGGAGCTGGGAGGCAGTAGTACCACTCATGTTTATGTTAATACTCCTGTTGTAGTCTGTTATTTTGGTCGATAGTAACAACTTACACAGCAACTCCAATAATAAACCTGATACAGAAACAGATTAAAATTCATTCTCAAGTGGGATTGCGTTAGAAATGTCAGCGGTAAAGCTGTAACTAAGGACCGAGGAGGTTCTCTGTATAATGACAATGTAGAGGTTTTTATCATATAACTAAAGACAGACAGAGAGAGAGAGAGAGAGAACAGTATCACATCTAAATGTAAATGCAAAATGTAAATAATAAGAAAAACTAATTTGTTTCTTGAATGTTCCACAACACTCAACTGCAAAACATAAAAGGACAAAGCTTATGACATTCTCAAATAATTAAAATTATATCGGTCTTGGCAATTTGTTATGAATTATGATGAATAAAAACACTTGTACATGCTGGTATAAGAAAATATTCTTTTGCTTTAAAGGCATGTGTTTTTCTTTTACACTGACCCTGAATTGCAGTATAGTTTTAAAGTCTGACAGCACACAATCACTCAAATACTCAATCACTTCATCACCATCACTCCAATGCTATCACTCCATCATCATCACTCCATCACTATCACTCCATCGCCATCAAAACATCAATCATAAACTCAGAAATGCCTTGAGCTTCAAAACCATACATGTGCCAAAATTCGTCAAACGTTACATTTATGTCAGCAAAAATATATGGATTTCATCAGTTTTGTCTTCATGACATCTGATGCCTATAGAAAAGCCATAACAAATGTGACCCATCCCCAAAAAAAGAGTTTTAAAGGGAAATTAAACCTAAACTTAATAAAAGCTTGCATACATCGTGTACGTCTTTGCACATCGAAACGCGCTATTATTACATAATAATGTATTAAAAAATAAATATATATATATATATATATTACAAAATATCATGATCTGCTTTGTGAAAAAAAAAAAAAAAACAAGTAATCAATCCACACATGGGGAGCAACACTGTTCTGTGAAAAATCGCACGTGATTCACTTGTATGTGAATACAGAAGTTTGCATATGAATGTATGGCTGGACATACCATTCGTTCCTTAAAGTGAGAGGACACTTGTCTGATGTATGCAAATAAAAGTTTGTATGTGTAGACGTGCCTAGTTTATGTTATTAAGAAGTGTGCTAGTTTATATCTGACTTGTCAGTTTAATATCTGTATACTGTTATTTTTGCCGTTGTCTTGCTCTATATGAACTGATGAATTCATGTCCCATTCTCGTGATTTCATGAAACGGATGCCAAATGGTGTTCTTTTTAAACAGGCTAAGGTGAACTATCAACCGGATTTTAGCAGATTGCGACTTCGAAATGTAAGTTAAAACCATCTGATGATAACAATGAGCAAGTGTTCATGTGTCACAGGAGAGTTTGAAGACATTGCTTTTCGTTTTAGTTTAATGTCTTCTTGAGGTATAAAATAACCTAAACATGTTAGAACTATATGCCTCAGTGTGGCAAGGCTGCAATGACCTTAAACCTTGACCTATGACCTTCAAAATCTAATTCGTTCATCTTTGAGCCAAGGTGTATATTTGTTCACCGTTTGAAGAAAATCTACCACAGTGTTTGAGATATCACATTCACAAGAATAGCATACATGAGGTTGCAGTGACCTTGACCTTTGACCAATAATCTCCGAAATGTAAACAGTTCATCCTTGTGTTAATGTGGGCACTTTTGCAAAGTTCATCAATAAATTCCTCAAAGTATTGTCAATGTGATGCACTCACAAGAATGGCGTAGACAGAGGGGACAGACACCCTAAAAAACAAAACAAACAAAAAAATAAATAAACAACACATCACCGGCACAGAGGCAAAGAAAAATCTCTCTCATTTAATGAATTTACTCACAAGAGTTTTCATGTCATGTGCTGTTGTAATACTGGGAATATTTTTCTTGAGCATTGTTCTGTTTGTTCTGTGTATTTCTGACTGTTGTGCACTGTAGAGAACGTTTTGTATTATTTCCACCCCTCTCCCCTCTCCCCCTCACACACATTCTGTTACTACGTCTATAACTGAATCTCTTTTCTCACACAGAGCTCATGGGGTCATGTTTAAGAGCTCTGAGAAAACAGCAGTTGACGAATTTGTGAAAATCCAGACAGCACTTATTCAGTTAAGTGGGAAAAAAAAGAAAAAGAAAAGAAAGAAAGAAAACAATCTCTGTCTTCTTCCTCTCCCTCATACAGTATTTTCCTTTAGGGAAAAATAGAAAAGAAAGAAAGGAAAACCTAATCTCCTGGGAGCGCTGTGGGCTTTCCAGCTCAGAGTTAATTACTGGCTGCTCTTCAGGTCCAAAACCCAAGCTGTGTTTTTGTATCCGCGAGGATGTTTGATCACTGTCATGATGTGCTGGGACTTGTAAGACTCAGTTATCTCTTGTTTTTCTTTCCCCTCTTTCCATCTTTCTTTCTGTCTGATGTCCCAACATCCCTGTCGGTTGCGTGTCCATGTCTTACTCACTTGTTATCCCAGAAACAACAGGCCACAAAGTCGTATTTTTATCAAGCTGTTAGATGTTTGAGTCACTGAGTCTAAAGTTTTCTGCGATTTCAGTAAAAATCTGTGACAGTAGTGATGGCTCAGGCTTACAGTAAGAGCCCTCCTGAGAGACAGCTATATTCTGAGATCATGCCCATGTAGATATGAAACAGGTTTAGCCTCACTGATTGTCTCATGTGAGACACTTTGCTAATTATCACCACACTGTTTGCATGATAGAGGTTATGACTTCCCTCAAATAAGGAAGATTATTGCTCATCAAAGCTCTATTGTTCAGAAGGAGACTGAAATATTCACACACAGACGCACACACACACACACACACTTTACCGTAGTTCACAATTAGAACCAGAGCATGAACCCGGTGAATGAACAAACCCTTCTCTTTCTCCTCATTTAACTTTGTATATTTTCCCAAAGCCTAGTATCACTGTGATGTGCCAAAGATTTATACCAGGGTGACCCAATAAAACCTCCCTCATTTCAAATGTAAATTATAAAAAAATGTTTAAAATAATCAGATTATTATTTGCACACATGAAACTTCATTCAATACAGTTTTTAAATCATCACGTTCTAAAGATGATCCTCTTCCAAATGGTGGCCCTCACTGTTTATAGACGCTTGGAGGCGATTTCTGAAGGCCGCCATGGCTCGGCAGGTCATATCAGGTGGAACAGCGGCGATTTTCTTCTGAATAGCAAACTTAAGGGCTTCAAGAGTTTGGGGTCAATAAGTATACACTTGTGATTTAAGGTGGAAAATCACAAGGGGCGAGGTCGGTGTATGTGCCTTAGCTCCATCCTACCCAAACCGCACATCAGGTTCCTTAAGTTTGAGGTGTTCAGATGGGGCTGGGCTACCAACAGACCTCAGCACTGCCTCTCCTGCCCCACTAAGTTTCATGTGTGCAAATAATTATTGGAGTATCCTTAATCTTTTTATGTTAATTTACCTTTTTTTTGGGTCACCCTGTATTTTAACTGCGATGCTTTATTTTACCAAATAAAAAAGAACTGGCTCTCATACACAGACACTTTTAGCTTTCAGACCCTTAAAAGCACCCACTCACCAGCCAAAATTCGTTATGTTTGATCTTCCATTATCACTGAATTGTGGCTGCATACATACGACTGCTCGATCTCATGGGCTTAGTATCTTTTATTCGCCTGTTCTACGTCTTGTTTTTGTTCTGTATCTCTTTACAATAAGAATAACAAGACTTTGTGACCAGAGAATCTGTTAAAAATTTACATTCATTCATTCATTTTATAAGCTGATGAATCCTAATTAGGGTCGCGGGGAGCCTGGCGCCCATCTCAGCTAACTCTGGGCAAGGGGGGTTACAGCCTGGACAGCTCGCAAGGCCATCGCAGGGCCAACACACAGAAACATCCTATAGCAAGAAGGTCCTGGGGTTTGAGTCCTGGGCATTTCTGTGTGGAGTTTGCATGTTCTCCCTGTGCTTGCATGGGTTTCCTCTGGGTACTCTGGTTTCCTCCTATAGTCCAAAGACATGAACATTAGGCTAATTGACTATTTGAAAGTGTCCCTAGGTATGAATGTGCATGTTTTTTTGTGTGTGTGTGTGTGTGTTGGCCCCGCGATGGTCTGTTCAGGGTGTACCCCACCTTCGCCCAGTGTCGGCAGTGACGTCATCACTGGACACTGTGGGTTATAGCCAGTAGTCAGAGAGTGGAGTGTTTAAATGCTCAGCTGGTATCTGCAGCACGTGCTTCACCAGCAGGCGTTCATCTCCATACACTTAAATATAGCTCGCCTTTAATATCCCTTTCCACTCCCTCAATGCGTTCTTCTGCATCTGTGCCATTTGAATCAAAGCCCTTTTTTTGGACTCCACATACCATTTTGTCTCCTATACTCGGCAAAACTGACGTGACAAATGCCAGAAACGGAAAGACGCCTTCTCGTTTGACGTCTAAATGGAAAATCTCAGCTGGAGCCAAACGGTTACTAATGGTACAGACAAGGCAGTGTGAAAACACAAACAGGATGCTGCCACAACCTTAAATGACATTATGTATGGATGTGATGTAATGGCCTGTGTTACTGCTGCAACACTGTTTATCTGACCTCCTTTCTCTCCTCTTCAGTTCTCTTCTGTTTGTTATCCTCCAGGCCTGAGCTGCACAAATGAAAATGTATTTTCATCCAGAACAAGCACTGCTAAATAGCGTGATTTGGCAACAGGTACAAGATCGATGGACTGTGTTTAAGTGGAAGTTAATTCGTTTATTATTCTGTTTATTATACAGAATACGGACAGGAAAAGAAAGAAGATATGCAAGGAAAGAAAGAGAAAACTGGATATACAGTGTAACCAAAAGGGAAACAGAGGTATCTGCATGCTAAGCCATGTTGTAATCAAGCCTCATGGGGTACAGCAGTTTTGTGTCCCTCACTGTATGAACAGATTCATGTCGAAAAAATAATGTGACTGTGTAGTGCATTAACAAGGCGTGCGACTATTAACCTGGATATCACAGGTTCGAATCCAGATTGATGCCACGGCCCAGAGTCTATGGGAACTTATTGGACGAGCTTTTATGGGAGGGAGGGATGGTATAAGTTCACTTCCCTGTCACTCAGAGCGATCACCAGCCAATCATGTAACCTCACGCGTGCAAGAGAATGGTTAACGATTTCTCTCCGAATGCGTTACCCTCAACACACACACATATGCAAGCTGTTCGTAAAATATGTAGGTGGCAGCATCACGTGGCACGGTGGGCGCATGTGCTTGCGTGCATCCCTCCCGGTTGTTGGTGGTTGTGTGATAGGGAGGTTATGCATTATGGGTCGGAATTGGCTATGACAAAATTTGGGGGTTTGCTACAAAAAAGTATAAAAATACATTTAAAATTAAGAACAGAGTTAAGAGGTTGGTGATCAGTGATTGAAGTGCAGCCACATCATAGGTTGAACAAACTTGGTTTTTCAACATATGCCAGCAGCTATGATGTGAGCTGATGTTTTTTTTTGTTTTGTGATTTTTTTCCTTCCCCTAATTAAATTTTCTAAATGGGAAAAAAGGTCAACAAATCAAATAACAGCTCATATTTGGCAACCCAAAGCATTTGGCCCCTTTCCAGACATGGGTAATATACAGACTTCAGCACTGACTAAAAGCGGAGCTCCCCATGAGATTTTTGCGGGCTGTGTTTTTTGGGTTTTTTTTCTGTTTATAATTAATTAATTATTCTGTTAATGTTTTAAAGATTAAGCGATGCTTTTTGGAAAAAACTATTTGGAGTATTGCCGAAAATACTCTATGAAATAATTGAAATTTGTTGTGATTTGGAAAGAAACCAAACAAACAAACAAACAAAAAGGAATTTTAAAGTTTTTCATTAAAGCGATGATATTACCAGCGAACATCGCCATCTTTTTCATTTCCTTTGAAATCATATCCCTTCTTCTGTTTCTTAACACTTGATCTCAGTCTTTTCCTCTTTCTACGGATCAGTGTTGCGCTGCCAAGTTATCACGCATATGCAAGATTGTTCTCGCAGTCTTGATATTTTTATTGTAAACAGACACAGAACCAAAACAAGACATAAAACACATGAATAAGAGGTACAAAACCCGTGGGCTGGGGTGGTTTCACCAGGAAATCTTTATATTCATCCAAAATGAACTGATAAGTGAAGGTAAAACATATCGACTGTTCACTAGTGTTGGTGCATCTAATATCAGACTCAAGAATGTGGATGGTGTGAAACGAAGAAATATCCAACAAACAAGAGAATAAATAAGTGGAGCTTATTACCAAAGCAGAAAGAAAGAAAGAATTTTGTTTTAGAAAGGCATTGTTTAAAGAATAGCTTCATTAAAAGTAGGATTTAAGAAGACACTGGCAGTAGGAAAGAAGTTACAATGCCTGGAGAACCTCTGTGTCAGTCAGATAGTCGCTGTGATTTTATTGTGTGTATTTGATGAAAAGCACTGCTTCAAGCGTCTGATGGATGACAGCTGTCTACTGTCTCAGCTCCTCTAAGTGTCATTTTCCGTCCCTTTGTATATTTGTGTGGAGGTGTGCATATTAACGCATGTGTGTGAAGAGAAAATTCTCCGTAGCGTAGGAGTGCACGGATAATAAATTATTCCGCATCGTCTGTCGGGTTGCTGGCTCGGATTGACATAAGCCCTTTTGGCATTCCTACACAGCAGCAGCTCTGAAAAGTGCAGAGCACTTCACATGTAAAGGGAATATTAGATTACAGACACACTGGGGGTGACTGGGAGGGACGGAACGCGGAACAAGCTAACACAATAACACAATAAGACCATTAGCTGGGTTGGGTCTCAGCAAAAACTCAGCCAGCTAAGCATTAACTGAGCTATGGTGTTGCAGGAGGTCTGACATCAAATGCCCTGTGCCCTTTTACCCTGCCAAATCACATTTTAGTACCCCTCCGTCCCTCCCACTCTATCGGTGTCTTGTTTTAATTTCATTTCAACAAATGCATTCCGTGAGTGTAGTACTGGCCTGTTCAACTTCATCACCCAGCAGCCCGAATGGAAATGGCGTGAGATATACGAGCTGGGATAGAGTACTTTAATCACAGGCTACAAGGCAATTATCATGGTTTATACCACAATGCAGTTCACTTCTCAATTCGGACTGCTCAGAAAGTGTTGATTAATTTACTACAATAGCAGATATGACAGGTGGCCCTGTGGCACGGTGGTTTTCCTCCAGGTAATCCAGTTTCCTTCCACAGTCCAAAGACATGCACGTTAGGCTAATTGGCTCTTCCAGATTCACCCTAAGTGTGAAAGTGCATAGTTGTGTGTCTGTCGCACATCGGTGGTCTGGCAAGCTGTTCTGGGTGTGCCCCGCCTTCGCCTGGTAATGGGTGGGCTGGGCTCTAGTCTTTCCACCACCCTAGTAGGATTAAGTGGTTCAGCAGATGAGTAAGTGAAGGAGAAGATATGACAGTGTCGCAAATGTAACTTTTTTTGACTTTTGCCTAGCACGACTGCATGATTGAAGGCTCATCCCATGATTACTGATGCTAAACAATTTGTCTAAACTTGTTTGAGGCAACATTATTCTACAAAATTTTGCACCAAATACAATATAGCACTAAAGATTGACTTTTTTTTCCTCAAAAAAGAGACTGTTATTTTTGTTATTATTAAAAAAAAATATGTGGACACAGCCACAGACCAAAGTTGGCCTTCCTTTCGCTCCTGCACTAACCTCTACACTTATGCGAAAGCTTTCCTCTAGACTTTGGCTGATGGGATTTGTGCTCATTCAGCCCCAAAAGCATTAGTGGGGTCAGGCACTGTTGCTAGACGAAGAGGTCCGGGGAGCTGTCAGCATTTCAGTTTGGTCCACCTTTGGTAAAGCATTTCTTCATGGACTTCATGCTGAAAAACATTTGGGCTTTTTAGTTCTAGTGAAGAAAATGCCAAACTACAGCACATATGGACTTTCTATACAACTAAATGTATTCTTAGTCAAAATTCCTGCCTACAGTAATCGCACATATGCTCCCGATGCTGTAGGCAGATATTTAGTTCTACATTAGAAAATACTAGTCAGTGATCATGTGATATTGTTATATTATGAAGCATTTTTTGGCAACTCACATACAGTATGTAGTGTAATTATTTTTAAACCTTTGTTTTACTATAAATTATAGCTGGGTATGATGTTTTCATGGCTGGCTACTGCCTTTTTTTTTTTTTTTTTTTTTTTAAACAAAAAGAAAACGTGACGCGAGGTTGTGAAATTGTTTGTTATATTACAATAACAATATTGCATTGTTCTTCATTACTAGGGGTTTAGATCTGGAGGAGGTTTTGATCTGCACACAATCCTCTGGAATCAATCCAGGAATTAAATCAGCACTTGGATCCCATGGTGGACTGCATCCAGGATGATGCTTCCCGGAACTGATGACATCCAGTTAAAACATTTAAAAGTGTAGCAGTATGTCAGTTAAGATGTATTATAACATGCTCATAGTATGGTGTAAATCTGAGACTGATTATGAATAGCCTTATACTTCACCCTGACCATCATGATTCTTTTTTTTTTTTAAATAAAGGGGCTGCATGAGAGAGAGAGAGAGAGAGAGAGAGAGAAAGAGAGAGAGAGAGAGAGAGAGAGAGAGACAGAGAGAGAGAGAGAGAGAGAGAGAGAGAGAGAGAGAGAGATGCAGCATGTGTTCATAAAAAAGTCCTCTGAATAAAAACATGTTGTGCAATCGCTTGTCAGTTGATCTCCTACCATGATTGCAATGCTTGCAATTTTCCTAACCAAAAGCATTTAAACTGTGCTAAACAAAGTGGCAGATAGTTTTCATCAAGGGCCTAATGCTATATTTCCATACTCTGCACACAACACTTACCAATACTTAGTGCTTCGCAAAACAAAAGATCTGACAGTTGATATACACACTACTTATTACGGAACGTACACTACTTGTAAAAGTCCAAGCTTCTTGACATCCCTCTGTATAACATACTGTCAAGCCCTTGAAAGCATTCTGTCAAGTTGATTGTCCATCATTTACTATGGCCTCTCCTTTAAAAAGGGTTTGTTTGTTTTTTATTTAAGGATTTGTTTCTAGGTCTTCTCACACAAGCCTCGGGCAGACACGCTCAGTTTGGTTCATAGCCTCCTGGCTGTTGGAATAACCATGTGTTTCGTATCAGCAGGATTCCTAAGGTTTAAGGGTCAGGACCTTCCATGTAAGTTCTTTCTGGTGGATTAATTTAAGGGGATATAGACCTTCCCACAAACCTTTCTGCACTTCTATCACAGCCTTTATCCCCTTCCTGGGGAAAGTTTATTACCCTTTTACCTTCAGTACCGTTTCCTGAGCGAGATCTGACCCCAGAAGGTTTGACTCCTGCAGCTCTTCCTGCTTCTTTCCTAACTAGAGGTGGCGTTCTCTTCCAGGACCCAGTCAGCTATCCTTAATGTCCTGGAGAGCAGAGTTGATTGACTTCAGTAGGATCCAGATGCAGCTGGATGGACTGGACTGACCTCTTTTGTGGCTTTTTAGAATGTCTTTGGGAATAAAAGTGAGCCTGAATGCTTGAGAGCGATCATAGACAGTGACAACAGGACCTCATGGCCAAAGAATGAGCACTGCCTAGCATGAACCTATTTGTAAAGTGATGAAAGGTTAAACTTTGGTTTAAGAAGTCCTGTGCTTTGTTATAATCACCACTGTTTCCTGAGATTGAGATTCAGTTGGTCTAAGTTACACTTTACCCAGTAATGGGTTTGTACTTTGATTATATTTAATCGTTTGGATCAGTGATAGTGGGCATGGTGGTTGAATTCAAGCACAAGGAGTCATAAATTGCCTCTTTACTCACAAAGTGTTTGCTGCAGTGACCAAGGGTCAGGTTGCATCCATGAGTACTGTCAGGCCATTCATTCGTTCATTCATTTTCTGAACCGCTTATTCCTAATTAGGGTCACGGGGAGGCTGGCGCCCATCTCAACCGACACCGGGTCGAGGGCGGGGTACACCCTGGACAGCTCGCCAGGCCATCGCAGGCACTGTCAGGCCAAATAACAAAATTTGTGCACCCTATTAGTCTGTTGCAATGCCTTTAGCCCTGATTACAGCATGTACTCTCCATGGCATTGGTGCTCCAGTTGGTCAGGTCAAGGCTCAGCAACTAAATGTGGCAATAAAATGAAGTCAGTCAATGGACTATTTCTTCCTTGATGGCTTGGAATAGAGTGGAAATAGAAAATAAATTGTAATCAACAGAAACAGGGTGGCACGGTGGAGCAGTGGTTAGCACGTTCCCCTCACAGGAAGAAGGTCCCGGGTTCGATTCCCAGGCTCGGGCATTTCTTTGTGGAGTTGGCATGTTCTCCCCGTGCTTGTGTGGGTTTCCTCCGGGTACCCCGGTTTCCTCCCAGAGTCCAAAAACATACACAGTAGACTAACTGGTTGTTCCAAATCGCCCCTAGGTGTGAGAGTGAGTGTGAATGGTTGTGTGTGTGTGTGTTGGCCCTGCGATGGCCTGGCGAGCTGTTCAGGGTGTACCCCACCTTCGGCTGGAGTTGGCTGAGATAGGCGGCAGATCCTAATTAGGATTAGGCGGCTTAGGAAATGAATCAATAAATAGAAAAACTAGATCAGGGAGCAAGGGGAATCATTTTCTCACATGAACTGGCTCCTGACCTTAACCCTAATGAAAGTCTTTGGGGTGTGTTCGGAGAAGACTTTATGGAGTGGTTTAATTTTCCCATTATTAATTTAGGATATCCGTGAAAAATGACCCCGGTTCTGACTGGAAATAAATGTTGTGATGTTGCTTACGTTTGTCGAAACAATGCCACGGCGATTACTCGCTTCACTGATCCACATCCTCAAATCGCTTCACGCATCCAGTCCACTCATTTTTAATGACATTTACTCAGGTCAGCTGTACTCGTATTTCTGATTAATGGTCATGTATAAACGTATAAGTTTGCAGGGAAAGGCTGTCGTAATTCCTCCTGATATTCCCACAGAGTACAGTTTACAGTCTGATTTGCTTTGATCGCCATCATTAATAATGGAATACGTTCAAACCACTATTCATGTTGTTGTTGTCATCATGTTATCTGTTTATCAGCATGACAACATATACTTGACCTGTAACATACAGTGTGAGGCTGGTGGTGTAATGGTTTTGGTGCTGGCAGGCCGTGGGTTCAAATCCCGGTTTGACCCCCACCATGCTAAGACCATTGGGCAAGGTCTCAACCACAAGTGTGCCTCTGTTCACCCAGCAGTATAAATGGGTACCAGTAAAAAAATAACAGGAAGGTAACCTGCGATGGTCTAACGTCCCATCCAGAAGGATTTGAACCCCTACGTTGCTTCACGCTACAGCTCCGCCGATGATCAGCCACTAGGCTTGGGTGTAAAAGCCCAGCAGACTTTACCTTATCTTACCACATAACATGTAGTATAAGATGGCAGCAACCGGATGCTGGAATTAGATCATTTTTGTAAGTATATGTAAATGAGCACAGTATTCGACCGATATCAATATCAGTGTTCATTCATCTCGTGCTTTAAAATACAATACATCAGCACAGAGATGAAGAATCCACATCTTGACTATGCTAGCTCCAGTGCATACAGTATACACTTTCTTTCTATATTTAAAAAAAAAAAAACACATCACATCTCTGCATAAATTTATGTCGAAAAGTGGAACACTGGAGTGTGAATGTTTATAACTCTTGAAGAGCCTGTCCTGTCAGCCCTTGACAGGCTCTGCTCAGCTTTAGAGTAGAGAAATAATCAAGCTCCATAGTGTGAGTTCAGGGAGAAAAGTCAGTCTGAGGTCACTGGGACTTCACGTCAGTTTAAAGGAAGACATGCCAATCTGCGCAAGACCAAATGGTCAACCCATGACGCCCGGTTCCTCGGTTGCTTTGCCTTGACTGTTTTCTCTTGCTTTTACTCCCTCTCTCTATCTGACAGTCCAAAATGAATGCAAGTCTCTTTTTCCTGACCTTACTTGCTCCTTCGCTGACTCATTTTCTTGTGGTAGATCGCTCCCGCTGCGTGTCTCTCTGACGCTGAACCGATGTGAACTCTCACTTTATTACTTTCCTTTGCTCTCTATCTCCCCTCTCTTGCCCTTGCACAGGCAGCAGCTGCTACCAAAACAACAGCTGGCCTGAAGTCAACCAAAAAGGGGCAGGAGTGGAGCCACATAATGCAAGAATATTAGAACGAGAGATAGACTGCGTTAATAAAGTCTTGCACTTCCATTTGCAGGGAGAAGTAGACTGATGGGTATCCAGAGAGAAGGAAACAATCCGCTAGGTTCTTGGCTTCTTCAGAACCTTCAGCTCATGAGTCGATTAGTGAGATCCAGTAGAAACCATGCATGGTCTCATTTAATAATATGCTAAATAATATGCTTTAGGTAAAAAGGTAAAAAAAAATCTTTATTGAATTGTCTTGCCTGGTTATGTAAATATGTAGAATATATAATATAACTTAAAATAATAATGTTACTTAAGTCATATGACTACAGCCTATAATGCAGATGAACCCTGCTCTTGAAACGCAATTCAAGACATGACACTGAATAGACTTATTAGTGGCGTAGGACCTGAATAAGGACAAGATTTAAACCTGGTCTGTACAAGTTCACTGTTTATTTAGCAGACATCACTGGAGAAGATAAATTATTTGATCTTTATCTCCAACCCTAATGTGGCCCATGTGACAGATCAAAAATCTTCATTTCAAAATCTTAAGCCTTAATTAGATGATTGGATGGTCAGGGGGGCTGGATTAGGGTTTTCAGGATGGTAGATCTCCAGGAACAGGGTTTAGCACCTCTGGGTTAGAGGGACCTCCAGGGATCTTTAAGGCTGAGGGAGTTGAAATATATATATATTTTTTTTTGCTACAGTGCTAAAACCCGCAAAACCACCATTATCAAAATTATAATATTTATTATCCCTGTTTGATTCGTCACTTGAATTAAATTGGTTTGATCCAACCTTGAAAAAACATAGTCCAATAAATAACGACTTTTAATGGCCTTCACTAAATAGCCAAAATATTTCTGGACACATAATAAGCTTGTGTAACAATCTTCCCAGTTTAAGACACAAGAGACTCGGAGACAGACAGACCCTTCCAATAAACCGAGCCCTTTTCAGAGCTCTTTTAACTGACCACTCCATACACTCTTTCCACACACACACACACACACACACACACACCGACCAACATGTCCCAGCTCCCTTTTCAGTCTTTCTCTATGTGAAAGCACACACAGAGAACACATATAAATAAAGCCACTAATTAAACACAGGTGCACTCATTCACTCACCTGCTGGATTGACTCGTCTCTGCCTGCAGGGGGCGCTCGATCATGCTCTTGCTACCACATAATTGGATTACTCTACTCACTCATTTACCAAACTGCTTAATCCGACCAGGGTCGTAGGGGGGCTGGAGCCTACCTCAGCCGACATTTGGCAAAGACGGGGTACACCCTGTACAGCTCGTCAGGTCATCTAAGGGCAACACAAACACAACCATTCACACTCACACATAGTCGCAATTTGGTACAGTGAATTAGCCTAAAATGTATGTTTTGGGGCTGTGGGAGGAAACCAGAGTACCCAGAAAAAAGCTACACAAGCATGGGGAGAACACACAAACTCCACACAGAAACGACTTTGCTGAGACCAGGATTGAAACCCAGGACCTTCATGCTGCCAGGCGTGGTAACCACTACTTATATGATGGCGATAAAATAAACATGTATTGAGAGTACACGGAATTTATTTCACTTTCAATTAAAGGCATCAGAAGATTTGAGAACCTCAGTCATAAACAACCCTGTTCATTACAATATGGTCGAAGGGAATGGCTTTGGAAATTTTTTATTTTTTTTTTACAGTTTTTCCAGATGAAGTTTTCCTTTGTAGCAATAGTGACACAAAACTTTGGATTTATGAGGCTGATGTAGCAAACAATTAAATGAAATCTAAGTAGGCTGAATAGCGCATGCATACCACATGTCAAAGTCATCAAACGATTTAGTTATATTTAGCTACCAAGGTCCAGTTCAACAAACATATCATTGTTGATTGACAGAACTGAGAAACTTGATTCTATTCATTTCACATTGAAGTGGTTTCCATTTGTAGTGGTTAGCACATCCGACTCATAGCAAGAAGGTCCCGGGTTCGGGTCCCGGTCTTGGGCGTTTCTTTGTGGACTTTGCATGTTCTTCCAGTGTTCCCAATGTCGGCTGAGATAGGCTCCAGCCTACCTGCGACCCTAGTCAGATTAAGACGTTTGGCAAATGTGTGAGTGAGATGAGTAATCCAACCATTCCTCACAATTGGTATGATGTTTTTTCTCTAATTCATGTGTATTCTCACTGACGCGAAAAATTCAAACCATTGAATTATTGATATATAAAGTACATTATTTCAAACGGCCTGGTCTTTGCCTATATGTTCTTTGGCAAACCGAAGTCCTGCCCTAATGCTCCTTTTGTTTAGAAAAGCCTTTTTCCTGGCATGCATCCAACGCAGGTCAAATTTGTCCAGTATTTTGTCTGAGTGTACGTGTGCACTTTCACAACTACAGTTGCAAGAGTTGTCCAGCGATCTTGTGATGAAAAGGTTTTTTTCACATATAACAAATTACTTTGAGACTGAATTTGCTGGAACAGCCCAGTTTTTGACACCACTTGGAGATGATTGTTCTTAACCTGGAAAGACTTGCGTCAAACATTTTTGATAATTTTTAAATCCAGACTTATAGGCATCCACATCTTGGCATATTGATACCACACATTTCAACAGCAAAGAGAACACCAGGCCATGGATGTCAGGTTTAAATAAAATACCTGATTCTACTTTTTTGGACTTGAAGGTGTTATAAATGTAAGGATGCACTTTTTCCATGTGGCTGATCTGTTTTTATTTAAGGTGTACCTGTGGTGAATTTGTATTACTAAATGATCACTTATGACATCAGCGGTTCCATCAGGCAATGTCAGATAAAACATTATTGGCCAGAGCAGAGCTGTGTCGCCAAGAAAATGGCGGCGTGCAAAGCATATGGCTACACAAACAACAAGCGCAGAAATCACGGAAAACAGAACATTGCATAACATCGGCACGGGCCGTACTCTGTAAACGCTTCCTTTTGGACGCAATTCCGTCACCTGCGAAGACCACTTCAAACCAACCTGCTCTCGGCGTGACCTCCAGGCAGAACTACTTGACACGTAGCCCAAGCTTTTACGTCTAAAACCGGATGCTGTTCATATGGAATTCCTTCATAAAACGTCAAAGGATGACGACGGACGGGTGCAGCGCCTCGCCAAAAGGAACCAGTAAAAGGTGAGAGCCTTTAGTATGAGGGGAGTTTCATCACCTAAAATGTCGCTCACTGCATGTTTACATGTGCTGAACAACCCGGCCCAATGAGTTCACATCACTTCCGGAAAAAATGGTGGTTCTACATTGCTTCAACCCCCGCTAGTAATCCGCAAGATAAAATTACCCAGTTTTGTGGTTTTTATGGTACTTTATTTTAAAATAAGCGTAAAAAATTACACACAAATTATGCTGTAAGGGTGACCAGTACTAATACTCTTTAAATACTGAAAATGATGACAAAAACGTAAATTTTACGTGTTATCTGTTGGTGTATAGCTGTTCAGGGATTGGCTGCAGATTATCTGCGACCCTAAACAGGTTAGAAGAAATGGATAATGAATGAACGAATAAAGATGTTGGTGTCACTTGCCTGTAGGCACTGAAGATGCAGTTCTTGTTCAAATATGTTGGAAAAAAACAAAAAAAACAAATCAACAATGGGATGTATTTTTTTTTTCACATGACAGTAAGACATTTCACCAATCGCCAACAAGATCTGCCATTACTATCAATCCACTTCCTGGTCACGCCATTTTCAGTTCATCTTTTATTTGTCATACGGCATTTCAAGGTGATTCTTCACCCCAATTTTTTTTCTCGCCTTCCCTCTCGAATTTCAGGATTTGGCATCTTCCAGAAGGTTAGTCAGTGGTTTTCAAATCCGCATCAGTCACATGATGTACTGTCATACCCGCACAATGCTTCAGTGACTCAGCTGTCAGCTGTGATGGTGAGTCACAAACTCAAAGGCAGGGTTAGTTCTTCTATCTCGCTGGTCCACCTTGAAACACGCACTTGTTCTGTTAGTGCTCCACCCCATCCACAAAGACCTGACACCAGACACGTCCTCCTACGCACTCCCACTTTGTGAAAGACAATGCCATCCAAGAAGCATCATCTTACACCATTTGACTGCTTGGTAACTTGAAACTTCATCCTAAACCACTTGGAAGTGTACTAAACAGTATAAAAACCATCATAAGGGCGGTCTTGTATACAGCTTTAGCCTGTTTATTGATAATTTGTCATCCGTCATCCATCTGTAGTTATTAGCCAATTACCTGTACATTGAATCAGGTTAATATATGCAGCTTACAGCGGTTCGAGTGGCACTTGAAAGGTTATATAACTGTCTGTGGTTAGTAAACATAGCACAAGTTGCTTCAGGCTAAGTCACATTGACAGTGATCGCATAAAGCATGTTGCGTCCTTTCCTTTTTTCTTCTTCTTCTTTTCAGCTGCCTCCTATTGTTAATTTAAACCAAAGAGACATGGCAGAGCATCTCAACAGCGGTTGCCCTTTTGTCGCAACAGCTGCCATCCCTGAGGATGTTTGTGTGTTTCCGTAAGTTTAACCCAATACCCTCTGACTCACTGCTCTTCTCAATTCACCATAGAAGAAGAATACAATGTACTGAAGCTCACTGTATTCCACAGAACTTTAATCTTCATGACATCGCTTTCAAGCACAGGGCATTTCACAAGCCTGACAATAACCATGAAGTTAGCAAAGCATTCCAGGTGAGCAGTGAAGGGCAACGCTGTAT
The DNA here is from genome assembly GCA_030014195.1 of Neosilurus mollespiculum. Classification (NCBI taxonomy): domain Eukaryota; kingdom Metazoa; phylum Chordata; class Actinopteri; order Siluriformes; family Plotosidae; genus Neosilurus; species Neosilurus mollespiculum. Next base: position 40,026,145 of record JAQMYF010000022.1, on the reverse strand, counting down.
TAATTCAGATGGCGTGGAATTATATCAGACAACACTACAAACCTAGACATGCAAGCCACAGTCGAGGAGAGCCGTAAAAGAACGTCATTTGATTGATTACTATTTTCTCCCTGCTCATTTTAGCCTTCCTCGTAAGGACTAGATCATCTCTTTGGCATATCAATACCATTCAAATAAAATGGGTGTTAAACAGGTGCTTTTATACCGATTTGCCTTTTTGTCGATACTTTTGATTTGTTTGCTACTTGGTTTAAGTTTTGTTCAAATTCATTAAACAGACCAACAGTAATAATAACACTGAACTGATGCTTAATATAGCACTAGCTGGTTCTCTACAGGGGGCCGGTGGTGAAGTGGTTAGGGTACTGGGCTCATGATCGAGAGGCCGTTGGTTCGAATCCCCATTAGAACCCCACCATGCTAAGACCCCTAGGCAAGGTCTTAACGACAAGTGTGCCTCTGTCCACCCAGCAGTATAAATGGAAAGGTAACCTGTGATGGACTAGCATCCCATTCAGGAGAAGTTAAATTCCTAGTTGCTTCTCCGGCCTGATGAGCCAATAGGCTCGGGTGTAAAAGCCCAACAGATTTAGTTATCTACAGGGGTGGCATAGTGGTTACAATGTCCAATTCACAGCAAGAAGGTCCTGGGTCAGGACCTTGGGTTTCCTTGGGTTTCCTGGGTCCTATGTCAGGTCCTTGGGTTTCCTCCGACAGTCTAAAGACATGCATATTAGTGTAATCGGCCCTTCCAAATGGCCCCTAGGTGTGAGTGTGATTGAGTGATGGTCTGGCAAGCAATTCAGGGTGTCTTTTCCCAGTGTCTGCGGAAATGGGCGCCAGCCTCCCTGCCACCCTAATGGTTAAGCGGTTCAGCAAATAAGTGGGTGAGTGAGTTGTTATCTTCACTGCTGGCCGAAAAATTTAAAACGCCCCTTCGAATTTTTATTGAATTTTATTCAGATTAATGTCTTAAGGTAGTCAGAAATCAAAGCATGAAACAAACAAACAAACAAATAAATAAATAAAACAAAAAACAGTTGGGTTTAAAAAAGAAAAGAAGTCGTGGTTCTGTTTAACACAATTTAATAAAAATTTTTTGACACATCAAAGCCGCCACTTTTTTTTTTTTTTTTTTGGTGGATATTACAACCCAATAAACTTCTCTCCATTTTATCCCAAACCAGCTCGATGGTGTTTACATCGGGAAACTCTGACTCACTGATATTCCATGATATGAATCCTACCGGTTCTGACAACCCGCTTACCTTTGATCCTTTGTAGCTGATTCACTGGAATTGAATGGTTGAAATTTTAATATAACTAATAAAAGGGTTGTTCTGAAATTTTGACCAGTAGCGTCCACATAAAACACACCTGGTATTCAGGCTGATGGTTTTGTTTAAAGCATTGGAGGAGGGGGGGGGGGTCCAATTAATTAATTAACAAATTAATCAACAAACCAAGCAATTAATTAATAATTACATAAATCATATGAGGCGAGGTCCTTTGCACATCTCTAGTTGAGTTATGATCTACTGTGCCATAATTTATACCATGTCCATTTCAGGTTTAAATCAAATCTAGATACAGATACACATATTTGGAGAACTAAGCAGAAATTAATACATCCATTAGCAATCCGTTACACCACTTCTGTGCTGGCAGCTTCACTCATCCGCCAGCAATAATCAATTAGCTAAAAATGGCTTCTTTGATTTGGCTTTACTTTGAACAAGCTACCTAAGTGTCAGAAGTGGGAGATTAATATCACTGTTCTGATTACTCAGAGGAAGATCTTTGGCCTCTCACGTTAAGCTACTCCTCCACACTGACAGTCTAAATAATCATCTCAGTTTTTCAGAAGCTCGAGTTGCCGAAAATAATTGGCTTCCTTTACTCCTACAAAGCATATTTCCTACAAAGTTGTTGGCTCATATGGAACTCGTATTAGCAAACTTCCACTCCTTATTCCTCTTCATCCCATAATAGGATGTGCTGGTGTTTATTTTGGATGGGTCAACATGATCTAGGTTCAGTTCATGTCAAAATATTTTGGGTGTACAACTTAATTTGGAGAAACCACGGACAGAGAACAAGGGGCTCTCTTTTCAAGGTCAGCTTGTTCTCTGGTTATCACCACATGTAACAGTAGGTGGGAAAACACAAGTTATTTTTTTAATGGTCATTGGATACTTATTTCAATCGAACTGTTCTTATACACACCAATCAGCCATTACATGAAAACATTAGGACCACTGACAGGACGCAAGTAAACAACACCGATCTTTATTCACTGATTTGCTGGACCACTTACTCCTACTTGGGTCATGGGCAGGGTGGAGCCTATCTCAGCCAACACTGGTTGAAGACAGACCACCAGACCATCACAAGGCCAACACACACAACAACCATTCACACTCACAACTAGGGTCTATTGGGAACAGTCAATTAACTTAATGTAGATGTCTTTGGACTGGAGGAGGAAACCGGAGTACCTGGAGAAAACCCACGCAAACACAGGGAAAACATGCAAACTCCACACAGAAACGCCTGAGCCCGGTTTTTTATACTCAGTGTGGTAAGGCAACACATAACTGGCGAGTTCAACGAAAGTGCAAACTGCAGTTTACTAGTATATGCTAGTTAGGAAGCATTCACGGGTGCAGGTACGGGGCAGTCCATGTATTATACCTGGAATTTTGTTTTAAAAAAGCATAAAAGAGGAAAGAACTAAAAGGAAACAAAGATGTATGCCGAGATTAAACCCTAACATTGCAAATCTCTGAATGTTTTTAAACTGAATGCTAATTAATCATATTTTGTACTTTTGCGAATTCATTCATTCATTTGCTTAATCCTACTAGGGTCACAGGGATGCTGGAGCCTATCTTTGCCAAGGAGTGGTGCACCCTGAACAGCTCACCAATCCATCGCAGGGCCATCTTTGATAATTCGATTAGCTATATCTATGCTAATTCAGATATTTGTGTCAAAATTAGATTGATGTCTGGGACATGTTTTTAAATGTTTAAATGTACTTTTCCCCTGGACTCTATATAAAACAATTATATTGAAAAGAAGTGCATTTTTACCAGATACAAGGACTTAATAGGAGTCATTTAGCTTTCCAATCACAGAATCACCTTCATCATTTACTGCTGCCATCTGAAGATGATGTCTAATTAAAATGCATCTACAGCGCTCTGATAAGAAGCACTGCTGGTACAGTAAAAAGTCATCTTTGGAGAGTCATTGCCAAATTGTGTAATACACAAACAAATTTACGTGAATCATGCACTCAGTATATTGACTACATGGTGTGACACAGGAATAATAAATACGATGGCATTCTGAGCATTGTGAAAGTTGTCGTACAGCTCATATTAAGACCCCAAGGATTAAAATTCTGATCCTGCCAGGGGTGAGTCCACTTGGTTGGCGCAGGATGGCAGTGGAAAGTCTAGAAATAAACCATGCCAGGCCATCTTATGATCTCAACTTACTTTATATCTCTGGGGAAACTCATGCAGATCTAACAAAAAGTAGGTTACTGACAGCCCATTAGTCCAACAGCCCTAAACTTACCCCTAACCCAAATGAACTTAGTAGGGTATCCAACCGATTTAAGCAAGGTGCTAGTGGTGTAGTGGTTAGGGTGTTGGGCTCATAATCGAGAGATCGTGGGTTCAAATCCTGGTTAGACCCCCACTTGGGAAAGGTTTCAACCACAAGTGTGTCTCTGTCCACCCAGCAGTACAAATGGAAACCAAGATACTGGAAAGGTAACCTGTGATGGACTAGTGTCCCATCCAGGAGGAGTTGACCTCTGAGTCACTTCACACTGCAGAAACAGGGAATAAGCTCCAGCTCTAATGAGCCACTAGGCTCGGGTGTAAAAGCCCAGCCTTTTTACCTGTCTTATATGAGTTGGGCTTTTGGACCAATGGGCTGATGGAACATAGTGCTGTGGTCTAAATTTAAATGGTGTAGCTCATATTGCTGTAGATATTTTGACCAAAATTTGCTTAGCTTTAGGAATTAAACAGCAGATGTAAAACCAAGACAGTGATCTCATAGGCTTTACAGTTAAAGAAACATGTTATATACTGCACATAATTAAATAGTGCCTTTGCCAGCTCATGACTAAATACACAATTAGTTCCTCCAGACGGGTGCAACATATTGCATGCAGAGATGTTCTGGCTTGCACAAACAGTATGATGTTTTTTGTGGACATTTTGCAGAGACTGCACTTACCTTGTCATGATCATGGCAGCTGAGCAAACTCTGCAGAGGAACACACTATGAAACCAAACCTGTGATTAGTCATGACAAATGAGGTATGCCCAAGCTGGTTCATTCTAAGTGGGATGACGTTAAGGATTAACAGGCACTTGGGACTCCCTCGGCTATTTCCGGTGGTTTCCGCTATTTGAAAATAGCCTGAGGCACCATTTTGGCTTAGAGCTAACTTAAGTTTTTGCAGAAATGTGGTACAGGTGAACCAATTTTTGTATCCGACTGGACTAGGAAGTTCTATGGCTTACTGTGTCAAAAAGGTCTATTTTGGGCATTGAGTAAAAAGTTGTAAGTTGAAAAAGAATCACGTTGTTTGATGTAGCTTAATAGTAAGCTAATTTATAAACAACAGTGAGCCAGAGAGCCAACATTGCAAAAAATTGCGGAAAACTGTCGGCGATAGGGGAAACCATTCGAAATAGTCGCGGAAGGTGCAGAAACCTCCGGATATAGCTGAAAAAATCTGGAATGCCCCTGCCCTTTATATAAAAGTAGTACCAGCTCCAATGTACCCATGATGCAATGCTCAACATGGCGTCCCCGCCATCCTAGGCATCCGAGGGAATTTTAATAGCGCCATCTGCAGTACTGGAGTTCTGTGTTAAATATTCTGTAATCTTTATCTTATCTTATCCTTAGCTCCTGAATTGAAGTTGTAGCACGTTTGTCCTGTCACGTCCCTATCACAGACCCACTTTGCTCAAAATGAGTGCAGTATTCTTTATCCTCGAGTAAAGGAAAGAAGCTGATAAGGTAATGCCTGCAGGTAAGGCCACAAACACGTCTTACTCATTAAACACTCACTTGCATAGTCACTCTCTTATTTGCCGAACCGCTTAATCCTACTAGAGTCCCGGGGAGGCTGGTGTCTATCTGTCTACTGTGCATGTCTTTGGACTGTGGAAGGAAACCAGAGTGCCAAGAGAAAACCTACACAAGCCTGATGTCTTTGGACTGTGGGAGGGAGCCGGAGTACCTGGAGGAAGCCCACACAAGCTTACTGTGCAGGTCTTTGGACAGTGGGAGAAAACAGTAGTTCCTGGAGGAAACCCACGTGAACCTGATGTGCATGTTTTTGGACTGTGGGAGGAAAACAAAGCACCCGGAGTAAACCCAAGCAAGCACAGAGAGGACAAGCAGACTCCACACAGAGGCCAGGAATCGAACCCAGGACCCTCTTACTGTGAGGCGGACATGCTAACCGCTACACCCAACTTTAAACATATCTCTCTATACTCTCTGCCTTTTCTTCACCTCTCTCTCTCTCTTTGACACAATTAAGAGCAGTGCCTTACCAGACAGGCATGTCTGTGGTCGGTGTTCGTAAGAGTACAGAGGGCCCCCTAATGAGCTGACCCCCTGAAATGACGGGAATAATCAAGAGATGGAAAGAAGAAACATATTGCGTGTTTTCATGTGTTTTGTGCAGCACCAGCAGCTGTGCTTATTAAATAAAGTGTTACCATCATGTCAAAAGTTGATAAAAACAGGTCTCTCTCTCTCTCCATCTCTCTCTCTCTCCCCCCCTCTCTCCCTCTCTTTCTGTCTCATCCTGTCATGGTCCACAGCAAGAGGGGTTTTCAGGGACAAGGGGAGTTCCATTTGCTGGTTAAAAATACAGCTGAGGTCATAAAAATGCTCCGAAAGTCTTATGTAAACAGGACACACTAAGAAGAAAATCAGGCCCAACTGTTTTTTTTTTATGGTTGTTGTTTTCTTGTGTTGCACTGGTCAGTGAATCAGACTTTCCCTCAAACAAAATCTTGGCTGTGTATTCTCTGTGAGAGCATGCGAGTGCGTTATGAGGTCATATGTCACCCATTTAACAATTAAGCATTGACACTAAATTTAGAGTTATGCAGGAATGTGCAGCTGCCACTCTCCTCGTTCCAGTCAAGTTTCCATAATAAATGCCAACACTCTCAGAGAGTGAGAGAGAGATCGAGGCTGGGTGTTTATGCTATTAATCCTCAAATCTGCAGGCACATTATGTAAGTGGTTTGTGACGGTCAACAGGTCAATAGGTTCAAGGGTTGTTTGGATAGGAAAGGCTGAAGAGTTATTCTAAGGACAAAAAAAGAACTGCATGGCAGAAAGATGGGACTTTATTGGATCTTTTAAGCTCTTTCGGTCATCAACTGGCAGACTACAAGCTGCCAAAATACTTCATTTGATCCATTTAAATGCTTGAAAAATATTGCGTTAGAACCAATCAGTGTGGTAAACTGGAGACAGTTCAGTGAAGAAATCTCAGAGTCTCAGAGACTATGGCATGGTTGTTGGTGCCAGATGGTCTGATTATAATATTTAAGAAATATTACATAATTTTCACACACAAAAGGCTCTAAAGTTTATAGTCCTACACAGCAAGAAGGTCCTGGGTTCAAGCCCCGTGCCTGGTGAGGACATTCTGTGTGCAGTTCTCGCTGTGCTTGCATAGGTTTCATTCAGGTAGTCCAATTTCCTCCAGTAGTCCAAAGACATGCACATTAGGCTAACTGGCTTTTCCGGATTGCCCCTGAGTGTGAATGGATGTATGTGTGTTGACTCTACAGTGGACTGGCGAGATGTTCATGAATGAATGAATGAATGAATTGTTCGTGGTGAAACACACAATGCAGACTGGTTCAAGGATTCATTCATTCATTCTCTAAGCTGCTTTATCCTAATTAGGGTCGCGGGGAGGCTGGCGCCCATCTCAGCTGACTCCTGGCGATGGCGGGGTACACCCTGGACAGCTCGCCAGGCTATCGCAGGCCAACACAACATACATAACCATTCACACACACACACACACACACTTCCACCTAGGGGAACAGCCAATTAGCCTACTGTGCATGTTTTTGGACGGTGGGAGGAAACCCGAGTACCCGGAGGAAACCCACGCAAGCACGGGGAGAACATGCAAACTCCACACAGAAACGCCCGAGCTGGGAATCAAACCCAGGCCTTCTTGCTGTGAGGCGGACATTGCGCCACCATGCCGCCTGGTTCAAGGATATGATAATTAAAAGAACCACTCTTTACACCCATGCTGAAAAAAGCATCTCAATACATACAATGCAGATTCAGCTGCGCTTAACTGGACTCGAAAAAAATTCATGAACTAATAATAAACAGGTAATAATTCAAAGATAAGGGGGCACGATGATGTAGTGGTTAGCACATCTTACCTCATGGTAAGAAGGTCCTGGGTTCGAATTCCGGGCTCGGCGAGGACGCATGTTCTCCCCGTGCTTGTGTGGGTTTCCTCTGGGTATTCCGGTTTCGTCCCACAGTCCGATGGCATGCACATTGGGCTAATTGGCTGTTCAAAAGTGAGAGTGAGTGTGAATGGTTGTGCGTTTTGTTCTGCGATGGTCTGGTGAGCCGTTCAGGCTATACCCCACCTTCACGCAGTGTGGGCTGAGATAGGCTCAAGCCTCCGCCCGACGCTAATAGGGTCGAGTGGTTTGGCAAATTAACCTGACCGTCTTTTTTGATATATTGACACCACTCTAATCTTGATCATCAAATGCATCTTTACAAGAAATCTTAAATGACTATATGTGTTTGAAAGCACAGCTGCTGTTTTTGATTTGTGTCGATGTTACTGGAATGACTTGTGTGTGAAAATGTTCGAGAGAGACCGAGATGCTGTCACTTATTCCCAGAACTGTAAATTCCCCTTACAGGTGTGTAAACACTCGCTTTCCGTAAGGATGTCAGAGCTGGTACTGGTTTAGAGCTGAGCTTCTAACTTCACTGAGGTTATGAAAGCTCTCGGGGTACTGATCTATGTACTCGGGTATTGGTTTGAACTTTTCTTTTTTTCTTTTTTTCCTTCTTTCTTTCTGGCATCACAGTGATTGTGTCTCTGAGATTTGTATTGACCGCGAATGCTGAGCTTTCAGGACCTGTCGTATATTTACTCTGTGGTAGTCATGTGAGAAGATGAAAGTTTCTCCGGATTAATAATGTGTTGGTCTCTGTAGACTGTTTTCAAAACTGTTTCTCATGAGCAATGGCCAAACAGCTGCACTGGGCGTCTTTCATGGTTTCAGTGGCTGTTTCTGTTTCAGTAGCCACAAATTAAATTCCAGTCACACTCCTGGCCAAGATGAGAAGCCTTTTCACTCATCATGGCATTTTATATCCTTAAAAAGAGACAGTTGAGGTGAGTTTGTGGGACGTTTTGATTGCTGTTGTCAAACTATATGAGTATATCAAGATGAATAAAACATGAAGTGGAAATCTTTATACTGTGAGCTTCATAATTTCACCCTAAAGTGGTATGGTGTTTATTTTAAGCAACCACAATTGGCTTCTCCATCATTTCCTAAATATCTGCATGGCTAGCTAAAGTCTTTCTCCTTTGCTTCCCCATCAAATACAGGCTAGGGTAGAGTTAGACTAAAAATTCATTTAAATCAATTTAATTCATTATTCTCACTCATCACTCATTTGCCAAACTGCTTAATTCTAGTAGGGTTGTGGGGTAGCTGGCACTGGGCGAAGGTCCATCTCAGGGTCAACACACACAACCATTCACACTCACACTTATACCTAGGATCAATTTGGAACAGCTGGCTTGCCTAATGTGCATGGCTTTGGACTGTGGGAGGAAACCGGAGTACCCGAGAGAAAACCCACACGATCACAGGGAGAGCATGCAAATTCCACACAGAAGTGCCAGTGTCTGGGAATCAAATTCTTGCTGTGAGGCACACGTGCTAACCACTACGTCACCGTGCCACCATTATTATTTTTTAGTTTAGCCTCAGAGATAGGGTGAGAAGCTCGGACATCGGTGGGCTCGGGGTGGAGCCGTTGCACCTCTGCATCAAACAGAGACAATTTAGGTGGCGGAGGTGTCTTGGGGGATCTGATCAGAATGCCTCCTGGTCGCCTCCCCTGGGAGGAGGCCCCAGGGTAGACCCAGAACTCCTTAAATGGATTATATGGTATATCTCGTCTGATCTCGGTATCCCTCAGGAGGGACTAGAGAGTGTCAGTGGGGAGAAGGAAGACTGGGTTTCCATTGTGCCTCTGTGACATGACCTCGTATAAGCAGAAGAAAATGGAATGGGGCAGTGGTGGACTGGTGGTAGGGTGCTGGCTTACTGATACCAAGGATGGGGGTTCAAGCCCCACTGTCACTGAGTTGTCACTGCTGTCCCCCCAGTGAGCTAACTGGGTTATCAAAGGCCAGCCATGTGGTGAGAGGCATGTAAAAGAAACATTGCTGTTGTTCGTTAATAGTAAGCCATTGGGTTGCTGTGTCAGCATGTTTCTGCCCTGTGATGGCCTGGCGAGCTGTCCAGGGTGTACTCTGCCCTCACCCAGAGTGGGCTGAGATTTTAATTTTATTTCTAATTAGGATTAAACAGTTCTGAAATTAATTAAATGAAATGACAGCACTCACCTCATCACTAGTTATTAGGTTAATTTTTCAAATAAAATGATGTGAATATAGATAGAACATGTGAGGGTTATGTGTGACAGAATGACAGCATGTCTGGTAAATAGTACTGAAATGAAAAACATTGTGTTTGTGCTTCATATGGTCGGTAAACCGACAAAGAAATAGGAAACAGGTGACCAGCTTGAACTTCCTGTCAGTATTAGCCATCTGGTGTAATTGCTTCTAGACATTCATAAACAAATCAGACTGACGATGGATTATTCATGTTTCACTGAACAGAGACATAAACACCGCTAAGCTTTTGTGCTTTGATATCAGGGCTATTCAGTGTTGGAGCACAGCGGCATGACAACAAAACTTACTACATAATATATGAAATGGTATGATCTACAAATGGCAACAGAGTTGCTGCACCCTTGCTCACAATTTTCATATGAAATCACTTCACCAAATCTTGTGACATTTTTCTTGACAAGGTTGTCATTTATTCAAGAAACATCATACATTCATCATTACGACATATTATGTCCCCGTCATCAGAGTACCTGCCACTTTCATGAGAAGAATTCATCATCCAGTCATCATTTTCTAAGCAGCTTTATCCTAATTAGGGTCATGGGGAGGCTGGTGCCCATCTCACCCGACTCTGGGTGAGGGCCGGGGACACCCTGGACAGCTCACCAGGCCATCGCAGGGCCAACTCACACAACCACTCACACCTACACTCACACCTAGGGGCCATTTGGAGCAGCAAATTAGCCTACTGTGCATGATTTTAGACTGTGGAAGGAAACCGGAGTACCCGGAGGAAACCAACGCAAGCCCAGGCCTTCTTGTTGTGATGGACTGGCGAGCTTTTTGGGGAGTACCCAGCTTTTGCACAGGGTTAGCAGAGATAGGCTCCGACATCCCTGCAACCCTAATAGGACTCTTGGCCTATCTGCAATAGACTAGTGTTCAGGATGTATCCCCATCTTTCACCAAGAGGCTGCTGGGATTGGCTCCAGCTTCCGTCAATGATAATACATGACAATAAATTAATGTATGACTAATGCTTTTTTTTCTGTAGCTTAGCCGAAGACCATCAGCAGAAAGACCATACACGAACATTCTAGCTGCCGCATCACCACATCATCAGTTATAGATAAGGTATCAAGACGCAATCATGGTTTGAGTGGTGACCAGCACAGAGGGTCTAGAAGCAACACTTGAAATGGAACTCTGTCATGCACTGGGCCATTTTGGAATCCTGCACCTTCATGATTGAGTCAGGAGTTCTGTACTGGAAAAGAGTGGGATGCTCCCTTCACGTCATTGGGACAATCCTTACTTCTGCTAAAGGAGTTTAAGTACCTTGGGATCAGGTCACTGGGAACAATGGTGCAGTCGCTGTGCTGGTCTTAGGGTGGGATTAGGGGATGAAGAAGCTGGAGCCTTTAGTAGGCAGTTTACACCCCTATTCGTACCTATAATCATGAGCTACTGGAACCTGACAACCTGCGGGAACTTTAGTTAGAGTAGAGCTTCCACTCCTGCAATTTAATAGTAATTAGTTGAGCCGGTTGTGCACTTTACAAGAATGATCCCCGATCAGCTCCCGCTAGAGCTCTATCAGGCATGTCCTACTGGTTGCAGACCCAAGACCCTGTGAAACCTAGGAGCAGCTTGTACTTGTGGCGGGGAGAAAGAAATCTGGGGTGATCTTCTCAACCTGTTGCCACATAAGCTCCGAACCTTAATCTTAACCAAGGGAATCTCTGATTGTGAGGGAACACTACCTTCTGAACCAACATGTTGTCTTGTTGCCATATTATTTCCACTTCCCTTTCTGTCTGTCATATAATCTTAACCCAGATTGAACCTAACAGAATGTTTGGCAGTGGAAGAATATAATAAAGTAAAGAATACTGATTTTATTCTTTGTGCTAGATTAAGCTTGACAGTGCATTACTATACCATTTTAAAAGTACAGAAATGTCTTAAATCCAAGAAACAGCTGGTCCTGGAGTTTTCTGAACTGTTTGTAGCTGTATATGTAGTTAATAAAATGGGAGCACATGGGATGAGGAAAATGATGCGAGGGTGGAAATGTTAGTTGTAAAGCCAAAGTCTCTGTATACAGCGCTGAGCTGGATCAAAGAACATCCTGATGCTGTCCCTAGTTGGTTTTCATTAAGTTATATTTACCACACTGTATAGAGGGCATTCATTTCTTGTCAGAAGTTATTTGTTGTCCTAATGACTTGCAATGAAGGTGGAATCCAAAACAGCATTTAATGAAGCAGTTGATGGTCAAATGCCAGGCTCAAGTGCCCAACAATGACTCTCTGATTTACAACCAGATTACTCAACCAGTGAGTTACCACTCTTTTGAACTATGTCACCCTGTACCGTCCCGTTCCAAGATTCATGTATAAGGATATTATCATGATTATGCCACTGTGTCTGCAAACCACACCACCATCCACCTTACTATACCATTTCATTACTCATCACTGACGTCACGATGTGGTCAAGCTTTCCTCCATCACAAACTGGACGTCCATGTTTCTGAAAGCTTCTTCTGACACTGCTTCCTAAAACTGCTCAAGAACCCTGTTGTGGTATCTTGGTATTACTGTGAGTTAGAACTATTTAATTTGTAGCCCATAGTCTTAACAACTGACTCAACCAGACCCGTGTGGGTTGTCAGTGGGCTGAAAATGGGTCCCATATGGGATTGTTAATGGGTTTCATAGTGGCTCCATGTAAACCGACCACAATTTCCCATTAGTAACCCAACTACGACCCACATAGGAGGCACATCAGGGCTTTGCCAAAGTGGAACATACTTAGTTGACCCAAGTGGGCCATTTTTATGGTTCCCATATAGCCCAGGCATAACCCAGATCAGGCCTGCATACACTTGTGGCCAGTTGACATGGATCCTTTGGAACCCAATCCCCTATGAGACCCATTTTTCATCATTTACTACCCACATGGGTCCCACATACAAGTGCCTGGCTGCGGAGCCATCATTGGCATTCATATATCAAGCATTGTGAACCCCAACCATTGTTATAAACCACATCTTAACATTTTAATCTCTTCTACTAGAGCCGACACGACATTCCTACCAAGTTCTAGCAAACTGAACGGTTCTGCCGCCAGGCATGACAGGAATGATGATAGCTTGATAGTCTTCCGTTGCATACTAGCAAAGAGAAACGGTGTCTTTAAGGAGGTAGGTGTAAGAAAGAAGTGGCTTGAAAAACTGTGGCAGGAAATATTTCAGAAAATTGCAGCAGGCTTGGAAAGTATCACATTTGCCTTGGTGATAATATATTCCATTTTGAAATTTCTGAGTCTTACTGATAGAAAATAGCAGTGTTTGATGCCACCTTTGAGGTGCTGCAGGAGAGCTTATCCGGAGGTGTTAAAAAATGCACACCATCTGTTGACCGAACGAATCCTATATGGTCTAGGAATATGGGAATAATATGGGAATATCAATTAGATCCTTCAAACATGGCGTTTAAAAAAAAAAGGCTTCTTATTTGCACACCGCTATGGGACTTGGAAGACGAGGTGTGTGGGTGTGAGAGGAGGAGTGCATCTTTAATTAAACCTAATTGATATGCATAGAAAAAAGCTTGATATCTGTTAGAAAATTTGACTGTTTCTCTGAACATATGGTGCCTCAGATGGGGAAGCAGTTCTCTCTCCTTTTCCTCTATAAAATGAGGCCCTTCTCTTGGGGAGCGGAATAGGCCAAGACATGGCCGAGTTAAAAAACTGGCACCCATTTTGGCATCTGTCTTTCATTTCATACTTTACCCTGTTTCTTTTCTATGCTCTCCAGCAATTCTCTGTTTGAGATCCTGCTGCCTATAATTCATTCTCTCTTTCCCCATCTCTCTCTTTTAAACATTTTATCTTTCTCTCTCCCCCCCCCTCTCTCTTTCCCTTTCTTTCTCATTCACACATTCTCT
>JAQMYF010000022.1:39972729-39989239 GCA_030014195.1 Neosilurus mollespiculum | reverse complement strand
GAGAGAGAGAGAGAGAGAGAGAGAGAGAGAGAGAGAGAGAGAGAGCGAGAGAGAGAGAGCGAGAGAGAGACAGAGGAAGGAGGAAGGAATAACCGAGATTGAGAGAGAGACACATAGTGTCAACAGAGTGAGAGAGAGAAAGAGAGAGAGGTACAGAGGAAGGTGGACAGAAAAAGAGACAAGAGCACACTGAAACAAAGTAAGAGAAAAAAAAACAGAGAGAGAGAGAGAGAGAGAGAGAGAGAGAGAGAGAGTAGACAACGAGAGTGAGGGAGGCCTATTGAAACAGAATGAGAGAAAGAGAGAGAGAGAAAGTGCAGGAGAGACAGATAGCGAGACAGAGGGAGCGAGAGAGAGACCAAAAGAAAGAGGGAGCGAGAGCAAGAGAGATTGCGGACAAAAAAATTTTAAGAACAACTTAAAGTTGATGATTTATGAAGTAACACATATAACATAAGATGTGCTGTTATAAGGAAATAATACATCAGTACTACAAAGCATAGTTACTGTTAGCTGACACAAACACACAAACACACACACACATACACACACAATCTTTGTAATAGCACGGAACATGAACTCGTTAAACGGATAATTAACCTAACAGGACAGTTGATACAAGCGAACATGGAAATGAGTGAGTGAAAGGTCTCTTATAATATCTACTCTCATAATGCCAGCCTCGGAAATCTATTTGTAGAGATAGAGATTGTCCTTTAGGCAGTGCCTCAATCTATATATTATACTTTCTGGTCTTTAATTATAGCCTAGACTACCATCTCAGCTGCTGTTATAGGAAATTATCATAACCTTCTGAGCAATCAGCGCTTCATATACAATCGAATACAAACCTCTAAATCAAGCTCACATTGTTCTTTACTGGTCAGTACTAATTCAGTGAAATGATAGTACATACATTATAAACAACCCTCAGAAGATCATATTAATTAAGCCAGCATCAGGTGTCGGCCGTTAACAGACAGCATTTAAACAGGTGGATTGTCCGTGTGTTACCATTGGAATGAATAACGTACTAAAAATAAATAGCAACAAGCAGACAGGTGCGCATATTGATGACATATACATGGATATGTTACCGGTTCCCCTGAGAACTCAAGCATCGCTCGGACTATAACACGTGCTTCCATCCATTTTGAATGATATATTCCTGAGTATTAAGCTTAAAACTGGTAATGTTTTGTATCAATTTTGTTAAACGTGGATCTGAAGATAGAAACACCACTTTTACATGGAGTCTTTTGGTTCAAACAGGGTTTTTAGATGCTTATATATATCTACCCATGGGGTGGCGCGGTGGCACAGTGGTCAGCACGTCCGTCTCACAGCAAGAAGCTCTAGGGTTCGACTCCCGGGCTCGGACGTTTCTGTGTGAAGCTTGCATGTTCTCTCGTGCTTGCGTGGGTTTCCTCCGGGTACTCCGGTTTCCTCCTCAAAAAAACAAAAACAAAAAACAAACAAACAAACAAACAAAACAACAAAACACAGTACAGTGCACAGTAGGCTAATTGGCTGTTCCAAATCACCCCTAGGTGTGAGAGTTAATGTAGTAATAATAATAATAATAATAACAACAACAACAACAACAACAATAATAATAATAATAATATTGGTGTAGTGGTCAGTACGTCTGTCTTACAGCAAGAAGGTCCTGCGTTAGAGTCCTAGGCTCGGGTGTTTCTGTGTGGAGTTTGCATAGTCGCGCCATGCTTGTGTGGGTTTCCTCCATGTACTCTGGTTTCCTCCTGCAGTCCAAAAACACACACATTCGGCTAATTGTTACAAATTGTCCCTAGGTATGAGTGTAAATGGTTGTGTGTGTGTTGTCCCTGCGAAAGTCTGGCGAGCTGTTCAGGGTGTACCCCACCATCGCCCAGTGTTGGCTGAGATAGGCTGCAACCTATCCGCTACCCTAATTAGGGTAAGCGTTTCAGCAGATAAGAGAGTGAACTTGCCTAAGGGAAGTTTCCTTACAATTACTCTTTATATACTTCAAGTGTTACCTAACTTTTCACACTATAGAAAATACATTTTTTAAGGTGTATTTTAATATTTAACAGTTTAAAGACTAAATGTACGATAAAGACGAAATGTGACCCATTGCAGCAAAGTGGGTATTTAGACGGAAATTATTAAATACTTTGTTGAACATTAAACGCAATTTTGCTTAAAAGGCTGAAAGTTCCTGACAGGTAAAACTAGCAACATATGTTAGAAAATTTGGTATCATTTTTTTCAGTCAAGTTTAGGACATCAGCTACAAAATGGTACCAATAACTCAAAATTATTCATTTCCCACCTAATGCCCACTTTACTGTGATGGGTCTCAAATGTAAACGATTAAATACAATGAAAGCTATATGTATAATGTATAATATGTATGTATAAATAAGCTTTTGTTAATATTGATGTCAAACCTGATCAGTGTGCTTCTGGTACTTCAGAGTCACATAATGATCCTGATGTGATGCATCAGACATCAAAACCAAGCAGAAACAATGATTCATAAGTTTAATCACTGGCTCAGTATGATAAGTGTGTGATTGTATGAGTTAGGTTATGAAAACAGAGGTCATAAAGTTTTGTTCTGTCTCCTTAATCAAAGAGCTTTCATGACCCAACCTGTTTACTTCATCCCCAGCGCTCACGTGTGCCACTCTCAAATTACAATTAGAGCGACGCTTGCCTGTAAGCAATGAAATCAGTCGCCGCTCTCATAAGTGATAATGGAAAAGCTAATGACAGAGAAACATATGTTCACACATTAGCTCACCCCATTTGCATCTTTCACTGTCTCTCACTCACGCCCTAAAAAAAATAAAAAATAATAAAAAAATTAAAAAAATTAAAAAAGCAAAACAAACCAAAAATTATCAGGCTGGAATTTTTTCCCCCTGGTTTCCTGCCTTTTGTTATATAGTCACTTATTCTTATTTATTTGCTGACCCGTTTAATCCTACTACTAGGATCATGTGGGGGGGGGGGGGGGCTGGTGCCTATCTCAGCCAACACTGGGTGAAGGTGGGGTACACCCTGAACAGCTCACTGGATCATCGCAGGGCCAACACACACAACACACCTAGGGTCAACATGACACGCAGGAGCTAATTATCCTAATGTGCATGTCTTTGGACTGTGGGAGGAAACTGGAGTACCCTGAGGAAATCCAAACAAGCACGGAGAGTACGTGCAAACTCGACACAGAAACACCCGAGCCAGGGACTCCGACCCAGGACCTTGCTTTGAGGCGGACCTTCTAACCACTACGCCACCCGTTTTGTGATACAGAATTTTGTAAAGCATCACACATTCATTCATTCACTAATTCTCTGTAAGCAGTGCCTCCTGGACATGCGATGGTCTGGCGAGCTGTTCAGGGTGTACCTCTGCCTTTGCACAGTGTTGGCTGTGACAGGGGTATCCTGGTCAGGATCGTGTTGGACCCAGGGAATGTTGAACGCATGGCAAGAAAACATCCTGAATGGGAAGCTGGTCTATTGCAGGGAACGGAGCATGCACATATTTACACCTAGCAGCAATTCAGCGCTGCCTGTTAACTTCCTGCTGTTTATGTGGGCAATGGCAGGAAACCAAGAGTAACCTTGAAGAAACCTGCAGCACACAGGGAGAGCATGTGGAACACCAAGCGGAGCCCAGAATTGAACCCAGATCCCTGTGCTTGCTTTGCCAGCATGCGTAAGGCACAATGATACTTAAATAAATAAATAAAAGAACTAAATAAAGCTAAATGAAATGGACAGGAATATAATTGCTTGGTCAAGCTGATCTGTAAATGAACATCTCTAATGGAATACGATGCAGTCGAAATGCACAGCTGTGGTAATTGCATAGTAATTTACAGAGGCCTTGCTAGTAGAGCTTTTAGTGCACTTATAATTATGTTGTGCTCGTTTTTCTGCAAATAGTATGTGTGTTATGACTAATGTATGCCATAATGAAATTGAATAAACTTTTACCAAAAAAAAAAAAAAATATGATAATAATAATAATAATAATAAAGTTTTTTTTTTTAGCTACAGTCCTTTTAGCTCAGATTTTTAATGGCGTAATGTTTTGTACACTAAATTAAATCTGGTTGTGAATGTTCACTGTTGAAGAACATCACATACAAGGTCAGCTTTTAGTTTAAATGTCCAATATGTAGGATTTAGGGGGATCTATTGGCAGAAATAAAGTATAGTATGAAATATAATAATCATAAGTATACTTTCATTGCCCTTCAGTTACCCTGTGAAAGCGTGATCCCGTCTGATTTCAGAAGTTAAGCAGGGTCAGGCCTGGTGAGTACTCAGATGGAAGACTGCCCAGGAATACCAGGTGCTGTAAAGGGTTAGGAAAAGACCTGGCAACCTACCCTGTAAAAAAAAAAAATCTGCGATGGGGTGATCGCACTAGAGGTGCGATAGAAAAGCGACAGATGCGAATAGAATTCTTGCAAATTTTGCAGTTTGTGTCAGGGTGTTCTGTGGCTTAAATATGTATAAAGTGTGAAAATTGCGCGAGTATCTTGCGATTGGTTTGCAGATGTTTGGCGGGAAAAAAAAAAAAAGCGAATCTCCTGTCATAAATCAGTCGCCGTTTTTTCACGCTTTTTGTTCTTAAACCATTTGCTTTTTACTTGCGCGCTATTAAAAGCGTAAACAAAATGCGGATAAAGTACAAATGATGACAAAATACATGGAATACGGCGGATGCCAGCAAGTCTCAAACTTTTCTCAAACTTTCCGCGTGGAAGTCTCCAACTTGTCGCTTTTCCTTGCGAAAAATGACCACTTTGCAACCCTTGCGACATGTGCGGACTGTTTGAGAAGAGTTTGCGACGATTCCACATCAGAGTCTCCTTTTGAAAGATTTGTGGAAATTTCAAACATGTTTAAATTTTTACACGAGTTCACCAACCAGGTGACCAAAATGCGATGCCGTGAATGTCACACGGCAAATTTGAGAACGTTTCGAGAATGAAAAGCGACAGGCGTGAATTGTCATTTGCATCAATCGCTTTTCTATCAAACCTCCGATAATAATATAATCAATGGTATTCACTTTACTGTCAGTGGTCATAATGTTTTTCATTTTATCGCTAATAGGTGTTTATCGACTATGTATGCATGGAGGCATCTGTATATGAAATCAGTGACTTTCTTCTAAACACACTGTTGCATCAGAGGGTGCTGGTGCTGATCAGACGAGCCTGATCCTGCAGAAGCTGTAAAAGTCACTAGCAGTGCTTGTGCACATGATCCTGCTGATCCGATCCACTCAGAAAAGCAGTGTGAGCCCTGACGGTGACAAGTCACTGAAGTTTAAAACACAAGATGAGAACGTCTCTTTACGAAGCAGAGAAGCATGCTGTTCGATTGACTGAATGCGAGTGTGATGGTGATGATCCCGACATCGCAGATGAGATGAACCTGCTTGGTGGAGAGCTAAACATTTTCACCTCGGGGGAAAACACAGTACGACTCTGTCAAACAGATGAATAACATTTGTGCTGCCTGTCTTTGCTAGTTCTGCTAGCTGGATGTAGTCAGTGCTTTGAGTTGTGATGTGCTTTTTAAGTGCGTTTTGTAAATTAGAGAAAATAAATATTAGCCAGTTGATGATCACAAGCAAAATATCGTCTGCTTTAAAGAAAATCGGTCGCATTAAACGTGCATGAGCGCAGAACACATCAAAGCCTTAGACAAGAAAAGCACACATGATCTGGAGCGATGTGCCTGCAGAGCCATCCCTAGGTCCCACAAAAAACAGACATTGCACAAGGGTGGTGCCCCACCCAGCCATCCGAGCTCAGACCCACTTCCATGTATGGTAAAGGACTCTGGTGCATGTCTTTTTCTTATTGGTTAACATTCATTTACTCCCTCACTCCCTCACTGACTCATTTAGTAAATGTTTATTGGGCTTTTTACATCCGGGCCCAGTGGCTCATCAGATCCGGAGCTTATCCCCGATTTCTGTACCGTGAAGCGCCTAGGAGTTCAACTCCTCCTGGATGGGATGTAGTCTATCGCAGTTTACCTTCCTCTTTTTTTTCACTGGTACCCATTTATACTGCTGGGTGGACAGAGGCACACTTGTGGTTGAGACCTTGCCCAGAGGGTCTTAGTACAGTCGGGGTCTAACTGGGATTTGAACCCACGACCTCTTGATCATGAGCCCTGCACAGCCGACACTGGGCGAAGACAGGGTTCACCCCGAACAGCTCATGTCCATTGCAGGGCCAACGCACTCACAATTATTCACACCCACACTCACACCTAGGGTTAATTTGGAACAGCCAATGAGCCTAATGTGCATGTCTTTGGACTGTGAGAGGAAACCGGAGTATGCAGAGGAAGCCCAAACAAGCATGGGGAGAACATGTAAACTCCACACAGAAACGCCCTGAGCCTCACCCATGTACGTAATTAAGAATATTTTTGATGCGGATGCATTAAGGCATCCAAGTGTTAGAAAAACACTCAAGATGTCCTTTTCATTGATATTATACATTAAATCAACATTTTCTTTTTCCAATTCATGACCGATTGGCTTTAATTTCTTAGTAATATCTGTGATAGGCAGACTCTTTCCTTCCTGCTTTGCACTGCCCCCATGGTTGTCTTCTTACAGACCGGAATCTACATCCGAATGGCTGTAACGCTGCTTTAGGAAAATGTCTGTTATTAACAGTGCTATACAAATACAATCGAATGAAATTGAACTGACAGAAGAAATGCCAGCATCACCATTAAATTCTCCATATAGCAATTTCCTGGAGGAACAAGGCAAGGGTGTGCTCGTAAGAGTCATTTTCTGTCAACTGAATGCACCATTTGCCTTTTTCTTCTCCACACGCCAACGGAAACATCTTTATCTTTTCAAACTCTCACACGGCAGAAAAAAGAAACGACCAACCCGAAAGCAGCCGATACCAAAATCGTTAACTGTTACTTTCCTGAATTCACGCATAACCAGAGTAATAGATTTGCTTGATTTAGCCTCAGGTCAGTGGCAGTTTGCACAGTGTTTCAGAGATCAGATCAATAAGTATTTCACACAACTCGATTCGAAGGTTTAAAGCTGCTTTCCAACCAGCTACAACAGCTGCCGCAAACTCTGCTGGAGACAAATAGAGAGCGTTGCATTGAATCTACTCACAAGATTTAATACCACACCCTCTTATTGAGAAGCCATCGATAGCGTCTTCCTTTTCTTTCTGGGAATGCTGGGTGGCATAGTGGTCAGCATGGACGCCTCACAGCGGGAAGGTCCTGGGTTCAATTCCCCAGCTTGTGTTTGTTTCCTCTGGGCACTTCAGTTTCCTCCCACAGTACAAAGACATGCACAGTAGGCTAACGGGCTGTTCCAAATTGCCACTTGGTGTGTATATGTGTATAGTGTGAACCGGTGTATGTGATGGTCTGGCAAGCTGTTCAGGGTGTACCCTGCCTTTACCCAGTATCAGCCTCCCCAAGACTCTAATAGGATCAGGTAAGGTAAGTCTGTTGGGTTTTTACATCCGAGCCTACTGGATCATCAGAGTTTATCCCCAGATTCTGAAGCGACTAGGAGTTCAACTCCTCCCGGAGAGGACGCTAGTCCATCGCAGGTGACCTTCCCAGTATTTCATTTATACCGCTGGGTGGACAGAGGTACACTTGTAAGTAAGACTTTGCTTAGGTTTCTTAGCATGGTGGGGGTCTCACGGGGATTCGATCATGATCGCAGCACCCTAACCACTACACCATTAGCCATACCTAATAGGGTTAAGAGGTTTGTAAAAAGGGCGAGTGAATGTTTACGTACATTTTGTATGAGCACAGCTTATTACAGCACACACACACATACTGCCAACCTAGTAACATGACGGTGATTGCAATAAAATGAAGTATCTTCGGTTGGTAATGTTGCCTTTAATTGACGATAAAATGGAAACATACTTTAAAACATGGCTTTGGATGAAAAAAGTACAATGTTTTGATGTGATGTGAGCTGATGCCAAGCTACAGGACTGGTATCGGCCTGGAATGGACTATTTTCTAATAATAACACACGTTTACTTGGCAATGATTAAACTCTTTTAATTTAGTAACCAATAACAGACATATTTGGCCGAGCAAACAGTTGTTTCCTCACCGTCATCGTGTCTTTCTCACTTCAATTTACCAGAAAAAAATAAAGGCGGGGTGGGTTCACAAGGCAGGAGTTGTTTAGTGATATGAAGACGCAACACGCTCCGGGTGAATGATGGGTCTCGATCAATGTATACTTGAAAATGATTCCCACTCAGTCAGGAACTGGGAGAGGAGGGGTCTGATTTCTAATAAGAGGATGTTAACACAATATAGTATATATATATATGGGAGGCACGGTGGCGTGGTGGTTAGCGTAGCGGTTCGCTTCTCAGCAAGAAGGTCCTGGGTTCGAGTCCCAGCATTTTATGTTTCTGTGTGGACTCCACATGTTTTCCCCATTCTTGTGTGGAATTCCTCAGGGTACTCCGCTTTCCTCCCACAGTCCAAAAAACATGCACATTAGGCTAATCGGCTGTTCCAAGTTGTCCCAGGTGTGAGTGTGACTACTTTTGTGTGTGTTGGCACTGCGATGGACTGGTGAGCTGTTCAAGGTGTACCTTGCCTTTGCCCAGAGTCGACTGAGATGGGTTCCAGACTCCCCTGATAGGATTAAGCGGTTTGGAAAATAAATGATGAATGTTGTAGATAAGTCCCAAACTGTTGACTCTATGTTTCTATTCAGGAAATACTGACATATATAAATTTGCACTATACAGTATTAACACCAGCAGTGATGTATTTCATCACACTGTATCTCATCATATTTTATTTACAGCTCATAAACATATTTATAGTGTGTGGTACCTCTTTAATTGATTCTCTTCTCCCTCACATACACACTCATTCACACACACACACACACACACACACACACACACACACACACACACACACACACACACACACACACACACACACACACAATGGCATGGTTGTGATGGCTGTGGCTTCATTTGTACCCATACTGCATGGGAACTGACCCTCCGAACCCCCCCAGCCCCCGGAAAGAAATAAAAAACATTCTATGTAACTGTTGCCTTTTACATACATGAAACACGAGTCAGGTCAAGGACAGATATGGATAATCAATACTCAGAACACTGAAATACTTCAGTCAAAGCCAGAAAAGGACTGGGAGCAGAAGCAGAGAAGTGAAAAAAGGAAAGTAACAGGAAGCTGAGAGTGAAAATTAGGGGATGTGGCTGGGGAGGAGCTAAAACGACAGCAAACAAACAAACAACAACAACAATAACAACAACAAAAAAACCCCCGGCTGTGATCCAGTAGAAGTGACTCAAGGCACTGAGTGAAACCGTTTCCCTTTATTTCTTTCAAAAGGCTTTGGATTTTGTCCGCATTACATACAGGGACGTTCAGTCGTGTGAGGCTTCTAACATAATTACAGTTCATAAGGACTTCTTAAAATGCTTACAGTGATTTCTTTCAGCTTTCTGTTATATTAATATACAAATACTGAGAGAAAGAACAGAAGAAAGAAGGAAAAATCTATAGTCCTGTAATTACTCACTCACTTATTTGCCAGACTGCTTCCTCCGACTTGGGCCGCGCGGAGGCTGGAGCCTATCTCAGCTGGCTGAAGGCAGGGTCCACTCTGAACAGATCATGGTCAAACAGGGTCAACACACACACACACACACACACATACACACACACACACACACACACATACACACACACATACATAACCATTCACACGCACAATCACATCTAGGGGCAGTTTGGAACACCCATTTAGCCGAGTGTGCATGCTTTGTACTGTGGGAGGAAACTGGAGTACCCAGAAGAAACCCTCACAGGCACAGCGAGAGCATGCAAACTCCACACAGAAACGGGATTCGAACCCAAAACCTTCTTGCTGTGAGAAAGACGTGCTGACCTCTAGGCCACCGTGCGGCTCAGTCCTGTAATTAGCACTAATAAAACGACCCCGGTCGGACTCACAGTCTCTCTCTCGTCCTCGCACCATGGGCCCAGACTAGACTCATGCTGACCTACAGGGATTGTGATTCTTATAAAATGCAATGACGTGACAGATAAATAGATAGATAGATAGATAAACAGTGTTGGGGGGGGGGTATGTGGATTCCCCTGCTGCCAAGCTCACATCTGCTCATTATGGAAGAGTTATTTCCATATTCTCAATAACTCTGTCAAAGACGATCCGGTCTCACAGTCACATGGGGAATGTTTCAAGGAGTAATGGAGCTGAATATGACACGATCCGAACTCGCAAGATCAACTTGCCGGCATTTTATTGAATCGGTTTAATCACCAATGCAAGAGCCAAATATAGCCACACACACACACACACACACACCCACACAAATCTTTACAGCAGTGTTACAAATCGAATGCAAAGGTAATAACAGTAAGCAAACTAATGACATAAAGGAAAGGTGATTAATGGACCGTAACATAAATAATTACCCATTTTCTTTAATTATGCTGAAGATATTTAATCTCTGGCTATTAATTATTGATGCTGAGGTTGGAACATCGCGTGGGTTGAAAGTGATTTAAAGGTATCTAGAGTTACATATTAACAATGCTAATGATTCACTGATGGCTAAGTGAAAATGTGCACTTAGGATGAGCTGATGGAGGATTAGAAAGAAGCTCTGCACACTTCTACACTCCAGCCAAGTGAATTAGAACACAGAGGTCAAAGGTGTCTAATATGAGCTATAGATGTCTTGTATTTTAATGCTTTCTCCGTCTCTGGATCAGATATGAGAAAACAAATTAGACGAATAAACAAACGCCTGAGCTTGAATGCTCATTAACCTTGACAAAGCCCCATTCTCGGAAACGCTTATCCTCTGTTAGCATTTCTTTCCCGCGATCGCATTATTGAAGTCGTTTATGAGTAGGTAGCGTATCCAGGATGCACACAGAGAAAGAATCAGCTCCTTATCTGACCTCATAACAATTCTAGGTTATTGTCTTTGTCCCCTACTCGATTACCTGCTGACAAATTGTAATTAATTGGATATTTAAATATGTTACAATGGAGAATATTCCCTCTATGTCTATATAGTGGCACAGTCATTAAGCAGCAGTTATTGTGTTTGCTATATTTTAATTAGCAGGCTATTGAGAGTAAAGAAACATAGCTGCGGATGGAGATTTGCTACCTCTTTGTTAATGCAATATTCTGATAGGGCTGATAAAATAAACAAAAAAAGGGGGAAAAAAGGAAAGTAAAAAGTAAATGCATGTCTCTTTGTGTGTGTGTGTGTGTGTGTGTGTGTGTGTGTGTGTGTGTGTGTGTGTGTGGCATGCACATCCATCACAGCAGGGCTGTATTTCCTCGGATGACGGCGGCCCCCGGAGATAACGGGAGGTGAACAAAGACATCGCTGGCTGCTGATTGGCTCGTTTAATCTCTGTCAGTGGTGGAGTCGTAGGGTGCAAACACACTGATTTATATTCTGAATCAATCACACACACACACACACATACACAAAATGAGACACATATTTTAAATACAGGCATTTTATATGCATTATATATATAAATATAAATATATAAATATAAATAAATAAATATATATATAATAATAGATATATTAAGACATTTCTAATTTCCTATTTAGAATCCCCAAGCAACTCACTCAATCTGCTAATAGTATTTTAATAAATTAATAAATTACCATGTCAGTACTTCACTATGTATTTATCTATTTATTTATTTTTCCCCAATATTGGGTAAGCTATACACTGTATAACATGCAATATGTACATAAAATAAACAGTATGCGTCCCCATAGCAGACAATTTCCAATAACTTTCTGCCATTTAGTGGGCCAGATTCAAAGGAAAAACAGTGGCAGCAGCTATTCACTACACACTCGCTCCCATCTGGCTGCCAAGTGCAATTAACTGCCCGAGAACGCCGCCTGCCAAAAGCAGGAACACGAAGCTGCTTCCTTAATATGCATTATTCCTCCTGAAAAAAGAGACAAATCTGCTTAGAGTAAAAATACTGAAATTGTCAGAGCCAAGCTGACATCAAACACATGTACAGGTACACACACACACACACACACACACACACACACACACACACACACACAGACACACAATATGAGGATAGTGTTCAGAGTTGCCGACTTAAGTTCAAAAGCTATGTGAATATTTATGTAAGGAGTTCTCCGTATTCAGAGTCGGCTTACGCCTATGCACAGGTGCTTAACTTGAATTTCTGGCTGGCCCATTCAGATTAAAATTACTCACGTGTGCTTAGGGTCTCTGAGTTGCTGGATTTTTTTATGCATAGCACTCTAGAGGCAGAAATATTTCAGCCGTGTCTAGACCAATCCTTTAATACCAAGTGCTGTAATTTAAATCTGAAAGGAAAAATATATATAATGTAATAATAAGTGAAAAAAAAAAAAAAAAGAACAAATTATTTAAGCAGATTTTTTAATGATGCTGTAAACTGCAGTGCATTCAAACTCATGGTCATTAAAATAAATATATTAAATTAAACAAACAAATAAATAAATAACTCTGACAATATATTCGTCTGTTAATATACAAAAGGAGAAGGCATAGATTTATAGCAGTAAATAGTATGTCACTATATTAAACACTCACCTGTCTTTTTAGTATTAAAAATGTCATATTGATATTTCGTCCCAGAGCTGCCTCAGTTCTTTATGACACAGACTATGGAAAGGTGTTATAAACATTACGCTGAGATCCTGGTCCTTGTTGGCATCACAGAATTGTTGTAGATTTGTCATCTGCACTTTCATGCTGCAAATCTCTTGCTCTATCGCATGCCAAAGGTGTACTATTGGATCGGTGACTGGGGAGGTCACTGGAGTACACAGACTCATTGTCATGTTCATGAAACCAGTGTAAGATGGCTTGGGCTTTGCTATGTGACTTGTCGTGTTATCACGCTGGAAGAATCCATTATTGGGCAGAAAGAATTACTGATATAAAGGTCTGCACTTGTTCTAGTAGTAGAAGTTAGATAGATTGTTCTACTAGTAGAAGTTAGAAAATCTGAAGCATACAAATGATGCTTGATCAGTATTAAAATGTATTTAATAACACAATGTTATTTATGCCAAGGAAAACTTCCCCGCAGCATCACACAACCACCACCGGCCTGAACTGTCAGCTTGAAGCAGGTTGGCCGTACTCCAAATTCTGACTTGTTTACCTGCATATCGGAGCAGAAATCAAGATTAATCAGACCAGGTGATATTTTTACAATCTTTATTTCTCTATTTTCAGTGATCTGGTGCCCACTATAGTCTGAAGTAGCTCTTTGGTGACAGAAGTGGAATTAGCTAATGTGATCTTCTGAGTTTGCACCACCTCGCATCCACCTCAAGGTTCAACATGTATTCTAAAATTTCCTGCTCAGCAAGATTGTAAGGTCTGACCTTGTAGACTCCATGCCAGCTCAAGCCATTCTCTGCTAACCGCCCACATTAAGAGGCTAGTTCTATCACATTGACTCATAATCTGCATCTGATCCTCAAGTGTATAAACATAGACTCACCATTAAAGATGTCCTCATCACAGTATGCCATCCATGCAAGTATTTTCAAGCACACTTGACCGTTTGAGTCATGTATCTTTGTAATCAAAGCCTGTTTTGGTCTCTGTACAGGCTGAAGTAATCGATATCCTCCCAGTGAGAGAGTATGCAGGAGTAGAAACCCATCTAAGACTTGAGGTGCCTTACCTTGCTTAAGTGGATCAATTATATAGTGTATTATACAAGCTGAACAAGGTTGAATTAGTTGAGTATTTGGGATGAGGGTCTCACCACTTGTTGGGTTTTAATGCATATCCCTTACCAAGGTTAGCCTAAAAACATGCAGTCAATAACCTCTGGCCTCAAGAACTCAAATGGAAGAATGAAAGCTTCCACCAAGATTCAATACTGACTTAATAATGCATAAACCTAGACTTACAAACTAATCCATTGGAAATATTCTTTCACAAGATTAATACTGGCCTGATTATTATTTGGGTGGTGGATCAGTATCAGCACATGACATGGTCCTGATATTCTGAGTGACACACGATAGCATTGCTCAGGATAGTTACACTCACTCACTCACTTGCCAAATCATCTAATCTTACTACTTGGGTTGCGAGGAGGCTGGAGCTTATCTCAACCGACATCGGGTGAGGGCGAGGTACACCTAGAGCATCTCACCAGACCATAGCAGGGCAACACACAGCCAACCATTCACACTCACACTCACACTGACACCTAGGGATAATGCCATTGGACTGTGGAAGGAAACATGAGTACCCTGTGGAAACCAGCGCAAGCAAGGGGAGAACATGCACACTCCACACAGAAACACCCGAGCCCGGGACATGAACTCGGGGTAGACAAAGAAATACAGTAACATGAACGACGGCATTCACACAGGAGTACATTGGCATGGCGTTAACACGCAGTAGTATAAGACCATGGCATACACAGGAGTGTAGTGGCATGACACAGACACTTAGAAATATAATGGCATTGCATAGACATGCAGGAGTATAGTGGCATGAAAGACACATTAGTATAGTACTCTGGCATAGACTCAAAGAAGTAAAGTGGCATAGTACTGAAGTATTATCGAAAGACTCAAGCATATATTTTCATCCTTTGTCAGGGTATATGGTATTATAGGGCACTTAAATGTAGACATATTGTAATGAACCTAATTATAGTAACATGATAGTACAGCGAGTAATGTAGTGACATGGAAGGTTTAAATACAGGCATTTGTTTAAAGCATAGTCTCAGAGTAGCAGTGAAAAACCCCCTAATAGCAGCTGAATAACGACAAAAAAAAAAAAAAAAAACTGTCTAATCGTGTAGATAACATACAACAGTAACGTAATAATTTAAAAATAGTGACACTGTTCTTAGTGTCATCACAGACCCAAGCGAAGCGGCATCACTAAGCAGGTTATTCAGCTCAGGGCTACTGGTTAATTGGCTGTAGGTGAATGCCATGCTGAGAAACAAATTCCCACTGTATTCATCTTTAAAAATCCCGTTAATTCTTATTCAGAAATGGAAAATAAGAGCTAATGACTTGTCTGTTGTTCGGCGCAATCAGTGTGAAATACTCGCATGCTGATATTAAGTTTCATTTTAGAACAAGCCTAACTTTTTTTTTTTTTTTTTTAATCGGCATTTATTAGATGATATTGCTGGAAAACCGTCCTATAAATAAACATCTGTCCACTGATTGGATGGCTGAATATAATGCATGGGGTTATGTGACTTCTAATCTAATTACTTGCATATGATGCTAGCTTCCTACAGTAGTTTTTATGAGAACCCTATGGGGGAGTTAATAGTATAGGTTCAAATTGCATAACTGAGTGATGTTTCTGGTGGATTGTACTGTTTAAATAAATAAATATTTCATTTATTAAATTATTCTAAAGGAATAAATTTGTCCTGTCGGCTGTGTGTTCTAACTGTGAGTGGAGACATGCAGAGTCTGGCACCGTGCCCGGTTTTTTTTTGTTTTTCTGTCTCTGGTCTGCATGGCTTTGACATTTTTCTTTTCTTTCTTTCTTTTTTTTTTTTTTTGTTGTTGTTGTTTTAATTAATCGGGTTGAGCAGCTTAAATCATGAATTGAATGTCCCCCTTTTTTAATTTGGCTGGTTTTAATGCACTTGTGAATAAGTTTGACAGAGATTCATGTTCATTCCATGGCATCGTGTGTGCCCTTGATCCCCCCCGTGTCCCCCATCAAACTGAGATGTGCATCTGTTTGCCAGACAAACATACACTCACACACATACACACACCCCTCCTGTACACAGTTCATTTATTGGCTTGCACATTCACTGTCAGAACACACACACACACACACACCTAGCTTTGCCACCTTTCCTTACAGTTAGAGTGAGACAGATGCCACAGCCGTGAGGCAGCACAAGACGCACACTTCAGACAGGAGTGTGACACACTCGGAATAAATTAGTGCACTGGATGAGGGGAGCACTATGGAAAAGCCAAGGAGCCAATCAGACGCTTGAGTCCCCCCCCCTCGTCTCAGCAGGGGGCCGGCGCTCGGCTGTTGCTGGAGCGAGCAGAAATTTTGGCTTAGCAACATTCTGACCAATCAAATTCCACAAACAACAGCGGGGTGAAAATAACTTTAACGTTTTGTATGTCAAGGAAATGAAGAATGTGCTCTAAAAAAAGCGCGCCGTTGCCAGGTTTTTTGGGCTGCCTGTGTGGGTGTGCAGGGCAGACACAGACACCCAGACTCTGTCTGAACATACATCCTTTGTTTCTACTCCTCTCTGTGCTAGATACACCAAGTGTGTGTTTATATATATATATATATATATATATATATATATATATATATATATATATAAATGAATAAATTGGA
>JAQMYF010000022.1:39952851-39963646 GCA_030014195.1 Neosilurus mollespiculum | reverse complement strand
CAGCCTTTTTTTTTTTTTTTTTTTTTTTTTTTAATTTGTTTGTTCTCTGAGACAGCTCAGGAGGTTCAACATCTCAAAGTCAATTAATACTGGTCAACCTTTACTCAACCACCATAGAGAGCATCTTCACCACCTCCATCTCCATCTGGTTCCCATCTGCCCCTGCCCTTTCCAAGTCCAGATTGCAACGTGTCATTTGCTCTGCTGAGAGGATCATCAGTCACAAGCTTCCCTGTAGCTTCCTTATTAGCATTAGTCCTCTTTAACATTTGTTTGATTTACAAGACCAAGACCAAATCAAATTCCTGCATTTAAATCCCACATGATTAGATAACTGGGTATCATTTCAGTCATTTAAAACAAAATCTACACCTGTGATCATCTTATAAATATGGCTCAGCATATTGAAACATGGACGGCATGGTGGCATAGTGGTTAGCATGTCCACTTCACAGCAAGAAGGTCCTGTGTTCGAGTCATGGGCTCAGCCATTTCTGAATAGAGTTTGCATGCTCTCTGCGTGCTTACATGGGTTTCCTCTGGGTACTCCGGTTTCCCCTCACAGTCCAAAAACATGCATGTTAGGCCAATTCCAAAAACTGTTCCAGATTGCCCCTAGGTGAGAGTGTGAATGGATGTAGGTATGTTGGTCTCGCGATGGCCTGGTGAGCTGTTCAGGGTGTACCCTGCCTTTGTCCAGTGTTGGCTGCGATAGGCTTCAGCCTCCCCGCAACCCAAGTAGGATTAAGTGGTTCGGTATGTAAGTGAGAGTGAGTGATACTGAAACTCTAGGATTAGCTTTGTTTTTTCTCCTTAGCTGGGCAGCACAGTGGTGTAGCGGCTAGAACGTCCGCCTCACAGCAAAGAGATTTTGGGTTTGAGTCCTGGGGAAGGCAAGAGATTCCCCGTGTGGAGTTTGCATGTTCTCGCCGTGCTTGCATGGGCTTCCTCTGGGTACTCTGGTTTCCTCCTACATTCCAAAGATATGCACATTAAGCTACTGGGCTGTTCCAAATTGTCCCTAGGTGTGAGTTTGAGCATGTGTTGGCCTGTAATGGGCTGGCGAGCTGTTTAGAGGGTACCCTGCCTTTCCAGTCTCTGTAGTGACACATCGTTAGTGTTCTACCACAAGTCCACTGACTTTCGCTTATTACTATAAATTTTACCCATGGGTTACCTATGTTATAATACCCAAAGGGTTTGTACCTCCCAAATACAGCCCCTAAAAAGCTGGATATTGTAGACATGCACCTAAAATCTGCTGGTTATTGGTGTCTCTCCCAGGAATCACAATATACTCATACTGAAAACCTTTTAATGTTTAATTTGCACAATAGGGACCTATATCCAGATTTCAATAACCCTACTTTGGGAGAATGTTTATTGTTACATCTGGGGTGTGCATATAAAATGGAACTAGATACTTATATTTACTAAGTTTGCCTTTGTGGTAAATTATAAGCCAGGCTTTACTGCTTAATCACTGTATCTCATAATATAGCTGAAGCATCATCACTGACCTGCAAATCCCGCCTCCTTCCTCTTTTACTTTTAATGACTGAGAACATCAAGCCTTGGGCCATATGGCGGCATATGTGTGTGTCAATGTGGTCTCTCACTCACAGATTGAGCGCAGCGGTCACATTTACACGATGTCACCCCAGATGTCGGTCACATGTAGCCCAAGTCCCCTCAGCATCAGGAACAGCAGCTGGGGAGGGAATTTGTGAACATGTCTGCCTCCCAGAACTAAAAAAAATAAATAAAATAATAATAATAAAAAAATTCTTATGGCACACACGCCTCTCTAAGGGTGAAAAGTAGGTGTGTCTAAATATGACAAGAGTAAGAAGTGACCACTTAGCACTACTTGACTACTTTGACTACTTAGCAGTGCATGTCCGATTTACCCAGTCCAATTATGTAGATTTCGTAATCAAAAATATATATATATAAGACTGTAATGTGCATTCAAATTGTTAATTGGAAACGATGGCGGCACGGTGGTGCAGTGGTTAGCATATCCGCCTCACAGCAAGGCAGCCTGGGTTCAATTCCCAGCTCGGGTGTTTTTGTGTGGAGTTTGCATGTTCTCCCTGTGCTTGTGAGGGTTTCCTCTGGGTACTCCGGTTTCCTCCCACAGTCCAAAAACATGCGCAGTAAGCTGATTGGCTGTTCCAAATCACCCCTAGGTGTGAGTGTGAGGGTTAATAGTTGTGTGAGTGTTGGCCCTGCTAAGGTCTGGCAAGCTTTCCAGGGTGTACGCCACCCTCGCCCAGAGTCGGCTGAGATGGGCGCCAGTCTCCCCGTGACCCTAATTAGGATTAAGCAGCTTAGAAAATGATGATGAATTGGAAAAGACATTTTTAGAAAATTCGTTAGAGTTCATGTAATGAGTATGAGCAAAATATAATATAAAAAAATAATAGTAAATAAAACATCAATCTGTCAATCAGTTCATTCACTCATTAATTTTCTAAGCTGCTTAATCCTAATTAGGGTCGCTGGGAGGCTGGAGCCTATCTCAGCCAAGTCTGAGCTCAGGCGGGGTACACCCTGGACAGCTCGCCAGCCACAGGGCCAACACACACACACACACACACACACACACAACCATTCACACTCACACCAAGGAGTAATTTGGAACAGCCAATCAGCCTACTGTGCATGTTTTTGAGCTGTGGGAGGAAACTGGAGTACCCGGAGGAAACCCACACAAGAAAAAGGAGAACATGCAAACCCCACACAGAAACACTTCTGCCGAGCCCAGGACCTAAATCAAGGACCCGTGAGGCTGTGAGGCGGATTTGTTAAGCAGTACACCAACGTGTCGCCCAGGTTAAGAAATAGATTTACTGAAATTGTATTAAATAGATTTACTTAAATTTATTTTTTCTGAGGTGATATTTGCGATAACAGGATTTATCATCATATGAAATTTAAATATATTTGAATATAAAGAGTATGTTTGTTATTTTATTTACAGTTTTAATTGTTTTTGTCTGGGAAGGACTTCCACTCAGTACTAACCCCATTAGTTGCACTCCGAACGTGTTAATGTTTCTGCTGCTTTCGGTCATTAAGAGCAGCGTATTTTTGACTGACGTTAATGAAGAGTGATAGGATTCAGTTTTGCCGAATGATTCTACATGTACTCGTAATCTAATCTTGGATCAATGTTAATATAAAGGCAGTCCATGGAATTGGATTTAGTCTGTTGGACATTTTTGCCGACAAAAAGTTGAATGAGAGGCAGGTTATTAAGAAACGTGTCTGGTTTGATTATGCTTGTGTGCCGGTGGGGAAAAGAAATGCTTTGCGACGTGTGCTGAGATGACGGCCTTTGCAGCGGGATGAAAGGGAGGAGAGGACGAATGTGCCCTCTTATCGAACAGCACCACACACGAGCCCGAGCTTCTTTATATTGTGTTCCATTTCCTCTTTCATCCGTCTGTGAGCTTGGCTTGGATTACTCCATTACCTCAGGGCAGACTGAAGCTGTGTGTGTGTGTGTGTGTGTGTGTCTGAGACATGGCTCTAATTTAATAGGATTTGGTACAAATACAGTTGGCCCCCCTCTCCCCACCATCTCTCTGAATTAAGCGGCTGAATGATTAGTTATCTTTAGAGCAGCACCCGGCTGAATGAGACTAAACAAACAATTCGTGCTTCTCTGCCAGTTCATGACGCTGCTTTATTTGTGTTAAGTATTAATTTTGTCGAAAACTTTTCAGGCTAATAGCCGATAATGCTTTGGCAACAGAGAGCAGAAGCTGATAGCATCACTAAACAGTGTTACTGTTTGCCCATATTCATTTTCTCCCACTCGCTTCTAGCAAACGTAGATCGTGTAAATGGAGCGTGTTTGTTATTCATTAGAATCAGAGGCACTTTTCTACCGTTCCTCTTGCTCGACACTATTTACAGCTTTAAACACACACTGATAGGACACGTTTGGGTAAACCGTGGTTTTGGTTTAATATTTTTTTTAAAGCTTCTCTCCTCCTCTTCCTCCTCCTCCTCCTCCTCCTCTTCCTCACTTGGCTGGATGACCATGACCGAGGGCCTTTGATGTTATACTGATTTCAATCCATGTACATTTTCATTCGCTCAACGTAACCACTTTATCCAAGATCAGCGTCACGGTGGATCCCGGAGTCTATCCCAGGGACCTGGTTCACAAGCACACCCTGTGACTCTTCCTCAAATAAGAACAGAATGCGAGAAACTCCAATCACCCAGCTGAAAAGAACCCAGCTGACTCGGAACAGCTCGCCAGTCCATCACAGGGTCAACACACACAGCCATTCATGCTCACTCTCACAATTTGGAACAGCTACTTATCCTAATGTGCACGTCTTTGGACTGCAGGAGGAAACCAGATTACCCAGAGGAAACCCACGCAAGCATGAGGAAAAGACGCAGACTCCTCACAGAAATGCTATGGCCATCTGTGAGACGGACATGCTAACCTCTATGCCATCATGCCACCCCCTGAAATCAGTTTTTACCCAGTTATGTTTTATCCATGTGAATGTAACACGAATATCATGATCTGATTGGTCAAAAAGTATTAATTTATTTTTTCTGTAACAGCAGCTCTGATGGTAGTTCGAGCAATAATTAGAATCAAAACTTATTATCAGTGTTTCTATAGTAACAACTGATTCACTGGAGCTTGTCTAGCCGATACACCACGCAGTCTTTTAAAAAAAAAACCTGCTGTTAATATAAGAGAAACTGTGGTGTTGCGGGTGTCACTGTCACATCAGAGCAACACACCGAGAAGGTTCTGAAATTAAACTCGCCGGTGTAGAGCTTGCATCTTCTCCCTGTGTTTGTATGGGTTTCCTCCTGGTAGTCCAGTTTCCTCCAACAGTCCAAAGACATGCAGATTGGGCTAATTAGCTTTTCCAAATTGCTCCTAGGTGTGAGTGTGAATGCTTGTGTGTGTGTTAGCCCTAGAGTGGACTGGCGAGTGGACTGTTCAGAGACTGTCTACTCTAAAATAGCCCACGAGTGTGACTGAGCATAGGAATGGTCTATTCAGGGAGTAACCTCAAGTCGTTTGCCTGACAATAGCCTAAATTGGCTTCAGGTTCCCTCACGACCCTGACAGATATGCAGTACGGATAATGTACGTAGAGTAGCACGTTGGCGTAGTGGTTAGCATGTCCGCCTCACAGCACAACAGAACATCCTGGGTTCAAGTCCTGGGGCTGTGTGGAGTTTGCATGTTCTCCCCGTGCTTGTGTGGGTCTCCTCCTGGTACTCCAGTTTCCTTCCACAGTCCAACGACATGCACATTTGGCTAATTAGCTGTTCCATATCGTCCCAAGGTTTGCAAGTGTAAATGGTTGGGTGTGTTGG
Source organism: Neosilurus mollespiculum (assembly GCA_030014195.1). Lineage (NCBI taxonomy): Eukaryota > Metazoa > Chordata > Actinopteri > Siluriformes > Plotosidae > Neosilurus > Neosilurus mollespiculum. The sequence continues at coordinate 39,958,276 of JAQMYF010000022.1, read as the reverse complement.
CCCTGCGATGGATTAGTGAGCCCAGGGTGTACCCCGCCTTCCCCCAGTGTCGGCTGAGATAGGCTCCAGCCTTCTGTTGCCCAAATGGGATTAAGTGGTTTAGAAAATGGATGGATGGACAATAATGCATATGTGTGCCTTTTGCAAGAGTACCCACACACACACAGACACACACACACACACACACACACTCACACACACTTTATCAGATTAATTATTTTCTTTATTTGGGATTTTTCTTCAATCAGGGTCTATTTTTCCTGCAGATTTTTCTCTTTGTGTGTTAATCCTTAAAAAACATGGGGTTGGAGTTCAAAACATTCTCACAGTTAAATTATGGGATGTCTGTATGGGTATCTAAGTAAATTTATCGGTCTACTCTGCATTTTTACTGCTTTCGTGGTGCTGTATGCCGCTGACCATTTTAGAAACATACGACCGGGATTCATAGATCACTTCCCGTTTTGAATCTGGTTGCTTCCGGAAGAGAAACAAAATGTTTGGATTGGACGGTGGCCAGATTACTGGATGTGGAAAAACCATCAAGCTAGTTAGTATAGCTGAACACCAATTTTCAACAGGTTTATTCCAAGTTTACTTCTAAGAAATTTTATGTTATACAGGTAATTTATCTAGGAAGGCGGCACGGTGGAGCAGTGGTTAGCATGTTCGCCTCACAGCAAGAAGCTCCAGGCGTTTCTGCTGGAGTTTGCATGTTCTCCCCGTGCTTGCGGGGGTTTCCTCCAGGTACTCCGTTTTCCTCCGACAGTCCAAAAACATGCACAGTAAGCTGATTGGCGGTTCCAAATTGCCCCTAGGTGTGAGAGTGACTGTGAATGGTTGTATGTGTGTTGGCCATGCAATGGTCTGGCGACGTCCAGGGTGTACCCCGCCTTCGCCCAGATTCGGCTGAGATGGGCGCCGGCCTCTCCGAGACTCTAATTCAGATAAAGCGGCTTAGAAAATGAAGGAATTAATTAATTTATCTTAATTTATCAGTCTCCCGAATTAAACCTCATCGAGCTGGTTTGGAACGAAGTATACAGAAGGGTAAGGGCAAAGCAACCAATAGGAGCAAGTCACTGGTAAAAGCATCTGCACCAGTTTTGGGAACTCTATTTCCATCGTCAAAGGAATGCCACGAGTGTGTTCAACTGGAATTCTGCAATGGGTGGCTACTTTGTTGAGACAAAAATTAAGAGTCAGTTGTATTAAACAGAACAGTAGTGGTTAGCGCGTTCGCCACACAGCACGAAGGTCTCTGGTTTGAGCCCCTTGGCCCGCAAGGGCATTTCCGTGTGGAGTTTGCATGTTCTTGCCATGTTTGTGTGGGATTTCTCCACATACTCTGGTTTCCTCCGACAGTACAAAGGCATGCACATTAGGCTAAATGGCTGTTCCGAATTGCCGCCAAGTGTGAGTGTGAATCAGTGTGTGTGTGTTGCTCTTTTGTGGACTGGTGAGCTGTTCACGGTGCACTCCCCCTTCGCCCAGTGTTGGCTGAGATAGGCTCCAGCATCCCTGTGACCCTAGTGGAGGATTAAGCAGTGAGTGGGTGAGAGAGGGATATACAGTACATCACAAGACTGCAGACTTTCCCCTAAGACACAAGCAGGTTATTTAATGATACGAATACAAGCATTTTTCTTCCTTCACTGGCCTCACTATGACCTGGCTGTACCCTTTGGTTTTCCTCGACAACCGAAAATATCATTTCGCCGCAGTACTGACGTGCTCTTCCGCTCCACTGCCTCACATCTGAAAGCCCTCATCATGTCTCAGTACCTCCTGCTCTTCACTCTTCAATCACTGCCTTTCTGATAGACACTGTTCGACATCAAGAGAGATGTGTGTCAAAGGCATGCTGCAAAAATCCTGTTTTATTTATTTATTTTAAATTCCTGAGTATGTGGACACTAAAGAAAAAAAAAATTACCCCTTCTGTCTTTGGGGAGGAGTTGAAGTGGCTTTGCTTGGTGGAAGTGAGGGCCAGACGCTGTGGCACACTTCTTGGGTACAGACGGCCTCTTCCCTGCCAGCCTCGTCTGGCGTGAGTGTGCCAAGAGATGACTCATGCTCATGAGTGTGAGGACACGGCGTCTGGAAAGACAACGGGACGACCGGAGACCTGACAGACACGCAGCATCTCTGCTAGCAATCTGCCAGTTACAGATACACACCATCTTATAGCACAAGTCAAATGTTAAACTTTGAATAATTTCTACAAGTGAACAGTTTTTTTTTTTTTTTTTAATAAATAGGTAAGACTTTATTGTAGCACAGCAGTTAGCACGTTTGCCTCACAGCAAGAAGGCCCAAGTTCGATTCCCAGGCTTGGACATTTCTGCATGGAGTTTTCCTGTTCTCACTGTGCTTGTGTGAGTTTCTTCCGCATACTCTGGTTTCCTTCCACTGTCCAAAGACATGTACATTAGGCTAACTGGCTGTCCCAATAGGACCCTAGGTGAGAGTGTGAGTGTGAATGGTTGTGTGTGTATATGTTGGCCTGTGATGGTCTGGCAAGCTGTTCAGGGTGTACCCCTTCTTTGCCCTGTTTTGGTTGAGATAGGCTCCAGCCTCCCTGTGATCCTAGTAGGATTAAACAGTTCAGCAAATGAGTGAGTGAGTGAGTGAGCGAATAAAATCAGAGTTACAGTGATTTATGAATATGGGTGTCATAGAAATCATTCAAAGAAAATACCACTAGGGCAATGTTCAAATAGAACATTATCATGACATTCCTATTATAACCATGGAAATACGGGGCAGCCGTGGCCTTATGGTTAGAGAAGTGGGGTTGGGACTTAAAGGTCGCTGGTTTGATTCGCGAACCAGCATGAGAAATGTGTGGCGGTGGGGGAGTGAGATGCACCTTCTTTTCCTCTACCTTTATGGCTGAAATGCCGCTGAGCAAGGCACCTAACTCCAGCTGCTCTCCGGGCACCCCAGTGTGTGGCAGCCCTCTGCTCTGAGTGTGTGCTCACTGTTTTTGTGTGTTTGTGCTCACTTTGTATGGGTTAAAATTTGGATGGGCAAAAATTTCCCTTGCAAGATTAATACAGTATGTCAAAAAAAAAAAAAAAAAAAAAAAAGTTAAAATCCCCACAATAAAAAGTGTCTTTGGAGGTATTATGTAAAAGGTTTCTCCAAACAGGAAATTTCATTCTGCCACCTTCAGAAAACATTCTGCCAACTGAAAAGTGTTAGGTGGGAAAAACCTCTCTGCACCTGCTATTAAGCATTGCAAAATCATTTATAACTCATTATTTATATATATTACACGATTATGTTATGACCCGGGAGGAATAAACTGAGATAAGTGTTACAAATAAACATCTAGAATGAAAATTTATTTATTTAAATTCGCACCTGTGCACAAACCCATACACACCTGCCAGCAGAAGGCTCTCCAGGCATGTGTCTGGCTTGTGTTTGTTTATTTTCATAAAAAATGTTTATATCGCTAATAACTGAGGTGAAGATAAGATCGGGTGGATAATTTAAAATAGAAGCCAGAAGAGGTCATAGAGAGAGGACAGGAGGAAATAAACAGCCTCTGGTGCCCGGTTTGATCACTCTGAGGTTGCCTGGTAAAGACATTTGATATTGACTGAGTCTAATCCTGATTTTGGACTGCAGAAGTGTGAGCAGCTGGACCGCAGAGCTCACACAGCCGACCTGGAATCTAATTTAACCCAGAGCAGTGGTGAACCGGGCCAAATCGAGCTCTACCGCACCACGAGTCTAGCACCAATCGTGTCCACAAATGAGCCCATCTGCTGGCGAAGGCCATTACCCAGATCCATGTCTTTCTATTCATCCATCCACCTATTTCTATTCAATTAAGGGAAAGAACTGACTTGTTGATTTTTTTTTTTTTTAATAGTGAACGTAAGCTTCTTAAAGCGTCATTTTGGATGCCTTGATTTAAGAAAACACAATTACCGCACTGATGGAATCAAGCTGGTTCCTTTTAGAATATCATAAGTGAAGAGAGAATATATGCAGATCTTAAGCTTCTTGATCAGGTTAGTCATCATCATCATTATCATCATCATCATCATCTAGTTAGTAGCAGCAACCTCTTACAATTCTGATTTAGCTGAGAAAGAGTTTGATGATAAGAGCGGTTTAATCACAAGCAGAATGAACGTCAAGCTGATTCAACCCTCTGGACAATTCTGGGATTGGCTGCCGAGTCTCATGAGGCAGTGGGCTGCTAAATCCTTTTATCAATACTTTCTGAGCCGCCTCCTCATCAGTACCTTGCCTGGTCACATTGCTTCTGATTCCTACCACTAACCTTCATCCTCCTTTTCCTCTGTAGGAAGCCCAAGCCCCTTCTTCCCTTACCTTATCCTTTTCTTGAATGCTACGGGTCGTTTTAATAATAAAGTGTCCAAAGCTCTTTGAATCTTATCATTCCCATGAACTACGAGGAATGTTGTGGCTCAGAGATTAAGAATTAAGACCCTTTTGGCCTTTGACCCTTCCTGGCTGGAGTACTGTCTCCGTTTTGATAGATTACACTCCCTATTAGCAAGAGACAAAATGACAGGTGACTATTCATTTTCTGGTCAGTTGGAAAAGATGACATTTGAATTGCATGTCATCTGTTGTTGTCTTCTGCTGTGTAGCTCATTCATCTTAAGGCTTGACCTGTTCGGTGCTCTGAGATGCTTTTCTGATCACCATGGTTGCATTTCACTTACTCTAACCTTCCTGTCAGATTTAACCATTCGAGCCATTCAGTCATTGATTATCTGATTGCATGTGAGTGTTCAGCAATGCTAATGGGAACTTGATGGATTCATGATGATCTTGAGGAAACTTGGTGGAATCAGGATGATCTTGAGGGAACTTGGTGAAACTGTAATGATCCTGAGGGAACTTGGTGGATTTATGATGATCTTGAGGGACCTTGGTGGAATCATGATGATCTTGAGGGAACTTGGTGGAATCAGGATGATCTTGAGGGAACTTGGTGAAACTGTGATGATCTTGAGGGAACTTGGTGGATTTATGATGATCTTGAGGGACCTTGGTGGAATCATGATGATCTTGAGGGAACTTGGTGAAGTTGTGATGATCTTGCGGGAACTTGGCGAAGTTGTGATGATCTTGAGGGAAGTTGGTGAAGTCGTGATGATCTTGAGGGAACTTGGTGGATTCGTGATGATCTCGAAGGAACTTGGTGGATTTGTGATGATCTCGAGGGAACTTGGTGAAATTGTGATGATCTTGAGGGAGCTTGATGGAAGCATGATGATCTTGAGGGAACTTGGTGGATTTATAATGACCTTGAGGGACCTTGGTGGAATCGTGATGAGCCTGAGGGAACTTGGTGAATTCGTGATGATCTCGAAGGAACTTGGTGGATTTGTGATGATCTCGAGGGAACTTGGTGAAATTGTGATGATCTTGA
>JAQMYF010000022.1:39923256-39934405 GCA_030014195.1 Neosilurus mollespiculum | reverse complement strand
TGCCAGGCACTCCCTTTTGGCAAACACACATTAAGTTGATTTCAATAGACCAGATGCTCCCTTCCTCTTAAAGCAATTTGGATTCACAGAGCTTCACTGGCCTTGCTGAAGAGTAGGCTCTTCGTATTTGATTTGTAAGTGGCTCAAATCGAAGCTTTCATTCGAATGTGTGTGCATATGGAGTGGCCGTGTGCCGCAGCCTACTAGCTTCATGCTGTGGGCTCCCCTTTTTCCCCAGACAAAACCCTCATACAGCTCTTTCAGGGTGCCTAATGGATGTGGATTTGAAGAGGCTTTGGCAGAGACTTCACACTGATTCATGTGCTTCACTTCCTTCATTTTGTACATTTGTGTGTTTTTTTTTTTTTTTAAAGCTTTTAGACATGACTTCTTTTTGGGTGTGCCAATAGATATTAATTAGCGATTCACTTCTATTCGAATGTTAAAACATGCAAAAACATGCGAGATGGTCATGTCACTACTGAAAACCCTCATTTCTGTCTGTTAGTATTTTGTGGAAACAGGAAGTTGGTGTGATATTTACGCTCTGGGTTTTGATAAATATGTTTGTTTGTGTTTTTTTTTGTTTCATACACGAGCGCAAGGCATTTAGCTGATCCCAAAATTGGAAAACTCTGTTTCTGTTTTATTCTAAAAATATTATTCATATCATCATCATCATCATCATCATAACAGTTGTAGTAATAATAATAATAATAATAATAATAATAATAATAATAATAATAATAATTGTGCCCTGCGATAATAATAGTTTGCCCTGCCCTCGCCCCGAGTCGGCTAAGATGGGAGCCAGCCTCCCCATGACCTTGATTAGGATTAAACGGTTTAGAAAATGAATGAATGAGTGAATAATAATAGTAGTAGATATTTATAATAAGCCAAATATCCAACAGTGGCCAGTAAAAAGGCAGGAAGAGTGTGTATAGTTGTGTGTGTGTTGGTCCTGTGAAGGTCTAGTGAGATGTTCAGGTTGTAACCCGACTTCATCCAGTGTCAGCTGTTCTCCATGTGCTTGCTTGGGTTTCCTCTGGGTACTCTGGTTTCCTCCCACAGTCCAAAGACATGCACACTGGGCGAATTGGCTGTGAGTGTAAATGGTTGTGCGTGTGCTTGTGTGTTAGCCCTGTGATGGTCTAGCGAGCTGTTCAGGGTGTGCCATGTTTTCACCCAGTGTCAACTGAGATAGGCTCCAGCCTTCCCACGACCCTGGTAGGATAACGCGGTTCGGCAAATGAGTGAGAGAAAAGTGAGTGAGCGATGTGAGTGAGTTAATCAGTGTTTAAAAAAAATAATGAGGCGGCAGACTAAGAGCTATCACAGATAAAGAAGGCCCAAACAAAAGGTGTTCTATTCCCTTATATTGTGCTGGTAATTAGTGGAATGGAAGTCAGGTGTGCAGAGCATGTGACAGAGTTAAGTGACGGGAGTGTGAATAGTCCGGTGGTTGAGAAGGGTGAGGTGCATGATGGGAAGTGTAGTGCGATGATTAATATATAGTATACAAGAACAGTGGAATCTGATTGGCTCACTATTTGCTCGCTATTAAAAAAAAAAAAAAACAACATTATTCTGATTGGATACTGATTCATTCCAAATGTGTTAGTTTTTAGCTCATAGTTCTTCATGGTCTCTTGGAGCAGATGAAAAATGACTGTTTTATTAAAGCTGTTGTTCCTCTTGTGTTTTAGCATTGTCTTTTCTTAAACACCGTCACAGAGTGCAGTTTAAATGTTTCCTTGTAGTATGTACTAAATCTTGAATGAGTAGACATCGTTAGCTAAATAGCACTTAAATACGGAGCCCATCTGACCTGCCTTTGTTATAGTTAAAATATGTACCTATAAAAATCTTGGTTAAGTTTGCTTTTCATTATGTTTCTGCGTACATACTAGTATATACTCTTAAAGAGGCTCAGAGAGACACTGTAAGAAGAGTTAGAGCAGGGGCGCCCAATCCTGTTCCTGGTGATCTACCTTCCCGAAGACGTTCACTCCGACCCACCTGACCATCCAATCATCTAATCAAGACTTAAGGCTTGGAAATGAAGACTTAAAGCAATGATTGGATTTGTCAGATTAGGGTCAAAGTTAAAACTTTCAGAAGGTAGATCACCAGGAGCAGGGTTGGCCAACCCCTGAGTTGGAGCCACCTGCTTGCAGATGTGCTTGGAGCTCATATGCATCTGACTGTAAAATTAAAAACAATGTAAGAATTAAACCATAAAAATGTATTTTAGTGTGCTTTTTTGGCTTATGTTCCCATGTAGTATATACTTAAACGGTTACGCACCTCAGGTTTGGTGGATGTCACCAGTAATCGGCACATGATCTTTAAATGTACACCGAGATATTAGTTCAAATGAAGCCATTTTGTGAAGTATGACACTTCGGTATTAAGACCCAAACCCCAGTGTTGTGTGTCTAGTCATTTCTTCACACCACTTCTGTTTCTTGCCACAAGATAACCTCTAAACTTGATCAGTGGCTTCAAATAGGAACAACTGTTTCATTTATACTCTTTAGCAAAAGAGTAATACCCAGTAGTCCTCATATTAGGATTTTACAAGGACATAAACACAGTATAATTGGGAGGAGAGTGGGGTCTTAAGAGGTTAATAGTCATGATTAAACTTTAAGGATTTTAATTTGAATGTTATTCAAGAATAAATGTTGCTGAACAAACTACAACCCATTAATAACGATGAAATCTCGTTCAAAAAAAAAACAAAAAACAAAAAAATAATGTATTCTGATGAACACATGCTTAATTTAAATAATCCAGCACTTAAAGCCATATGCTGTGATCCATATGAGAGCTGTTCTGAATGAAATGACAACTCTCACCCAACTCCCAGTGGTGCAGAGTGGCAGAAAACAGCAGGTTAGAAGACAAGGTGAGACATGGAAAGATAAATGCAGCGTGAGGAAGACGGCAGGTAGCCGTAGCCGTCATCTACACAAGTGCAGTGATCATATTACTGCCTTCATCTATAAGAAAAAAGAGATGAACGCTTCTTAAAAAAAGGGGGGGGGGGGGTGTTGAGACATACATTAAGTGTATATGCTGCTTATGCAGTAATGTATCATGTACTCATTGCTGCATCTTGATTGGCACTGCGATTAGACCGTGGGAGGATTATAAAGATAAAAAACAGTTTGAGACGAAATGGAATCAATTTCCCTCTGAATCATTATTCCAAGCCAATATTGCAACATTGCACGCTGGTGCCTGTTTATATTTATCAGCCTGCTGAATACTTATTTAACTTGTATTAGCTCACGGTTTTAATCTGCCTTCCAACGATGCAGTGGTATCGCGTCTGAAACATCACTAATTTGTGTCCCTAATTACTTTAAATGCCGATACAATTATTTTTTTTCGTTTTATTTCCTTATTTTTTACCTAAAACACAGCACGACTTTATGCTCTTAAAAGCTCGCATTGTAATAATCCAGGTTAAGAATGGAGTAGTTTTCAAAAATGGATCCAAAGCCTTTTATTTTAGGAGTCCTGGGGGGCCAAGGTGTAACCATGGGCTTATGAGTGTTTTATAGCCGAGACTTTTAAAAGGAACCTTCATGGGTAACTAGGCAGCAGAGGGGGAAAAAAAAAAAAAAAAATATTGAAAAGTTATTTTCAGGAGCAACTTTAGTGAGGAGCGACCTGAAGCTTTGAGCTGTTTTGAAATCACTGCAGTAGTGGTGGAACACAACGCTGCTCTCTGTATCTGTGTCCGATTAGCGCTTATAAATGATATCCCCCAGGGAATCACTGGAACAACCCCCAGAGGTAGAAATGCAACATGTTGCTGTTTACAGAATCCCAGTTCCAGTGCATGAATCTCGCCGCCAATGAGGTTATGTTTTACCCTTGGTTAAAAACAGTAATATGCAAATTTTCATGAAATTTCTTTAGACAAGAACAGCTCCATTAGATTTTGTAGATGATCTGAATCCAGGAATTACTTTTAAAAGATTCTTTAACATCGTGAGATTTTTTGGAAGTGTAGTATGACAGCAAGCCCAGCAGGTGGTGCTGTCTAATTTGTGTTGCAAATTTGTTTTGTATGGATTATCATGAAAGTTCTTTTGGACAAGGAGAATTTTGCACATGATCCAGATCTAAATCAGGATTTAGAAACTTTCTTTAACATTGTGAGATAGAGCTATTTTTTGGAAGTGTGGTATTACAGCAAGCCCAGCAGGGGGTGCTGTGTAATTTCTCATCTCTCATTCTCATTTGTCTAACCACTTAATCCTAATATTAATTTAGGGCGAGTTAATAACACTGGGTAAAGGCAGGGTACATTCTGAACAGTTCACCAGACCTCTGCAGGGAAACACACGCACACCACCATGCACACTCACATCCACACCTGGGGGCAATTTGGAAGAACTAATTATCTTCATGTGCATGTCTTTTGACTGTGTGAGGAAACCGGAGTACCTGGAGGAAACCCACACAAGCATGGGGAGAACATGCAACCCCCACACAGAAAGGCCCAGGACCCTTTTGCTATGAGATGGACATTTGGTCTTTTTATGTAATTATTTCAGACATGGAAGACTCGATTAAATTAAACAAAAATTTGATCTGATCAAATTCTGTATCTAGGATTTTTTTAAAAAGGATTTTCTAACATTTTGAAAATTTTTTGGAAGTGTGGTATTACAGCAGGCCCAGCAGGGGGTGCTGTGCAATTCATGAAATTTCTTTTTTACAAGGAAGACTTGATTTGATTTTGTAGTTGATCCGGATCAAATTCGGGATCCAGAGATCTTTTTTAAAGTGTCGTTTCACATTGTGAGATTCAGCGATATTTAATATTTTGGTTAATATGAGGGATTGCTGGGTTGGGTGAAAATGTATGCTTTCCAAGGGCTCGTTTCTATTGGTCATGGTTAGCTCATTTATTGCTCAGCAGTCCAGTGTTTAAATTAGGAAGGTTCTTGAACCCATGAATAGTTTCCCTCTTCTAGTGGATCTGTATCTGTGCCAGTGAATCTTTATGCTGAAGATTTTAATTCACTGGTCTTTCATCCAACGAATCAATGTTTGAGTCAGTGAATCGTTTCAATCATTACCAAGACTTGGTCATCCTTCATTTGACAGATCAGTGCTTAAATAAGCAGATCTCTTGGTCCCGAGTGAGACTCCCTTAGTGTATTAGTGTTTGGGTCAGTTAATCCTTTCGGCTATATCCAAGATTCACTCTTCTGTCATTCAGAGGATCAGTGGTTATATCAGTAAATTTCCTGGTCATAAGTGAGACTCTGTTCTCTAGCATTCATGGGATCAGTGAATATTTATGTTCATGACCCAGATTTGCTCATCTATAATTCAGTGGTTAAATCAGCGAATTCCTACTGAGTCAGTGAATCTTTCCATATTATGACTGACTCTCATCGAGTGAATATCTATGTAAAGAATTTTATTTTTGTAATTTTTGACAGAACAGACTTGAGTCATTGGGAAAATTTTAAAGTGACATCACTGTTTTTGACTGTCCAGTTTGGGTTGCAAAATGTTTTAAGAAAAACACAGTAGACATGTAGAAAATCCACACACACAGGCTTGAACATTATTATTCATTCATTTTCTAAGCTGCTTATCCTAATTAGGGTCGTGGGGAGGCTGGCGCCCATCTCGGCCCACACTGGTTGAGGACCTGGTACACCCTGGATGCAGGGCACATTATTATTATTCATTTATTCAATCATTCGTTTTCTGAACCGCTTAATCTTAATTAGGGTCGCGGGGAGGCTGGCGCCCATCTCAGCTGACTCTGGGCGAAGGCAGAGCACAACCTAAACAGCTCGCCAGGCCACCGCAGGGCAGAAACACGCTGACAGCAATGCAGCCTACTCTTTATGAAAGTCAGCAATGGTTCTTTGACATTCCTCTCACCACAGACAGTGAGAGACATGGCTGGCTTTTGATAACCCAGTGAGCTGCACTAGGGGGACAGCAGTGAGGCTCGAACCCCCGACCTTGGGATCCCATATCCAGCACCCTACCTCCAGGCCACCACTGCCTTATTATTATTATTATCATTATTATTATTATTATTATTATTGGGTGGCACAAGAAGAAAGTCCTGGGTTCGATTCCTGGCTCGGGCGTTTCTGTGTGGGGTTTGTATGTTCTTTCAGTGCTTACGTGGAAAGAAACCCGGAGTACCCGGAGGTGTGGATGTGAGTGTGCATGGTTGTGTGTGCTGGCCCTGCGAGGGTCTGGCAAGCTGATCAGGGTGTACCCCACCTTTGTCCAGTGTCGACTGAGATAGGCTCCAGCCTCCCCGCGACCCTAATAATATGGTTAAGTGGTTATGTAATGAGAATGAGAGACGGGAAATTACACAGCACCCCCTGCTGGATTTGCTGTAATACCACACTTCCAAAAAATTGCCCTATTTCATAATGTTAAAGAATCGTTTATCCCTTTAAAGGCCACACCAAGGAAAAAAAGCATTGAAATTTATTCTTTTCTAAATCAGTTTTGGCAACAATAACAATAATGTTTATGTTTTTGTTTAAATAACCCCCTAATTTTTTTTTTTTTTTTTGACACAGACACCTTTACCAAATGGTTGAGATAAGTAAAATAAATAAATAAAAATATTGAAGCATTCTACCAAATATTTACCCAGAACATTAAGGGGTCAAAAAAATTATTGGAATTTGACATGGATTATCTACAAAATCTAATGGCACCAGCCTCCCCGTGACCATAGTAGGATTAAGGAATTAGAGTGAGTGAATGAGTGATAATAATAATAATAATAATAATAATAATTATTATTATTATTATTATTTTAATTATTAGTATTATTATTATTAATGATAATAATATTATTAGACTGCTGGTGCTTTAGAATGCCAATTACACAAGTCATCCTTTTCTTCTTGCATTGATTTTATTTGTTTGTTTGTCTGTCTGTCTCTTTGATAATTAAGTCAAAATTAAAAGCTGAGATATGCATATGAGGCTCACATTGTTTGTCTATTAGATTTGACATGCTGTCATTATTAGATATTAATTGTGTGTGTGTGTGTGTGTGTGTGTGTGTGTGTGTGTGTGTGGACTGTGCATCTTTTGAATATGTGCTCAGTAAAAACGCAGGTGTTACAGACAACCTTTTTTTTTAATGTGTTTGGATTTAATTACAGCAATGAAGTCACTCTTTCTACCGTCATCATCTCCAGGCCTCGATATTCACCCTTTTTACAGATTTCCACAAAACCACATTTTATGGGCTTATTTCTGTTTTAGCCCAATGGGTCATCCAAAGTTAACATTTTTTCCTGTTTTTGTAGCCACTATTAAAGTTCCACCTCGTTTAATACTTGCCTCGTGTATATGAGACGTCTTTACCTATAATTGGAATTCCAACAGCGAGTTGTATGATGAATCAATGTAAGGCTTAAAGACCATATGTGTATTCACTGTGCCACAGTTATTAGAGCCATTACTCCATTACTGATGTAAAAATGTCTGCTGTTTGGTTTTGCTGCTCAGCCATCACAATTTCTGCAGCTCTCTCCAAATGCCAACACATCTACTATTATCAGGTCTCCACCACAGGAAAAGCATCCTGGGTATACTGTACATTTCACCAAAATCATACGAGGTATTGTTTTTAGTTACCCTGGGTTTACACTGAGGCACGATGTCTACGATCTCCATGATTTGAGGGAATCATGAGATTGGGGGGGTTGTGGGATCGAATCGGGATGATCTTGAGGGAGCTTGATGAATTTGTGATGATCGTGCTGATTTTGCTGTGATTATTACGATGTAGTACAATTTGTCGCCAATCATGATAGAACGTGGAAGTTGTACTAAAGCACAGTAGAGCTCAATAGACCTTAACAGAGCGCAACAGAGCATAACAGGCCTTGATGTGCCATAGTAGGGAATCTTGATGAACTTGGCAACACAAGTTTTTATCTCTTCCTCTTTTTATACCCCAATCGTGCTCCAAGTGTGCTCATGAATCATGGAGCTCCATACATTTTTGAATCACAGAGATTTCGGACATTGCACCCCAGTGTAAACCCAGGGTTAATAATGCTACTAATAACAAGAGCACTCAGGAAATGCCGACTCTACGAAAGCTTTAACATGGAAATCAACGAGTGAGCTTTGACTGTTGAATACCAAAAGTTTTTGACTTTTGTATAATTGAATTCTCTGACAATGAAAACATACCACTTAAAAAATTCATATGGATCTAATGAAATTTTGCAGCGATACAAGCTTATAAACTTGTTTAATCCAATTTCCCTTGGTAAATTTAAATTTCCACCAAAAGTGCACTCTGGATCAGATCCGGATGAAATTTGGTCCGACATCAAAACTTCTAATCCTGAACTTACGTCACAAATCTCACTCACATCTGATGTATTTTGACAGAGATATGTTTCTTTTATTATTATTATTATTATTATTATTATTATTATTATTATTATTACTTTTACAATTATTAGCGAAAATTTTATCATTTTTGTGACATCATTATTGCATGCATGATTACCAAATTTTTATAGGAGCATCCTTAGGTGATCACCTATTCATCATATAAATTTCAGACAGACAGACAACCAACCAAACAAACAACCAAATAAACCCACTGTGATGAAAACATAACCTTCCTGGTGGAGGTAATAAGAAATGTGTGGTGGTGTCATGGTTAGCACTGTCACCTTGCAGCAGGAAGTCTCTGGGTTTGAACTTGCTGCCAAGTGGAGCCTTTCTTTGTGTTCTGAGCATGTTTGCATGGATTTCCTTTGGGTACTCCGGGGTTCTCCAACCATCCAAAGACATGCAGATTTGGTCAACTGGCTACACTAAATTTCATGATGGTTGTTTGTCTTTGTGTGTGTTCTGCAATTAATGCCCCAAAGTCAGCTGGGATTGGCTCCAGCCATGGCTTTTGCCATGACTTTAAATAGACAATGGATGGATGGACGGATGGGAAGACTCCACACTTATTATTCAGCAGCGTACTGTATTAAGAAAGGGCTTAATTCAGCACATACTATACATTTGCATTTAGTTTTTTATAATAATGTGAAACAGTCATTTAAAAATGTAGATTTTCAGTTAAATGGTTTATATATGATGGTTAACAATCTTTTATTTGTTGCCATCAATAAATGCACTGATTCATTGGAATTGTGAAACTTTCACCCCTTCCTAAGCCAAATTCACTTCCTTGTCCCTGCACCTCCACTTTTTCTCTCTCATAGTAGCTCTCATACTCGCGAAAGCTGTCAGAATGACAACATCAGGCTTGATCATCTCTTATCAAAGAGAACCTCCTTCTTCTTGCTTCATGCCTTGAGGTAGGGAATAGGGGAAATAGCAGAACTGTCGGGCATCTAAAGAAATGTACAGAGAAGGGCACTGAATACAAAGCTGATCATGAATCCCCCCCCTCCCCACCAAAAAAAAAAAAGAAAAAAAAAACAAAAAACAGTATCATTATATGGAATAAAATAATATTAATATTCAGATTAAGTTACGTATTTTGTTGTGAGTTGAGAATTGTGACTGTTTGGGTTCTTGGATATTTCTCATTTCATTGATTTGGGATGTATTTGAATATTAAATATTTAATACGAGTAAGAAATTCATTAGATGATTTATGTGGATTTTTATTGTAATTATTATTATTATTATTATTATTATTATTTTAATTTATTTATTTTTTTGTCAGTTGCAGCAGGCACTGACTCCAAAAATTACTTTCGCTGTTTTTACTGTAGTGTGGAGCATTTCTGAGCTCATGATCAGCTCCACGTTCATATCCATAAGCATACCTTTTGTGTTCTTTCCCACCTTCTGTTGCTTGACAGTTCTCTTATCCCTCACCATCACCCTGAGGCATATTGAAAGAGTAACGAGGTCCCCTTTGATTGCAGTGATCAAGACTGGCGTCGACATCCTGACAGCTTTCACTGTAGTGAAAGAATCGGGGGGCTGTAAAAACGCCCAGTGCCTGGCTGATGAGAGCCAATCCACTCGGGCAGTGTTGAGTACAGAACAGCTAAAAGCAGTGAACAAGGTGCTCAAGAAGACCAACAAACAGCTCCATTCTCTGCTGTTGTTCTTTGGTGAGAATGTTACATTAGCTCTCTTTGGCTTCAAAATGGTCAAACTACATCTAATAGACTATGTAAATGTCTTACAAATAATAAAGTGATGAAATATATGACAGTGTCAGTTTTTTTTACCCTTGGAAGTTAAGACCAAAAGACACAGGAACCCAATTTCACAAAAAAAATATTAGAATCAACTTGAAATAGAAAACAACAGCATGGATGGATTATGGGCAGTACAGGGGCATTGTGGTTAGCACGTCTGCCTCACAGCAGGAAAGTCCTGGGTTCAAGTCCTGGCCTCGGGTGTTTCTGTGCATGTTCTTCCTGTGCTTGCATGGGTTTCCTCCAGGCACTCCGGTTTCCTCCCACAGTCCAGAGACATGCACATTAGGCTAATTGGCTCTTCTAAATTGCCCCTAGGTGTAAGTGTGAATGGTTATGTGTGTTGCCCTGCGATGACCTGGTGAGCTGTTCCGGGTGTACCCCACCTTTCGCCCAGTGGCGGTTGAGATACTCTCCAGCCTCCCTGCGACCAGGATAAGAGAAAAAGCTTCGGTGAATGAGTGATTGAATGAAAGTGGATGGATTTCATTCATTCATACAATTATTTTCTAAGCTGCTTAATCCTAATTAGGGTTGCAGAGAGGCTGGCGCTCCATCTCATCCCACCCGGGGAGAAGTCGGGGTCAGTCAGACCACTGTAGAGCCAACACACACACAACTATTCACACTCACACCTAGAAGCAATCTGGAACAGCCAGTTAGCCTACTGTGCATGTTTTTGGACTGTTGGAGGAAACCAGTGTACCTGGAGGAAACCCACACAAGCTCGGTGAGAACATGCACACTTCACCCAGAAACTCTCAAGCCCGGGAATCGAACCCGGGACCTTCTTGCTGTGAGGCTGAGGTGATAACCATTAGCCATTGTGCCGGATTGGGTTATATTTCATTCATTCATTCATTCATCTTCTGAACCGCTTATTCCTACTTAGGGTCGCGGGGAGGCTGGCGCCCATCTCA
>JAQMYF010000022.1:39907130-39921426 GCA_030014195.1 Neosilurus mollespiculum | reverse complement strand
CCAATCAGAATCAAGAATACAAAAGTACTATGGTGTACATGTTTGTACATGCATGCGTTGTGTATTGTATTTTGTTTCATGTATTATTTTGCATGGTTACTTCCTGTATCTCCTACACCGTGTAGTGACCGAAATGCTTCTTTTTTCTGATGTCTGGCTCTTCAATTTGAAGTAGGTACTCTTCGATGATGAAAGCTATCGAGCCAGAAAGAGCAGAAAAGGGAAGAATGGATGACAAGTGAAAAGGATCAGGCACCAGAACAAAAGGACATGGAGTGCTGACTGGACAAGGCATCATGAGACCAAAAGGAATCGTGCGCAATGACAAACATGCAGCCTAAAAAGCATCAGAGAACATAAGTGCAATGGACGTCTACACATGAGCAGGCCGGAGACGCTGATATAGGCTCTAAAAAACACAGGCAAGCTCTGACTGTAATTGCTGCCATGAAATATTGCGCTCATAAAGCGGTCAGTCGGGCCACTTTTTCATCAGCCGTTTTTGAGAGATGGTCTATCTGTAAGTGCACACCATACCGAGGCAAATATAACGCTTTATTATCCTATTTCTTCTGCTTTCACTCACTGTTTATTGTTGTTCTTACAAAGCATATTTGTCTCCATCTCTGCCGGTTGTCGAAAGATGGAAGGAACTGGAAGTGCAATCAAGAAATCCAAGGTGATTTGTGTCAGATTTATTTATTTATTTATTTATTTATTTATTTATTTATTTAATCTAGTTTCAGGTTCCACTTTAACGTACTTTATGTCCTCTATTTTCACCAAGGCTTCAAATGCAATTCCCCCAAGACCTTTACATTGAATTATAATTACATGACTAATTACACAGCAGCATTAACAATGTGAAAATGCCTTAATATCCGAACAACATCAGTATTTCTTTATCATGTCCAATTAAAAGTGATGTGGTCAGTAATGAGTAGTTATTGCGGGTACTACTTTTTATTTCTACCCATAAAACCAGCCATGAGGAGCAGAAAAATTTAACACAACAGCAAGACATATGAAAATTCATTTCACCTAAAATGCACTTGATCTGATTGTACAACTATGCCGACTATACTGACAAAATGGTTCAAGTATTTATTCTACTTAAAGTCCTAGATAACGTCTGGAGGCGGGTTTAAGTACGGTTTATTCATTCACTCATTCATTTTCTAAGCCGGTTAATCCTAATTAGGGCAGCGGGGAGGCTGGTGTCCATCTCAGCCGACTCTGGGTGAGGGCAGGGTCCACCCTGGACAGCTCGCCAGGCCATTGCAGGGCCAATACACACACAACTATTCACACTCTCACACATAGGGGCAGTTTGGAACAGCCAATTAGCCTACTGTGCATGTTTTTGGACTGTGGGAGGAAACCGGAGTACCCAGCGGAAACCCACGCAAGCACGAGGAGCACATGTAAACTCCACACAGAATTGCCCGAGCCCGGGAATCGAACCCAGGCTAACCGCTGCACCACCGTGCTTCCCCAGATACGGTTTAATGAATTTTATTTCTAGACCACGCAAAGAGATTTAAGATGTGATTCAAAGTCATAGTCAGTAAACAGGCAGTGAGTCGGGCGATGTGCAAACAAGAGTAGCAAGAGCACATAAAACAGAATCCGGAATAAATCTGAGCCAGAATATTATTACAAGAATAAATAACTTAGTCAGGCATGCAGCACTGAGTATATATTTTGCAAAGAAGGCTTGTTTTTAGTCCTGGTGCATAATGCGGGACAGGTGTGTTTGAATAGAATTCCAATGACTGTGAATTCGACATGCACGTGGGGAAGCGTAGTCCTGAATGGACTCTGGTGTTGACTTGAGAGCTGTGCTGGAGTAATCTTTTCTTTCTCAATGACAATGTACCAAGCCCTGCTATGGACCCTGACTTTTATTCTATAAGACTTAATGAAGAGCTCATAAACTTGTGTTCAATGACAGAAGTAACTGTGCGTGTGCTAGCAATCGGCACCATAAACCCCCATGTGACCAGTAGACCATTCTTCTTACCTCTGTGAAGGAGGGTATGTTTTACCCGTGGTTTGTGTGGTTGATTGTTAGCAGAATTACGCTAAAAGTTAGTGTGGATTTGAATGAAATTTCTTACTGAGGTGGGGCTTTAGACAAGGGAAACTCTCATATATTTTGGAGATTTCTACGTTTTTGAAAGGATTCTTTAACATTAAGAGAACGGAAGATCAGCAGTGGGTGCAGTGAACTTTCTGAAGTTTACAAAAAAAGATATGTGTGGATTCTCATGATATTTCCACCAGAGGCGGGGCTTTAAACAAGGAGGACTCTATTAGATTTTGGAGATGATCCGCATCAACTTTTTTTAAAGGATTCTTTAACATTGTGAGATAGGGTGCTTGTTGACATTTTGGTTCATATAATTGTTTGCTGGGCTTGGCAGAGGTTTGCACTCTCTGGGTTTTCTTGATTTTCTAAGCATTCAGTCATTGGTTATACCACAGTGATGTTAAATTCTTGTTTCTGATTGGTCAGAAGGTGATTCATTTTCTAGAAAAGCAGCTCTGCAAGGCAAATCACAGGAGTATGCCGATGCGTGCTAGTTTTTCTTTAGTAAGAATTACAAAAACATTTGTATAATGGACCTTGCACAAATGTGTGTAATTGCTAATGTGGTAAAGCTTTATATGAGGTGATGCTTTGTAACAGTAAGAGATAAGCCCTTGGCAGGGGTTCAGAAAAGTGAATTTAAGAAGTTTTTGACACAATTGTTTTTTTTGGCAATAATTGTATCAAGCTGCATTTTATTTCTTATCTTATTAAATTCCAGAAAATATAACCAGCTTTTTTGGTACATTAACTATAACTATGACTAAATGTGGCTTAAGTTAAGTACAAGCCTGGAAGCGTGTCATGTGTGTTGCATTAAAATTCACAAATCTATTGTTGGATGAAGTTTGTGTGTTTGGTAGTTTGAGTGCTTGAGAGTGCCATAATGGTTTATAGGGAAATTTATTTACAGTTTTATGCACTGTGGTAATGCACATCACCACTAAAAAAGAAAAAGAAATACTCAAATAGTCTTAGCGAAGCAGTAGATAAGTGTTTTATTTGCCATAAATGCGCGATAGTGAATCAGTTTTCATGAGCTAGCAGTCTGTACTGCTGAGCTTAAAGCTCTCCGATATGTGCACAGTTTGCTGTATTCAGACTTAAGGATTTAATACTGAAATTGACCTCTGGATTTAACTGCTATTCAGAAGCTCCGTGAGAGTTGAGGATATGTCGAGAAGTTTGAGTAAAACAGAGGAGTGATTCAGTTATGTATGATTCTGAACTTGGTCTCATTTTAGCTCAAATGAGTGTAGCATCACTGTCGAACCACAAAAACTGTTGGCGCACAATATAGAAAAAGCACAATGCAGAATAGCAGTATGTGAGGAATCAAGTGCTATTTTATAAGGTGCTAAATAAATAAGAGGGAAGTCATATTGTTTAATGAGTCGTGTCATGATTTTTACCCAAATTTAGTTGCCAAAAAATGGCATGTATGTCCAAAATACTTCTCTATATTTGTTAAATAGAGTTTTAGCTTGCAAATCAAATGAAGTCGAGGTTTTTGAGCGGATGGAAACGGACTGGGCTGAACAGTTTTCAAGGATAGCGATCTCGTTGCAAACACCAAGCAGACTGAACGTATGAACCCAATCATGTCGTGTATCCTTCGTAAAACCAGCTTTCCATCTAGATGAGTGATTACGCCTTGTTTGATGACACCATTCATGATATTTAGGCATTATTTGTTCAATAACTATGGCACCTCTCTATTAAAATTAAACCAAATTTGCCATCATTTATACAAAAATTACAAATAATAAATATATAAATCACAAAATATTCATGCAGCAATAAAATGCCCCTGCATTAACTACATTCCAGTTAGAGAATTGTATATTTTTGTCATTTTAGGCTCTTCTAATTTTTATATTTATCAGTAAAAAAAAAAAAACGAACAACATTTCTGTTTATTTCCTCTGCTGCTTTTTCTATCTCTGATTTTTTTTCAACTTTTATTTTATTTTATTTTATTTTATTTTATTGATAGATTGGTTTATTTCAAACTTTACTTTAAAAAAAAAAGTTTTAGACAAATATGGCACCTGCAGTTCATTTATACGATAGAAAATAAGTCAAAAAATTGTCTTATGCCAGGATTGGACTACACGGTACTTTTCTCTTTCATGATGGTCAGCATGTAAATTTAGGCAAAGTGTTAAAATTCTTGATGGATGATTGACTGGAAATACTACAAGCTTTACCCCAATCAATTACAGTTCACGGAGGACCAAGAAATGATCAGTTACTGCAATCACGGAGCGTCATAGGGATTGTCCTCCCCGTGAAGAAAATTCTCTTTAGAAACTTCTACAGTGCTGGATCCCCACCCACCCCACCCCCGGCATATAATGGGGCATCCGTGATACTACAAAGCTGTTTTTTAATTATGTCACACTACAAGGCTTATTCATCATTCCCAGCATTCATTCTGTCTTGACAGTGAGAATTTTTCTTCCACGACAAATACATTTATACATTTATGATCCTGTTATTAGAAATGTGTGGAACTCATGTGGAATAAATGAATACACAGAAATTTCCTTGTTTAAATAATCTTTAGGCTTGATTTATTTAAATCTCATTACAGTCTTCACTGTTTATTTATCTTTCTATCCATCCATCCATCCATCCATCCATACTATAATATACTATTCATTTGCAAAAATAAGGCATACGATTGCACTTGATCAGCACTATAGAAGGAACATCAGCTAATTTATGATATGAATTAATATTTTATTTAAAGATATAATTGTAAATTATAGTTGTTTGCCTGACAGGGTGTAAATGTTAGTGGTAGGATTAAGGTTTTACCTCTCAAGCGTTAGATTTTCCTGAAATCCGATGTAACCTGCCAAAATTGCTCTAATTTATAACATCTGTACAGAATTTTAGCTTGAATTTTGGGCACCCAGGCAAACCGAAGGATTTCTGGAGGAAGGTGAACTTTAGATTGAGGTGAAAACAAAAAACAAGGGAGAGAGGAACGATGGAGAGAGTGAGAGTTATAGAGTGGAAGAGCCAGAGAGCAGCTTTAGGATTGCACTCCGATTGCATCAGTCTTCAGTAACGAGATGAGGAGATGCCAGGCTTAGGTGCACTAATAGGTTTTATGCCTGCTGGCTGGATCAGAGGAGAAGGAGGAGGAGGAGGAGGAGGAGGAGGAGGAAGAAGAGGGGAGCACACGAATTTGTCCCTGTGACATTCCACGGTCCAATCTTTTTCTTGGTACCTTTACTGCACTCTTTTTCACCCGACTACCAACACCCCACCCATTCCCTCC
Source organism: Neosilurus mollespiculum (assembly GCA_030014195.1). NCBI lineage: Eukaryota > Metazoa > Chordata > Actinopteri > Siluriformes > Plotosidae > Neosilurus > Neosilurus mollespiculum. The sequence continues at coordinate 39,916,042 of JAQMYF010000022.1, read as the reverse complement.
CACCCGTCCTATTAGTCTTTTGTACGTGTGTGCGTGTGTGTGTGTGTGTGTGTGTGTTTCCTGTCTGACCTGTTCCTTCTGCATTTTATCCATCACCAGCTCCCTGAAAATAAGACCAATTAATAAGAAGCGGCAATCTCACCTAGTAAACAGAGAAATCCGGGATGTCAAAGCCAAACACAAATATGAGGGCACACAAAAGAGACGGAGGCCGGTGAATAGGCGAATCAGCCAGGCGAATCTGCGCCAAGGCCATTCTGAATGCATGTTTGTTTGGGTTGAATGGTGCAGCACATTGTGAGCTTCAGAGCCACGTTCCTTTCATTTCACAAAAAGCCAGCAGTAAGAATTATTATAGTGAGGGGGAAAAAATAAAAGAAACGAAGGGAACAGAATTACATCTCCTTTAATGTGTCAGGGAAACAGTACGTGTCTCCTGTGTGAGACAGATTGGAAGTGGAGCGCTTGCTGTGCTGTCGGTCCGTGATTTATTATTTTTCTGTCATAACGGGACGCCCCGTTCAGATCATCTGCCAGAGTCGCTCGAAACCCCGGCAACAGCAGGAGTTGCTGGAGCGTTGCAGCATCCTCCATCAATTAAGAGCAACGTTTCCCTGCCCATTTTTCATAAGCTGGCAAAAATTACGTAAACATGCATCATTAGAGTGAAAGCTGACCTAATCCTGTACAGCTATTGATCCACCGAACAGCAGCTGGTCTCTTTGAGTTCACAGACTTCCCAGTTTGCAGTGTGGGTGTGTGTGAATTAAAACTGAACTGGCTTTTCTTGGAGGTCGCCGCATTGCTTTTTTTTTTTTTTTTGTCCTGCCTCAATAAAAACGCATATGTGACATGTTCCATGATGAGAAAGCCAGCGGTCTGTGTTAAGCATTTAACGCTCTATTGTAATATCATGAAATAAATTGTCATCAATTTATATGACCAACATATAAGCATAATCTATTTAAGCACATTTCTGGTCTCTTAGGCGACAGTTTAAATAGTATATGCTGCAGAAGGCAAATGGACCTGAGTGTGTTGTATATCTATGCATATAAAATAGGGCAGTATGGTAGTGAAGTGGTTAGCACGTCCACCTGACAGTAAAAAGGCCCTGGGTTCGAGTACTGGGCTTCTGTGTGGAGTTTGCATGTTCTCCCCATGCTTGCGTGGGTTGTCTCTGGGCACTCTGGTTTCCTCCCACAGTCCAAACACGTGTACAAGTGCAAAGAAATTAGACTAATTGGCTGTTTCAAATTGCCTCCATGTGTAAGTGTGAGCGGTTGAATGTGTAACCCTTTGATGGATTGGCGAGCTACTTAGGGTGTATCCTGCCTTCACCCAGAGTTGGCTGAGATAGACTCCAGCCTCGCCGCAGCCCTAGAAGGATAAAGCGGTTTGGCAGATGAATGAATTTATGACTGAATACTGTAATTAATATTAGGCTTGATGTGCAAATTATTTGTGTCTGCTTTAGCTATTTTCATTACTTTGTCGGTATAATAGGTACAGTATGTATGAATAGCGTTCACCGACTTCTTTTTTTTTTTTTTCTGATGGACAAAGAAATTTTCTGAAAAGAAATTTTTAAGGTCTAAATATGACCTTTAGAACACAATTAATTGACAAAAACACATGCAGATGTTGATCCAAACAATGAAAAGAGATAGACAGTAAGCTTCCACCTGGAAGAAACATCCATTCATCCATTATCAGTACTGTTTATCTATCAGGGTCACAGAGGAAGTTTGAGCCAATCCCAGCAGACTTCATGTGAGCTCCGGAAATGTTCGGAACAAACCAGGTCAGGCAAAGAAGTAATAAATGTAACAATTAGTAATGAATTGGTAGAGGGAGCGGTCGTAAGCCCGTTGTTCCAGAGTGTAGGAGATGAGAGGCGAAGATTGAAGACCGCTTGCAATGGATGAAGTTTGGTTGTCCAGGTTCTAGCGTAGTCTGCTCAGTAGTCTACTCCGTTCAACGTAGTCTGGTCCGCAGGCACAAGAGAGTGGTCTTCACACTTATGTAGTTAACAAAGTCCTCTGTGACATCATCTCTGTGACTTTACACACTCACTTACTCACTCAACCATTTCCCGAACCACTTAATCCTACTATTAGGGTTGCGGGGAGGCCTGAACAGCTCGCTAGACTATCACAGGGGCAATACACACACACACAGTAAACCATTCACACTCACATCCACAACTAGGGGCAATTTAAAACAGCCAACTAGCCTAACGAGCATGGATTTAGACTGTGGGAGGAAACTGAAGTACCCAGAGGAAACCCACACTAACACGGGGAGAACATACAAACTCCACACAGGGGTGCCCGAAACCGGGACTTTAACCCAGGACCTTCTCACTGTGAGGAGGACATGCTAACCACTACACCACCATGCCGCCTGTCTTTACACATACAATTACAAATCAGTGTACTGTAGCTTATTGTGAAACATGTCAAGCAACAGTTAAAGTTTCAACCTGAATATGTGATCTGATATTATGGATAATGTAAGGGTTGATATCCGCTGAGCCAGTCATGATCGTGAAATAATCACCAACAGGGTGATCTAGAAGTGGAGGGAATTTGTATCACCCTAAAGGGGTTTATGTTGCCATAATGACCAGCTTACTGTACATTATTCCACTTATCCCATAGCTACTTACGATAGAAATCAATAATTTGACACAAAGTATTGATTCAAAAATGATTTTATTGATTTTGTGCTTCTGCTACAAAGTAGTCCATTAGACTCTTTAGCTGGAATGCAATGTAACTCCACCATGTTCTGCCTATTGTATATTTTCTGTCCGTCATCTTTAATTTTGTTGATGACTCTGTCACTCAGCTTTTTATGCCTCCATTCCGGCGATAACCAGGACTAAAGGCATTCTGTTTTCGGGTAGTCCATCCATCTGTATGTACAGCCAGTCGGGAATAATATAGTATGCAAGAGCCGAATGTGTAAGATTATTAATATTACTTAAAAAATGTTTTTCATCTTTAAAGAAATCTTACCAAGTGTGATTACTATTCTGCACCGGCAGATAATTTAACTTGATTATAGCCTGTATCTTCTCAAATCAAGTATTTATTTATTTTTACTTTTTGCAGTAAGAGACTGTTTTCAATCTTTGCACATATATCCACCTAGACTCAAGAATGAACTGATTTCTTCCTTTAATCCAGCCATTACCCATGAATTGAAAGCCCCAGGCTTGCCATAATATGACAGTGGAGTGGCTGATTGCCTTATATCACAGGGTGCAGTGATGTCTGTCTTCCTTCTGGTTTTCTGTTTGTAGTTATGTTGTCATAGTCAGTCATGCCAGAGTCCCATGCAAAATCCTGCAATATCCACCCCCCATGTTTTTGTTGAGGTACACATGCTACTTCTAAGCTACCAGGGACCCAGATCCTTCTGGTTTTTGAATCCTGTGATCCATCCTGGTGAGCTACTACTGGCTGGATAGCTCATCTTAGAAGCTCCTCGCTCCTGCTGATGATGTTCCATATGGACCCAAATAAAAAAGCTTTATTTAAAAAACACCACTAAATGATGCAACACGTACTCAACTGCCGACCTGCTTAATCCTACCACAGTTGCAGGGAGGCTGAAGTCTCTCACGGCTGACAATGGGCTAAGGCGTAGTATACCCTGAACAGCTCACCAGACCATTCCAGGGCCAACACACAGCCATTCACACTCACACTAGAGGCAATTTGTAACAGAAAATTTGCCTAATGTGCATGTCTTTGGACTGTGGGAGGAAAGCGGAGAGCCTGGAGGAAACCTATGCAAGCACGGGGTACCATGCAAGCTCCACACAGAAACGCCAGAGATAAGCTTGGGGCTCTAACCCAGGACCTTATTACAGTGAGGCAGACGTGCTAACTACGACGCCACTATGCACTCATATTTAAATAAATAAATCTTAAATACTATATATTGGATTTCAGAGAAATGCCTTTTTATCTTGTCTCTTGCACTTTACCAAGCACACCAAAAATGCTTAAGTGTTTGATGGAAGGCGTCTGCCCTGAGCCCAGATGCACTCGGGGCCATGACCTTTGTCAGCATTTGGGGCAGAGGGGAGATCTGATCTGTACATTACTATTCCAAGCGCCTCCTCACTGGCATTTGATCAAATGCATGTCCGTTTCAGGATGTAGCCCTGGGATCGCGTGTCAAAATGTCAACTCCTTTATCTATTTGGAGACTGCTGTGTGCTAATGCTAGCAATATTTATCGCGCAAATCGTTAAAAGGACATTGCATTTCCACTCACTGCACCTGAAGCTATAGGAACTGCTCCTGTGGAAGTCGGTGTCTTTAGAGCTGATAACCTTCACCACCTGAGCAAACAGGATTCCGCACGAATTAAGCAAACATCCTCTCACAGAACCTACCTTATTCCTGATTTAGCTTAGACACGAGAGGGAAACCACTGACATACCAAACCACCTCTCCATTACAGGGGTAGATGAATCTATCTTCTCATGTCCACATTCATTCACATCACAGTATATCATTCATTTCTGGTCAGTGGGATCAGGGTAAATCAGGTTGGATTGGCTTGAATAGCAAAAAGTCCATTTTCATTGGGAATTGTCTGTGAAAGAGGTGGTGATTGATGGCTCTGAATCTGTCCTGTATATACAAAAGACTGGATTAATAAGGAACAGCATGATTGGTAGTCTGTCAAGAGAAAAGAAGCTCACAGTTTCAATTCAGTTGCACTTGACTGTTATCTGTGTTGTGCTTTTAACAGCAGACATTGAAATAGAGCTGCTTTATAGAAATTTGGACTTAGGTTTAGATTCCCTGAAATAACATGAAGAGAGAACCTTGAGAGGAACCAGTCTCAGTAGGACTCTCCATCTCATGTCATAGTTGCTGGTTATACAGCTTAAGAGACGAGTTTCAGGTCTTTTCCCACCAGTGATTACAGCCTAACCTAGATGATGCTTATATGATCTGATTTTTTTGTGTGAATAATCCCTGGTCAATATTATTCCCAACTATTATGACCAATTATCGATCTATCCATCCATCCATTCACTATGTTTTTATATTGCTTGTTGATCAGGGCCATTGGAAGCTACAGCTCTTTACTGATAACCAATCACAAATCCCTTTTGTTCCCAATAACCTATCACTGATCACTTTTGCAAGACGGGTTCACATCCTGGCCTTGGGTGATTTTGTGTGGAGTTTGCATGTTCTCCCTGTGCTTGTATGGGTTTCCTCTTGGTACTTTTGTTTTCTCTCACAGTGCAAAGACATGGACAGTAGGCTAATTCCAAATTGCCCCTAGTTGTGAGTGTGGGTGTAAATGGTTGTGTGAGTGTTTGCCCTGCAATGGTCTGGTGAGCTGTTCATGGTGTACCTCTCCTTCACCCAATGTTGGCTGAGATGGACTCCAGCCTCCCCTGACCCTAGTAGGTTAAAAACGGTTCAGCAAATGGGTGAGTGAGTGAGTGATGACTCACTTGTTTCCAATAACCAATCGCTGATCACTTTATTCCTAACAACAAATCACTTTTGTCTGTAATGACCAATCATTGATCACTTTTACTCCCAATAACTAATCACTGATCACTTTTGTTTGTAATGACCAACCACTGTTCACTTTTACTCCCAATGACTAATCATTAATCACTTTTATTCCCAATGACTAATCATTAATCACTTTCACTCCCAATGACTAGTTTGTCACTTTTGTTCCCAATGACCAATCATTGATCACTTTTATTCCCAGTGACCAATCACTGATCACTTTTGTTTGTAATGACCAACCACTGTTTCCTTTTGTTTGTAATGACCAACCACGGTTTACTTTTGTTTGTAATGACCAACCACGGTTTACTTTTGCTCCCAATGACTAATCATTAATCACTTTTATTCCCAATGACCAATCACTGATCACTTTTGTTTGGAATAACCAACCACTGTTTCCTTTTGTTTGTAATGACCAACCACTGTTCACTTTTACTCCCAATGACTAATCATTAATCACTTTTATTCCCATTGACCAATCACTGATCACTTTTACTCCCAATGACTAGTTTGTCACTTTTGTTCCCAATGACCAATCATTGATCACTTTTATTCCCAGTGACCAATCACTGATCACTTTTGTTTGTAATGACCAACCACTGTTTCCTTTTGTTTGTAATGACCAACCACGGTTTACTTTTGTTTGTAATGACCAACCACGGTTTACTTTTGCTCCCAATGACTAATCATTAATCACTTTTATTCCCAATGACCAATCACTGATCACTTTTGTTTGGAATAACCAACCACTGTTTCCTTTTGTTTGTAATGACCAACCACTGTTTACTTTTTCTCCCAATGACTACTCGTTTATCACTTTTGTTCCCATTGACCAATCACTGATCACTTTTTCCCCAATGACCAATCACTGATCACTTTTATTCCCAATGACCAATCACTGATCACTTTTATTCCCAATGACCAATCACCGATCACTTTTGTTTGTAATGACCAACCACTGTTTTCTTTTGCTCTCATTGACCAATCATTGATCACTTTTATTCCCAATGACCAATCATTGATCACTTTTATTCCCAATGACCAATCATTGATCACTTTTGTTTGTAATGACCAACCACTGTTCACTTTTACTCCCAATGACTAATCGTTTATCACTTTTATTCCCACTGACTTAAGCATTGTTTTCAACAAGCAATGACTGATCAACATTCCTTTCAAAGACCAGTCACTAATCACAACTGTTTCCATCAATCCCTGTTATTTCCCAGTGGTGGTAAGAAGGTTTGCCCCAAGCACAGAAGCTCCGAGCTGAAATAGGGCATTGTGATTCCCAATGTGATGTGCTCATGTCTCGGACAGAGAAAGAAGCTTTTTCAGCTCTTTCCTGAAAGCACCACTTAGACACCATCCTCCGCATTGATCATTTTTTGAATGATGTTCTGGGATGGTAAGTGAAGTGGACTAGTCCATAACATGCTCCCCCTGCTGAGTTTGCTCTTTCTCTCTCTCTCTCTCTCTCTCCATACTCTTCTGTTTTGATCTGCTAGCATCACATTCGTTTTCATTCAGACCAAAGAGGAATCGGTCCCTTATTTTCACCCATGTCCAAGCGTGTCTCTTATTTCTGCTCCCTGTACATGTGAAAATTGGCAGTGACCTCTACTTCAAGCCCGCCAACAAACCACAACCCACACCCACCCCCCAATAGTCCATTGCCGTTGCCTGCTTTGTGGAGATGGGAGCTTTCAGCGCCATCGACAATGGCTATGTAGTTTAGGGTGTAATGAGCTGTAGAAAGACATTACCGCTGTCTTTCAGGATGACAGATTAATGTCACTTTTGCTCAATTAAACATGAGGGGAGATCAAGAGCGCTGGGGACTCAAAGCACATGCTTTCTGAAGTTACAGATTTATATGCAACTTGCAAAATGGTACAGGTTCCATATTGCTCGTTTAATATAAAAATGCATAATTAGCACCATTATGGTGTAAACAATTACTGTGAGAAGAGAAAGGTAATTTATTTGTGGAAGAATCACAAGATATACAAGACATTTCACATTATTGTGTTTTCCCAGCTATGTTTACATGATGCCCTGCAATGCCCTGGTGAGCTGTCCAGGGTGTACTCTGCCCTTGCCCAGAGTCGGCCGAAATGGGCGGTTCAAAAAGTGAATGAATGAATGAATATTTACATGAGTAACATCAATAATAGGTGATGTAATTTTATATTAAATTCTAATCATCACATGCATCACATATCAAGTCCCCATGTCAAAATTTTTGTTTCACAACATGAAGTGTCAGCTACTGATCTGCTTAATCCTACAAGGGTCGTGGGGAGGGTGGAGCCAAACACTGGGCGAGGGTGGGGTACACCCTGAATAACTAGCCAGACCATAGCAGATGTCAGATCATTGCACAACCATTTACACTCACGACTCATACACATCTAGGGTCAATTGAGTTTGCATGTCCTCTCTGTGCTTGTGTGGGTTTCCTCTGGGGACTCCGGTTTTCTCCCACTGTCCAAAAACATGCCAAGTAGGTTAATTGGCTGTTTCAAATTATCCCTAGGTGAGAGTGTGAATGATTGCATGTGTGTTTGCCTAGCAATGGTCTGGTGGGCTGTTCAAGGTGCACCCCGCCTTCGGCCAGTCGGCTGAGATAAGCTCCAGCCTCCCTGCAGCCCTAGTAGAATTTATCAGTTCGGCAAATGGGTGAAAACATTGCGGACAGTGGCGATATGTCAATAAGATGAATCTTACTTGTTGTATTTTTTAATTTTTTATTTTTTAAAAAATTTGGTTTATTAGAGAAATGGGCTTCACAGTGGCATTTTTTATTTTAATTAAGCATTCATAGCTACAGAAAATGCTTTTTAGCTTCAGAAAACTTTGGATAGTTAAGTGTTCTTATGTTTAAAAAGTATTTTTAGTTTCTTTGGATAATTATTTTATTTCTAGCTTTAAAAAAAATGTCCCTTTCTTCATATAGCGTTTTAAGAGACTGTGAATAATTGCACCTATGCATTGTTTATCTGAGATAATATTTTTTATACTTTAACATAGCTGAGGGTTTGCAGTCTTTTCTATTCTTTTTATAGCAGGAAGCCATTTTCACTCATGATGTGATATGTGATTGCATCATATAAAAAACACAGAGGTTTCACCTGTAGCAGCTGGCCTCGTCTCACTACATGCCAAAAAAATCTAATGAGTCTCTCTTTCTCTCTCTCTCTCTCTCTCTCTCTCTCTCTCACACACACACACACACACACACACTCTTTCTGTCTCTCTCTCCGTCTGTCTCTCTTTCTCTCTCTCTCTCTCTCTCTCTCTCTCTCTCACTCACTCTCTCTGTCTCTCTCTCTCTCTCTCTCTGTC